>CM054057.1:477505818-477798005 GCA_028641055.1 Alopecurus myosuroides | reverse complement strand
ACCCCGGCACGCAGAGCAGACCGATTGTGAAGATGTAGCCGAGGACAAGCAGAACCCAGCTAAGAACGGCGATCATGAGTCCCCCGAATGTCTCCATGGAATCCCCTCTGCCCTGCAAGCATTCAGTTGACGAAAGATGAGCCAAGAAAATGAAGAAGGGACTTCAAACGCAAGGAAGAAGATGACGGCGTGGCAATAAATCAACAGATTGGTGCAGCGCCACAAAAACAAGAACGGCTAGCTCTCCACGTACGGGGTAACCTTGGAGCAAAAAATATGGAGAGGGAGCAAGTTTTGAGAAGAGAAATAGCAAGAAAAAGAATCGGCTACGGTAGCAGCCTAGGTTTGCGATTGTTGTACTCTGAAGAACAGCAGTTGTCCATTCAAGAGCGACCACATGAAAAGTGGAACAAAGCTCAAACCGGAGATTTTCCAAGAGGAACGAGCTATTTCACTGTATATGAGTAATTGAAACGCTCCTGGCATTGGTAGAGCACGCCAGAAATCCTAACAAAATTAGCTCAAGCATTCTTGGGCACAACTCAAGCAGATCAATCAAGGAAAGGAAGAAACGACAAGAAAACACAAAACGAACAGAGAACGGCGTCGGCAATATTATCAAGGTTCCAATCACAGATCGTGCAGCGCCACAACAACGAACTCCTCCGATGGTAACCTTGGAACCAAATAAAAAAGAGACGGAGAAGCGATTGAGAAGAGAACGGCGTCGGCACAGGAAGAAAATTGCTCAAACGCCCCTCGTTTGCTTCAGTCACCAACGCAAACAAGTTCCAATCGCAGATCGATGCAGCGCCAGAACGGTTATCCACGGGGTAACCTTGGAACCAAATAAAAAACAAGACGGAGATGGGATTTGAGAAGAGAAATACCAAGAAAAAACCATCTACGGCAGCAGCCTACGCCTGCTGCTTGCTGTTCTTTCACAGAAGAACAGGCAGTTTCGGTTGAGAGCTCAGAGCGGCCACAAGAGAACTGAAACAAGGACGAACCAGAGATCTCACAAGGATGACCTCTTTGCACAGTGCACGAGTAACGGGAACGCTCTGCCATGTACATAGATCGATAGAACACGCCACAAAACAAACGGGAGATACGAACGAAAATAGTACCAGGAAGAAAAATAGCTCAAGCGCCAAATCCAAGAACAAACAGCAATCTCCACAGACACCGCCTGAACAGAACAGATCCCAAGAGAAGTACAAATCTCACCTTCCGCGAGAACTAGAAAGTGTAAGGAAAAGCCCCCTCCGCTCGAGGAGATCAAAGGCAGAGAAAAGGACGGAGGATGCCAGTATATGTAGAGGGAGGGGCTTTCGACTCGCCCAGCACACCCGCGCCTTTCGTTTTTTCTGTCAGTTTTTGCTCTCTGATGTGTGGGACCCCAAACGCGCAGGCCGAGCTGTCAGTCTTTAGTTTACTTTATTCACGCCATGCAACTGAGTTGCTTCAGGTGCACACCAGTGTACCGGACCTCCAAAACTCACTATACAAAAGAACTGCGAAAATCGGAAAATAAATGAATAGATGTAGATGAATATCTATCTAGCAAACAACAAAACCTGAAAACCCAATTTTATTTATAAGTCCGGAAAAACTAAATGATAGAACCTGGAGTGCGGCGACAAGTAGCCCGTTTTTTATTTTATTTTGATGATTTCAAATTTAAAGCATAAGAAAATACCACGATGTAGTCAATACTCTGATCTAACATTGTGTAATTTTAGTAATACAAATACCATTTATTTTAGCATCAACAAAAAATTGATAAATGTGGAGGGCATGCATGAACACTTCAATTTTTTTCTCTAATATTTGCTTCGGTTTGTCTTTTTTGCTGAGCCCAAAATACGAGATAATTTCCATCTAAAATTTTGCATGCTTGTAGTGGACATGGTTGACAAACATCTACCGAATTTTTCAAAAAAAAAAAACATCAACCTAATTTTTCTGAATATTTTGAAACATTTACCAAAAAGAAAAGAAAAAAGGTCTACGTGTCATCCACCATTATGGACTAATGGTAGATCCCATTGTAAAATAGTGCGAGATGCAAATTTAGTCTATCTAAATATATCGCATTAACACAATTTGTTGAAAATCGGATCGGTGGCTCCGGGAAACCGCCGCGGCACATCTTGTCTAGCAGGGTGTTGCCTTTGTTTGCTTGGGTGAAGATAGTTGGGCGTTGTAGCCTTCATCTTGCGTAAGGTGCCGGTTCCATTCACTGGTTGAAAACTGCCTGGTGCATAGTCTGAGGTGTGTGTTTTCTATATCCTTGATCTGCTGATGTGCCGTTCTCGTGGCCGGTGTACGAGAGATGCTGCTTTGGATTTTGTTTTAGTGTTGTAGGGTGTAGACTCCGATCTCTTGGGTCGCGGAAGCCATCGTCTAGGCTACACGCGACTCGCGGGTAGTTAACGTATCAGTTTTGTGTCATTTTTTTTATGAACTTGTCATTTCTTATTGTTCTCAATTGAGAGGACAAAGTCACCGCTTATGCCAAAAAAAAAATGTTCATTATTACAATAAAGAAAAACTTGTGCAAAACAGTCATACTCAAGACGAACAATCTACTACTGATGATACATATACTCTGGAGGTATGCCACAATGCAGAAAATGGGTACAAGGCTCGCCTACACATTGTACTTGGACATATCAATGGTGGACCAAACATGGACCATGGAAGTTGCCGTAAAACTCATTTTGTTTTGGCATAGTGAATCCTTAGAAAACAGCAACTATTTGCAAATCTTTATACTTGGTTGGATGATCATAGTTTTAATTAGCTATCATCATGTGGAGAGTATTTGTGTAACAACTCTACAAGAGTAAAAACAAAACAAAAACAAAAAGGCTAAAGTTGTAAACCGGGCGCTAGCATTGGCTATCTCCCATTGGTTGGGGTGGGCCCCATAGCAGGAGAAGCCGCTCCATGCCAAAAGTGGCATCGGGCAGAGAATCTCCGTTTTGGCCAGAAAGGAAGCGTGTTTTGCATTTGGACTAGTAGCATGCATGGCAGAACTCGGGTGTTCCCCTTTTCGCTGCTGCGTCTGATTTTACTAGTCCAAACTGAGTGGTACGTATTTACCTCCGTTGTTTTCCCAGTTTTGTTAATCATGCTCTGGGCTTGGCTAATACCGTGGGATTGAGGATATTTTTTTTTGTTCCCCGTTCATTCATGTTACAGAGATTAAATTCATCTTCAATTTCTTTTCCTAGTCATTATTTCGCAACTGGTATGGCGGCATACGTGTATTTTGGTTTGGCGCTCTTTTTGGGTTGGTCTTGGCTAGGCCGGCGTGGGTCTGTCTGCCTTCTGTCTCAAGAAAGGAGCGGAAAAGGACAGCACCAGTCTGCAGCTAGCCGGGCCCACCTTCGACTGCGCATGGCAGGACGGATCGGATTTCCTCAGCTTTCATTGGTGCAACGCAACGCGACGCCTTGTACGAGTACTCCTATTTGATTTTTCTTTTTCCACGCTATCCACCACGCCGCGCCTTGTATGTGAAACATTTCGTTCTCTATAAACTGAGACGCCCGAGTAATCGATCGCTTGCGAGAGATCCAAAATCCTGCTCAGAGAGAGAACGGCCGCGAGAATGAACATGGCTCCATCTCCATGGCGTTGAGGTCCGGCGTTAACGAGCAGCTCAATGGCATGAACCGTTCCATCAAAGTGATACGTACAACCGTACAGGCACAGAACTAAAGATATCTCAAGCTGCTGCTATCAAACGGTACAAAACAGCGTCAAGTGCCGAAACGAGTCTTGGGGGCGGAGCAGTACTGCAGGCTGCAGCTCTACCCACACCGAGAAAATTTGGCTGCAGATGCATGCCATCGCAAGCTAGCCAAGGAAACCCCCCACCCCCTCTTAATTTCCATTTCTTTTATCAATACATATTTTTCTTGTAGTTTATGCACAAATACTCCTTCCGTCTCCTATTAATTGTCTTAAGGTTGGACAAAAGTGGATGTATCTAACACTAAAACATGTCTAGATACATCCACTTTTGTCCAACTTTGAGACAATTATTTTAAGACGGAGGAAGTATCCACGACGTACTAGGCAGGAGGCCAGGTGAACCCTAGCCGCCAGCGCCTCCGTCTTCTCTCCCACCTCGTTGTCGCCGGAGCAAGCTAATAGACAAAGTTTGTCCGGCGAATGGCGACTGCGGGTAGGATTCTTGCAATGCAGGGCCGGAAACCTTGTGGCTGGGGCGTCGCAGTAGGGCCCGGACAATGCACACATTGGTAAAGGTCGGTCGTCGGGGCGACGGCCCTGGGTCTTCTCGATGGCGGCAGTTGTGGCGACCGACCATGGTAGCGACGGTCTATGCCGGAGTCTCCCAATCTCTGGTTCGCAAGAATGGTGGATCTCTTTGGTTCTCATTTCCCGAGAGCGGCGAGGGCTACATACCTTCTCGACTCCCTCGCAGAAGGTATCTTGAGGTAACACCTGGCATCTTGATCCATCAAAATGTGGATTGCATCTCAGGTGTTCATGCGTGTGTTTACTATTATGCTCTAGGTGAAGCTACCAACCATGCAAATTTTCTCTACAGGGCGCAAAGCCGGCAAATTTCCTCCTTCTCTACATTGGAGATTTTGGGTGGCGCTCCGAATGATTTCCATGCCCATGAAGTCGTCTCCGACGATAGATCTGCCGACTCAACTTCTACTTGGTGTGTGGCACTTATCCGGGTTTCCCCACATGGCTGTCCTACCGGCTATATGTGACTCTTCGTCATGGGGTCAGTCAGGAATGCATTGTGCAGGCATGGTTCCAATTTTGTGGCTTGGTCCCGTTAGGACCGTGTCTGTGCGGTTGTGTGACGATGAAAGCATATGGCGACTTTAGCTTGATGGCGTCCTTTGAATTTTGGTCTAGAGTTCCAAGGGTGGAAACTTCTTCTTTTTTTGAAAATTTTAGGTCTTCCTTTTATTGGCTGAACCTGTCCATGGCGACGTTCATGCGGTGTTCACTTGTTGAAGGCGTTGCTTGCCTGAGATGTTCATGTAATAGTGGAAAATCTACATGATCAAGCCATTGGTTTCTCTTTGGTGTAATTATCATGATGAGTAGCATTGAGCAGTAAAAAATGACAAAATTGTTGAAGGATTTATGAATTGTGTTGGGTTCACTTGAGCCCAACATTTGCACACTAGATTCGCCCATTTCGAGTATTCACCTGCATGATCACAAAAAATCATTTTAAGAAGTTACTTGAAACCAGTTTTTTCGGTCTCACATACTCTTATTTGCAAAGTTGTATAGATTCTTAAAATTCAAAAAAATTAAGTTTGTTGTAAATATTAATTTTGAAATATAACCGTGTTTGCATGTTTCTTTAATACCCGGTCCTAATTTACAAACTTGATCTTTGGACAAACGGTAGAAAACAAAATACTGCTCCCTCCGGTCCTTAATAAGTGTCGTGAGCTGATTAGTAATTTGTGTGTATGTAGTAGTGCTCCCTCCGACACTTATTTCAGATCATATTAATGATGACAATCCAAACACTGGTAGAAAATAGGCCTATAGTCCCGGTTCGCCAGGGCCAGTAGTCCCGGCCGCGCAACCGGGACTAGCTATGCGCGACTAAAGACCCCCGCTATAGTCGCGCCGCTTACGAACCGGGACTAAAGGCCCGTCCACGTGGGCGCCAGGAGTCCGTCGCGGTGGAGGACCTTTAGTCCCGGTTCTTGTGGCTAACCGGGACTGAAAACCTCCTGCGCAGGTTTAGGGTTTTAGGCCCCCCTAAACCTGGTTTCTTTTTAATTTGTTTTGTTTTATTTCTTTTATATTTTATTTTGTGTTTTATTTTAATTTTGATGAAGTTTCAGTACATATATATATATTTTACGCTACTATATACATGCATATATATATATATATGAAATTTCAAACAAGAAGAATTCAATATAGGAATATATAATATATATTCAATCTCGGGTGACCATATACAAATTCGAACAAGTTTCTATATACACAATTAACATAGATGACCATACACAACTTCGAACAAGTTTCAATCTCGGAGATGCATATAAGCATCATCGTCGGTGGACGCATGGTGTTCTCCTTTGGAATCGACGACATGCCTAAGAAAAAATCCTGCTATTTCCTCTTGAATTGGTCGGAAGCGAGCTTCTGGAGTAAGCGCCCTCCGCAAGTTATTGAGACTCCTCCGCGTGCTCTCGTCATTCTTCCTCTCAGAGATTTCTTTCCGTATGTTCTCACAAACATAGTATCCACATAGACCGGTCCCCGGTGGCTGCTTATCCACACCACGAACCACATTTTTAAATTCTAGCTGATGTTTGAATCACCACCGACATGTTCATGTGAGAACCGTCTCCAAACTCTACAGTGCAAATAAAATTAAATGAACAAAGGAGTTATTAGCTATTGCATATTAGGAAATGAACAAAAGAGCCCGATCGATATAGAGCGGAAATGATTGAAAATAATTACCTTTGCATCATTTTTCTCATGTCGATCCAAAGCTTTGTATCTGAATTCATAGAGTCCATGATAAAAACTGTGGAGCTCTGAAGTTCAATTTTTAGCAGAATCCAGTGGAACCTGCGGACACGTTACATGCGCACAGGCATAACTTATCGATTAGACATACCATGCATGGAGTAAACAAAAGAGAATGGGCACAAGAGAGAAACACTTACCCAAAATGGTAAGGAAATAGAATATGACTTTTGAGTTCATGCTTTTTAAGAAAATTGTACAAGTCTTTCTCCACGTCTTTGGGGTGATGCTCTAACATAGTTCCACTAATGATTTGTGGGTCAATGAACCCAACATCATGGATGAGTCTTATTTTGCATTCCCAAATCTTCAATCTGCATAATAGCGTACGCACCAATATAGTTAGGACAATATATATATATATATATATATACATATATATATATAGGGAAAATGGTTTCTACTCCCGGGTGTAGCTACACCCACGTCTCATATACTGCCGTACGGAGATATGTGTCATACTTTTTCGGTCCAAGTATGTTCATATACTATATTTAAGATACTTCAAAACAAGTTTCGTGAAAATTATAAAATTGAGTATGTAGTTTGCACTATATATTCAAAATACCGGTATATATGTAGATATAAAAGGAGTATGTAGAAAAATTACACATACTACGTAAAAAGTAGTATATATACTGCCGAAATAGTAATATATACTGCATACTACCTGTACATACTCTCCGGTATGATAGATACTACATACATCATAGTAAACACATGTGGGTGTAGCTACACCCGGGAGTAGCCTGAATTTGTCCTATATATATATATATATATATATATATATATATATATATATATATATATATATAGTGTAGGCAATGAAGAACGAGATGAGGTAGAAATAAATCACTTACAGAACGTAGCAACTCAGGATAGATTTGTCGAGCTCGCGCAGATTGAATAGCTGGAACAATTCACTCATCTCAACTGGTACAGTGTACTTTTTGGTGTGATGCTCCCCTGTAGCATCCACATACACAAAGTCTCTGTCGGACCATGATATGAATTCTTTGTACCAACGTAGCAGACTTTGCATTAGTGGTGGTAGATCCTTTTCCTGCGTAGGCTCGACGAGAGGCCCTTTCTTCTCATATTGTAATGCTACCTCAGCCATTGGCGCATCGTCCAGGTCTAAAAAGGCACGAAGAGACATACTGGCCTCGGGCGCATTTTTCATGGCAGTAGCTACAGTCAATCCCATTGCTGCCACAGCTTCTCTGACCTCGGGGTCCTGTTCCGGACCGGCTTTCACTATGAGCGGGGGGATCGATTGTTTACTCTGCATCCCGAGCTGGTCAACTTGTTTCCCGCTTTTTTCATTTTTTCTTTCTCCTCCGCCAATGCTTTTGCTTGCGTACGAAGTTCATTATCATAGTCTTTAGGCAAATTCTTCTCGGCTTGGGACGGTGTCGACAAAAAACCCGTAGCCCACTTGTCTACTATCGGAGGGTATACTTTCTTGGGCTTAGGCTCCTTTCGCGCCTTCTGATGGGCCTTCCATTTCTCAAGGTCAGCCTTCGCGGCCAATTTGGTTTCATCATCACTAAGTTCCCAAGGCCTTGGGGGGATATGCTTCAGTGATGGCTCCGGTACCCGTGTGGTCTTAGGTATATAAGGCTCCGGGTTAATAGTCCAAGAGCAGGTTCCCTTGTTGTCCGCCTGCTTCTGTTTCTTCGCCGGAGGAGGAATGGGGGGCGACGACTGCTTATCCTCCGGAGGAGGAATGGGGGGCGACGACTGCTGCTTATCCGCCGGAGGAGGAATGGGGGGCGACGGCTGCTTCTTATCCGCCGGAGAAGGAATGGGGGGCGACGGCTCCTTACCCGCCGGAGATTGTGGATCGGGGGACGGCGTCGAATGTCGTGAAGGAGGCGTAGGTGAACCAGCACCACCACCACCAGCACCTGCACCATCGGAGGGGGGGTGTACTTGTTAGCCTTGGCGTCTCGCCTGGAAACACTATGTACTTCTTTTTTCATAGAATGAACTGGCGCTTGACATCTCCAAGTCTTCTCTCCCCTTCGGGTGTAGCTATGTCAATCTCCAGGTCCTCAAACACTTGGACTATGTCTTCCATCGTGACACGAGCATAGCCATATGGAATGGGGTTGTTGTGATGGAGTGCTCCAGGTGTATAGGGTAAAGCACTGCCTGTAGCTACCTTCATGGAAATGTTCCCCACGGGATAATGCAGATCACATTCTTTCATCTCCTTTACATCATCCACGGGGTAGTGAGGCTCCGGTGCACGACTCTCGATCATCGGTGCATTAGCACCTGTAGGCGGGGCCTCCGTGGAAGCCACGCTGCTTCTCCGCTGATGTTGGCTTCCGAGATCCGCTGCATGTTCTTCATGCGGCCCTGCAGCCGCCGCTGTTTCTTTCTCAAGTATTCCCGCTAGGGTCTGCTTCAACTCACTAACTTCCGTTGCAATCTTCGACAGAAGATCTGCAGCCCGGTCCGTATTTCTCTTACGGCTTCTGTAACAGTACGGGTCACCCTCCTGGGAAAACCCTACTTTCCACGGCAATCTGCCTTTGCCTCGTATATGTCCTCCGTGTTAAGGATTCCCGAGGGCATGGGTCAGTTGGTCTCTCTCTCTGTTGAACGTGATCTAGCCCCGTTGAGCTTTTGTGGGAGCAAACGTTTTCTGCCGATGAACACACGCCCCTGTCTCCGGGTCTAGCGATCCCCCATGCCCGACCACCACATTTTGGCTCTTTCGTCCCATCCCTCTGTACCTAGAGGGATTCCTCTTGCCCTCAGACCGTCCTCCATCGCCTGCCACTTAGGCGCCGAAACGCGGTATCCTCCTGGCCCCATAACATGATGGTACTGTTTCTTATCCGCATTAGCCTTATTTTGTTTCGACATTTCCTTGAAATGCTCTGATTTCTTCTGCGTCAAAAATTCTGGCCAATCATCTCTCAGTTTCTCATGTTGTCCAGTGAAAATCGGAGTCTTGCCCTTGCTGACATATTCACGGAACATTTTTTTCTTGAAGTTCCGGAATGCTTCGGCCATCTTCTGAAGAGCGAACTCTTTGACTAGCCTCCTCCTCTGACGTCCACCCGGAACCTCTTCACCGAATTCATCTTTTTTGTTGTATTCCGGAGGTAGAATGAAATGTACCATAAGCTTTCTGAACATCTCCTTTTTCATTCTCTTGTGGACATAACTGAAACCAAGACGTGCTTTCTTTGGCTCCTTCCATTCCTGGACGGTGATCGAGACAGTGTCTCTAACAATGACTCCGCATTGGTTGATAAACTTTTTGGTGTGCTGTAGGGGCTTGCCGGTTTCACCGACTGATTCGATGGTATATGTTTCTCCATCTTTCATCGCCTTGGATTTGCCACGCGTTGTCGTACTCGATCCGGCCGAGGGCTAAAATAAGAAAGAGAGTCGCGCGCGTTAGTGCATATGTATTCACATTTCATTAAGTTTGTATCACGAGAGGCTCAATGTATATATATATATATACCTCGCCGGAGGTGGTTGTTCTTTGCAATTGGAGATCGTCGTTTGTCGACGGTTGACCTCCGTCATCAATGTCCATTCCTTCACCTCCTTGATCATCCACAATGTCCGTTGCTTCACCTCCTTGATCATCCACAATGTCCGTTCCTTCACGTTCTTGATCATCAAGGTTCAGATAAGAAGAGATTACATCATGTTCTCCGGCTATGATATCTAATAGATAACCTTCAGCCTCCTGTTCCGTCAGGTCTCTATTGTCCGCCATATGTCACTCCTGCAGACATGCATGTAGTACAAATTAATTAAGTATATAGGAGACTTAGCAAATATTGTCGTAGAAGGAGGGAAAACAGATTGCTAGGGTTTTGGGTGGAAGAACGATGACCACCGGAGGGGGAAAACCATACTTTAGAGGTGTGTCCAAGATTAGTCTCTCAAATGACTTGAAGAACCCCATAGCTAGGTTGCATTTGCTTTCCTGGTCATTTTGGTATATTACACTTAATATTCTGAATTTACTGAATTAAAACTTATTTTCATTATTTTAATGAATTTAATAAAAATTCAAATATGGTCTCATTTTGAACTTTGTCAAACATGATTGAAAATGATATAAACAGATAGCTTACATTTTTGTGAACATTTTGCATATTTTTCCATAATTTTTGGAATTATAAATTAAAAGTTATTTAATTTAGAAGATTTAACTATTTTCTGTAATTCCATATACAGTGGGCCCCACGTGTCATGATGACGTCATTAAAAAAAACTCGACAACACGTGGCCAGGTGACGTCATCATGACGTCACCCCCTGGCGTCACACGGTGGCCGCGGTGGCAGATTCGGTCGCCGGTGGCGATTCCGGCCACCACAGGACACGTGGTTGGTGTCCTTGGAACCGTCTCGACGCAATCTACCTCTACGTGGCGGCGCCGACCTCGGAAGGTCGACGACGGCGAGCCGCCGTGAAGTAAACGCGGCGGGGCTCTCGGGTCTCCGGCGAACGTGTCGATTCCGTCCACGGGGGAGGGAACGGAGACGACGGGGAGGAGGCAGGGACGAGGAGCGCCGACGAGGAGCGGCGGGAGGACGGTCACGGCGGGCGGATGTCGTGGCGGTGGGAGGACGGTCACGGAGGGCACGGCCGAGGAGCAGCGACGGGAACGGACGAGGAACAGCGGGGATGACGGGCGCAGGGGCGGCGGGCACCTACCGGAGATGACGGCGGCGCGTCCTCTGTGTCTTTGCGGGCGGAATCGGCGACGGCGGCGCGGAGAAGACGAGCAGTGCGGCACGGAGAAGACGATGCGGTTGGTCCTTAGAAAAATTTCAGGGGCGGGAATATATAGGGCCAGCCTTTAGTCCCGGTTCGTGACAGCAACCGGGACTAAAGGTCCCCCGGGGTACCCTCCGCGGGCCTTTAGTCCCGGTTGGTGTCACGAACCGGGACTAAAGGTGTAATTTTTCGCGGCGTTTTCGTTCCCGCGCAGAACGAGCCTTTAGTCCCGGTTCGTGACACGAACCGCGACTAAAGGTGTTTATTCAAATACTTTTCCTTTTCCCAAACTTAAAAATACAAATAATATATCAGAAAATTCAGAAAAATAAAACTAATTCTTTTTAAAATCTTAAAAATACAAATAATATATCAAAAAATTCAGAAAAATAAAACTAATCATAAAGATTATATAATCATAAAGATTCACACACATCTTGAATATATATATAGATAAAAAAGGCAGTACATAATGGCTAGAGTGGATCTAAACCTAAACGGAGAGTATAGATGCATGATCTGATATCTGCTAGTCATACTCCTGCCTAGGCCTATAGTATATGTACTCGTAGTCGTCGTAGTCGCCGCCGCCGTCGTCGTCACTATCGTCTGACGGTGCTCTGCACTCCCTCGGAGGATCACGACTCCAGGACTGGGCCTGAGGGTAGCGCAGGCGGGGGATATCGCCGGCCCTGATGTAGTCCATGACGCTCTGTAGAGTCCGGCCGGACCACCATAGCCGACGACCGGCCTCGTGAAAGTTCCCAGGAGGCAGGCCGTCCTCCTCATACCTGGCGAGCGCCCTCTCACGCCGATTGATGAAGAAGGCATCCCAAGTATGCTGGTTATCGGGATGCCAACTGGGATTCCTCCGCTGCTCCGGCGTGAGCTCGTGATAGTAGTGGTTGGTGATGGCTGCCCGACGTGCCACACCTTGAGGAAGAGGAGGGACCGGCACTCCTCCGGCGCTCAGCATCCAACCGGCGGGAACGTTGTAGCCGCACGGGCAGGGGTAGTTCGAGGCGGAAAGTGCCTCCGCCTGGATGAATGTTAGAGTGGTTACGGTAGAAGCCATGAGAGACTGGTGAGTTTGTATGTGTTTATGCCAATGGTGTGGCAATGCATACATATATATAGCGAGAAGAAAAACATCCCTTTAGTCCCGGTTGGGGACACCAACCGGGACTAAATGGGTTAGGGTTTCGTTTGGACCAATCTGATAGAATCACACGGATCGTGTGTTTCTTTAAAGCGCTTGTGAGTCGTTGGATCCGGGGTGTGTTTCTTTCGAGCTGTTGTGAGCCGTTCGATCAGGGCTACGGTGTGTTTCTTTCGAGCTGTTGTGAGCCGTTGGATGAGGTGGTTTCTTAACCGTTGGATCAAAACCCTAGCACAACACTTTGTGAGCCAGAGGACTCTATATATAGCCCACCTTCATACACCGGTCAGTTCATCGAGCAAATACAAAACATCCGGATTCGCCATCATACGTCCTGTCGTGCATTTGGTATGCATATTGCACCCAGTAGCCACGGTGGGGCTGTATGATGGCGATACCGATTGTTTTGTTCTACATCCCCCTTTAAGGTTTGATACATCATATATTCAGTTTATCGAGCAAATACAAAACATCCGGATTCGCCATCATACGTCCTACCGTGCATTTGGTATGCATATTGCACCGAGTAGCCACGGTAGAGCTGTATGATGGTGATACCGATTGTTTTGTTCTACACCCCCCTCCTTTAACACATCCATCCATGCTTGGGTCAGTGTTCACTTTGAGCTCGGGTAGTAATGTGCAACTATTTGCTTGCTTGTGTTAGGGTGGCGCGTGGCGCAGGAGTTGTGACGCGTGGCGCGGGAGTTGTGACGCGTGGCGCGGGAGTTGTGACGCGTGGCCATGAGGGCGCGGTATAAACTGTCGCGCCTCGAGCGCGTCTTCTCCTCTCCACGCGCCCACTCCTCTCCACGCACCGTCGCGCTTCCACCATGCCTCCGAGGAGGAACAGCACCACCGGCTTCCGCAGCGTCCGAGCACGGCAGAACGGAATGTTCAGCGCAGATATCCGCTGGGGGGACGACCGCATCCCCCTCGGCTCCTTTGCGACGGCGGCGGAGGCCGCCCGCGCCTGGGACGCGGCGGCCTGGCGCCTCAACCGCCCGCGGTCGCTGATGAACTTCAACGACTGCCACACCGTCTGGGAAGCGGAGGCCAGGGCGCCGAAGCCGCAGATCGTCACTGCCGCCGACCACCTCCACCTCCGTCACCGCGCGTTTCAGGGCCTAGTCGACGCCAGGGAAGAACGCGTCGTCCGCGAGTATTACCGGAACAACCCGGGGGAGGAGAGCGCCGACGAGGAGCTCTGGCAGACCCGCGCGGCTGAGCGGGCGGAGCGCCGCCTCGAACGCCACCTCGCGTTAGATGCCGCTCGGGAGGCGAGGACGAGGGCGCTGCAAGAGCTTCGTCGGGCCGACCGCGCCGGCGAAGTCTGGGCCTCGGACGATCCGAGGTGGGGGCCTATCTCGGACATACCATCATGCACCTCCGACGACGACGAGGAGGTCACCGACGAGTTCGCCGACGACGATGACCGGAGGAGGTCACCGACGAGTTCCCCGACGACGACGACGAGGAGTAGTGTTCGTATGTTCTCTCTTTTTAATAAAAGAATTTGTATTCCGGCGACACTGCGGCGCGCTAGCGCATCTGTTTTCTGTTTTTAATAAAAGTTATCAAATCAGATATTTTATCTCACAAGGTTTTGAGACATTTAAGTAACCTTCTGTTTTCCATGCTTTCCACTCGTTTTCTCAAATATTTTGCAAAGGAGTTAGTCTTAAACACATCAGAGATAATATAATTCACATGATCCATTCAAAAAAATTTGGTACACAATAAATTATTACACATCAATTCTTCTCTTGTGTCCCCGCTTTCTTACGATTTGGCCGTATTCATGGAGCATCCTCATCATTTAACTTAATGCTTGGGTCAGTGTTGACTTTGAAGGGCGGAATTTCACCAAACATATTATAATCTTCTGACATGTCTGTCTTGTCCTCCACTCCCACGATGTTTCTTGTCCCTGAAAGAACAATGTGGCGCTTTGGATCATCGCATGATGTACTGATCGTTTTCTTATCTTTCCGTTTCCTCGGTTTGCTACTCATGTCCTTCAAATAGAAAACCTGAGCGACATCTTTGGCTAGGACGAATGGTTCGTCAAGGTAACCAAGATTGTCGAAATCCACCATTGTCATTCCGTATTGCTCGTCCACCTTTACCCCACCTCCTGTTAGCTTGAACCATTTGCACCGGAACAAAGGGACCTTAAAGGAGGGTCCATAGTCAAGTTCCCATATCTCCTCTATGTAACCATAATATGTGACCTTTTGCCCAATCTCGGTTGCTGCATCAAAGCGGACACCACTGTTTTGGTTGGTGCTCTTTTTTATCTTGGGAGATCGTGTAAAATGTATTCCCATTAATCTCATACCCTTGGAAAGTCGTTATAGTCGAAGATGGTGTCTTGGCCAACATGTACAGCTGATCTCCAACATCATTGTCATTCATTAAATGTTTTCGCAACCAACTGCCGAAAGTCTCCATGTGGTTCTAATCCATGATTCAGGCTTCCCCGGGTTGTCCGAGCGTAAAATATTCTTGTGTTGCTCGAAGTACGGAGCCACCAAGCTCGAATTTTGCAGAACTGTGTGGTGTGCTTCAGTCATAGAATGACCGTCCATACATATCGTTGGTTTCCTTCCGATCGTGCCTTTTCCACTTAGTCTCCCCTCGTGCCGCGATTGAGGAATACCAATCGGCTTAAGGTCAGGAACATAGTCAATGCAGAACTCAATTACCTCCTCATTTCCATAGCCCTTTACGATGCTTCCTTCTGGCCTAGCACGGTTACGAAGATATTTCTTTAATACTCCTATAAACCTCTCGAAGGGGAACATATTGTGTAGAAATACAGGACCGAGAATGGAAATCTCTTCGACTAGGGGGACCAGGAGGTGCGTCATGATATTGAAGAAGGATAGTGCAAACACCAACTCGAAACTGACAAGACATTGGACCACATCGTTCTGTAACTGTGGTAGATCTTCTGGACTGATTACCTTCTGAGAGATTGCATTGAGGAATGCACATAGCTTCACAATGGCTACTCGAACATTTTTCGGTAGGAGCCCCCTCAAAGCAATCGGAAGCAATTGCGTCATAATCACGTGGCAGTCGTGAGACTTCAGGTTTTGGAACTTTTTGTCCGCCATGTTTATTATTCCCTTTATATTTGACGAGAAGACAGACGGGACCTTCATACTGCTCAGGCATTCAAAAAAATGACCTTCTCTTCTTTGGTAAGAGCGTAGCTGGCACGACCTTGAAACCATTCCGGATGCCGGTCATCTGGGTCTTTCAAAATTTGCTGGTCCTGCCGTGCTTCCTTTGTATCATTTGTCTTCCCATACACGCCCAAGAAGCTTAGCAGGTTCACGCAAATATTCTTCGTAACATGCATCACGTCGATTGCAGAGCGGACATCTAGGACTTTCCAATACTGTAGCTCCCAAAATATCGATTTCTTTTTCCACATGGGTACGTGCCCGTAAACTCCCAGCGGAACTGATTGCCCGCCAGGACCCTTTCCAAAGATGACTTTCAAATCCTTGACCATATCAAATATCTCAGCTCCAGTACGTTCCGCAGGCTTCGGCCGGTGATCTGCCTTGCCATTGAAATGCTTGCCTTTCTTTCTTACGTTATGATTTCGGGGAAGAAATCGACGATGACCCAGGTACACGTTCTTCCTACAATTATCCAAAAATACACTTTCAGTCTCATGTAAGCAGTGCGTGCATGCTTTGTATCCCTTATTTGACTGTCCCGAAAGGTTACTGAGAGCAGGCCAATCGTTGATGGTTACAAAAAGCAACGCTCGTAGGTTAAATTCCTCTTCTTTAAGCTCATCCCACACAGGTACACCAGGTCTGCCCCACAACTGTAAAAGTTCATCAACTAATGGCCTTAGGTACACATCGATGTCGTTGTCGGGTTGCTTCGGACCTTGGATGAGCACTGGCATCATAATGAACTTCCGCTTCATGCACAACCAAGGAGGAAGGTTGTAGATGCATAGAGTCACGGGTCAGGTGCTATGGCTGGAGCTCTGCTTGCCAAAAGGATTCATGCCATCAGTACTTACACCAAATCTTATGTTCCTTGCGCCAGCTGCAAAATCTTTAAACTCTCTGTCGATCTTTCTCCATTGCGTTCCATCAGCGGGGTGTCTCAACTCCCCGTCGGACTTACGGTCCTCTTTGTGCCATCGCAACAATTTGGCATGCTCTTTGTTCCTGAACAGGCGTTTCAGCCGAGGTATTATAGGAGCATACCACATCACCTTGGCGGGAACCCTCTTCCTGGGTTTCTCGCCCTCAACATCGTCACCAGGGTCATCGCCTCTGATCTTATAACGCAATGCAGTGCATACAGGGCATTCATCCAAATTCTCGTATGCACCGCGGTAGAGGATGCAGTCGTTAATGCATGCATGTATCTTCAGAACCACTAAACCTAGAGTGCATACAACCTTCTTTGCTTCGTCCGTACTGGCGGGCAACTCGTTATTCTTCGGAAACATATTCTTCAACATTTTCAGCAAAATTTCAAATGATGAGTCAGCTACACCTTCCCGTGCCTTTCATTTCAGCAAATCCAGTGTGCAGCCCAGCTTTTTCAGACTATTGTCGCATCCTGGGTACAGCGACTTCGTGTGGTCCTCTAACATGCGATCCAAATTCTCCCTCTCCTTGTCAGTTTCGCAGCGTCTCCGTGCATCAGCAATGGTCCGACCAAGATCATCAGCGGGCTCATCATGTGCCTCTTCTTCACCTTCACCAAACCCTTCCCCACCTTCAGCATCATCCTCCATGAAAGTATCACCGAAAGCGTCATGATAGTTGAAATCGATATCATCCTCTTCTTCATCTTCTTCCATTCTAACCCCTTTTTCTCCATGCTTGGTCCAACAATTATAGCTTCGCATGAAACCGTGCCGAAGCAGGTGCATGTGAACGACTTTTGAGGAGGAGTGACCCTTCTCATTCTTACATTCAGCACATGGACATATAATAAAACCTCGCTGCTTGTTCGCATTTGCCACTACGAGGAAATCTTTCAAACCAACTCGCCGGAGAGTCGGTTACCGTACATCCATTGCCGATTCATCTGCATTATTATTATATAAAGTATATAATTAACCATCATGCATTTGTTAAACTAACTAGCTGGAAATAATACAAATCATGAAAGGTTCAAGTTGCTAACCGCGATCGCGGAGGTAAAATAAATGAAAACCCACAATATCATGTGTGTTTCATGCTCTCGGGCATTTCATCAAACACCTTGTGTGCATAGGAGGAACAAAAAGCAAACCCACCACCGCTTGTGAATATTGTGAGTAGAAGTGACTCCAAATGTGGCTAAGTGCAGCCACCTGAGCCCTATATATAGGGATGGGCCTTTAGTCCCGGTTCACCTGGACAACCGCGACTAAAGGCCTTGGGGACCTATTAGTCCCGGTTGGCCTGGCCAACCGGGACTAAAGCCCCTCCCGTCCGCCAGCTGTGGACCGAGCGCGCTGGGCCCAGACTGTTGGTCGCGGGTCTCCTCCCGAACCGCGACTAGAGACCCCTATAGTCGCGGGTCGATACTTTTGGGGACTAATGGGGGCGTATGGAAAGCCTATTTTCTACCAGTGAAATATTGTTAATACGCCCTCTCGTCGTGTCAGTGAAGTCCGTATATGGTTGAGTGTTTGCTAAATGCGATCATCAATAAAAATGAAATAATTTGATTTGGAAGAGATGGTTGAGTATCAAACAATAGCTGCAAGCCTGCAAGTGATTCCTGTGAATTATTAGTCGTCAAGTGATGTGAAAAAATTCCAGTGTGACACCACTCGGAGCTTGCGGAGTTTTCCTTGGCTCGCGTCCGCCACTCCATGGGTCGTGGCCTGTGGCAATATCGGTGTTGTCCAGTGGGATGGCCGTGCATGTACCTTTATATCCAGTATCCACCACTATTTCATCTATTTTGTCCAGAAAGCACACAAAGCACCTTACAAAAAGAAGGCTAGAAAGTCCCATTGGCTTGGGATCTGTCTAAAGCATAACCTGCTAGGCATCTGGGAAACATGTTCTGGTTAGCGGTTCTCTTGTCATGTAACAAATAAGGATACGCTCCCGAAACGTTTTCTAGGTTTTCGGAGTAGTAGCATGGCGGCGTGAGGGTGGTCTCATCTTCCTAGACGCATGTTTCGCTGGGAATTGGTCGTACTCCCATCGATTTCGTTCGCTTCTCTCGGCATCTTGGTCTCTGGACTCAGGGGTGACTAAGGGGGGACATCGCATCCTTTCCCACCCTTGGTTCGAGCCAAGAGGCAGCGGTGAAGGGAAGGGAAGGGGGCCATGGCGGCATCGGGTTCAAGCCAGAAAGAAGGAGTTGGAAAGAAAAAATTGGTGGAGGAGATGCTAAGCAGGATGGATCTGACAGATAGGGAGAAGGAACCATTGGTGGTGGATGAGGAAGAGACCGCAGGTGAGGATGGCTTATGTGCCTTAATTGGCAAGGTCCTCTATAAGAGGGCTTTGCATGTCTCCACGATCGGAGATGCCTTGAGGCCGGCGTGGGGAAATCCCAGAGGATTAACCTTCCGGCCGACGGGGGACAACGTGTTTGTGGCAAACTTTGAGCACAAGAGGGATCGTGATAGGATACTGGAAGGAGGCTCGTGGTCTGTGGGAAAGGACTGCACTGTGATGGAGGAATTTAAAATCCGCTCGCGACCTTCAGAACTAAATTTTGATCGTCTGAGGATCTGGGCACGTGTGATAAACTTGCCATTCAACATGCTATGCCCACCTTGGCCGGAAAAGATCGCTAAAAAAATAAGAGAGGTGGTGCAGGTGGACGCGGATGCAAAGGGCTATGCGTGGGGAGGGAGCTTGAGGGCTCGTGTATGGATCAATGTGAATGATCCCCTTATGCGTTGGGTTCAGATGGAAATTGGGAAAGAAAGGAGGAAGGAGTTTTTTGAGATTCAGTACGAGAATCTCCCATACTTTTGTTTCTCATGCGGGAGGTTAGGTCATGCAGAGATGCTATGCCCAAACCCTGCTGGAAGAGATGACCGGGGCCGGCCACCGTATCCTGATACTCTGCCATTCATGCATGTGAAGAGTAAGGGATGGGGTGGCGCAGCTAGCAGTTACCAGGGAGAGGCTTTTTCTGCAGATTGCAGCAGGAACTACCCGAGAGACGAGGAAGGAGTGGAACGGGGATCGGAAGTGACATCCCCGGCGAAACAACGGTACAATGTTAGGGAAACTATCTACAAATTTGATGTAAGACCGGCAGAAAAAAAAATCAAACAAATTCAAAAAAAATCGAAATGATGTAAGACCTTTGCGAGGTGTCAATATATATGTCCTAGTATCCACAAAAAGTAATAAACTTGGAATACAACAGTTATATTGAAAACATGTTCAGAGAAATGAGCTATCTTCTACGAAGATTCTTGGCTTTCGGGCCAAATGATGGGTGTTATGGCCACATCCATGGCATAGTTTGTTAAAATGTGCTCATATTATACACAAACATGCATATTGAAAGCATGGATAATATTGACGAAAAAATATTTCCTTTTCATTGTAAAAAAAATCCATTTTTCATTTTTCGAGTGTGAACAATGGGTTTTTTTGTGAAGCACCAACCACAAATATGTTGCAAAACTTGAGAGATATAATTTTTTTAAATACTAGATCATGTTATATGTACAAATAACCAATTTGTTTCTTCTGAAAAGGTTTCTATCCACCTCGTTTGAAAAACACAAGTTTCTGCCGATTCATGTGGAAACATATCAAATTTGAACTACAGGTTCATCGTAGTTTACTCATGATTTTTTTTAAAAAAAATCATTTTTAGGTACACAACTACTATTTTATCATAGATACACCAAGAGTTTCTCAATATGAAACCCCCAGCTACGAAGATTCGTGCCCGCCGTCTTGGCATCTTTTTTATACCGGCGGAAAAAAATCAAACAAATTAAAAAAAGATCAAAATGATGTAAAACCTTCGCGTGATGTCATTATATACGTCTTAGTATCCACCAAAAATAATAAACTTCGAATACAATAGTTATATTGAAAATATGTTCATAGAAATGAGCTATCTTCTACGAAGATTTTTGGCTTTCGGACCAAATGACCGGTGTTATGGGCACATCCATGGCATAGTTTGTTAAAATTTTCCCATATTCTACAGAAACATGCATCTTAAAAGAATGGAAAATGTTGACGAAGAAATGTTTTCTTTTCATTGTACATAAAGTCCATTTTGCGAGTAAACAAAATGGGTTTTTTTGTGAAGGACCGGCCACAAGTATGTTGCAAAACTTGAGAGCTGTAATTTTTGAAAACACTAGACCATGTTATATGCACAAATAACCAATTTGTTTCCTATGAAAAGGTTTCCATCCACCTCGTTTGAAAAACATAAGTTTCCGCCGATTCAGCTAGAAACGGGTCAAATTTGAACTACAGGCGCCTCATAGTTTTCTCATGATTATTTGAAAAAAAATCATTTTTAGGTACACAAATACCTATTTCATTAGAGATACACCAAGATTTTCTCAATATTCAACCCCTAGCTATGAACGGTCAAGCCCGTCGTCTTGGATTCTTTTTGAAATCAGCATAGAAAATTAAAACAATTTAAAAAAAATCAAAATGATGTAAGTCCTTCGCGTGGTGTCATTATATATGTTAGGTAGCCCCTAGGAACACCCAAAAAAAACTTATACAAAATATCTCCACAAGATTCCCTCCGGTTCGACCAAAGTGGGAGTTTCCACCTATAAGTCCGAAAACTCGATCACTAGAGAGAAACCGATGACGGTTAAGTCACTAGCATCCCGGAGTGTACTCTTGAACATCTGAAATACAAAATACACTTGTACCTACTTGGTATGTCACCACCTAACTTTGGTTGGATTCTGACGCTCCAGATCCCCTCTTCGGCTCTAAGCCTTCATCTTTATTGATGGTTCCGTCTTTGCTCATATTTTTTTTTGAAAATATAGCTTAAACAATATGCATGATGATGTAGCTCTGTTTCTCCTTTCCGAAACAATATAAAGAACATCGAAACCCGAATTCATATGCAAAAGTTATGTTTAAAACAGTGATTAAGTAAAAAAAAAACAGAGCTACGCTAGGCCGACGTCATTGCCGTTGGCATAGCTAAAAAAGAAGATAGGCATATGGCTTTGCCGTCGGTGTAGCTATATTTTTTTTTCGCAATTTAGATTTGTCTATACCGGGTCTACGCCGACGGTCCCGATATAATTCCGTCGGCGTAGTATTTGACCGTCGACGTTTGGGCTCAGTCCTGTAGTTAATCATGACGAGTTTTGCCTGCCCGACTGGTCCTCCGGTTGACCATGACGAAAAAACGTCACGGCTGACTATCCTCTTGTCGGGACAGTGTCGACAAGTATGCCAGCTCAATGATTGACCCAACAGAACTGTCGGGTTGTCATTGTTTTCATACATCGTGACGACATGCGGAACATGGCACAATAGACTACTTTTATGAGGCACCTCGTGTGCGCGTGACACGTGTATCAATAATAACTCGACACGTGTATTATCCGCTATTTGACATCTAAACTATCAACATCTTAACGACTAGGACAACCATAGGTGGGAGCGTGGCTAGGCCGGGTTTGGGCATGTGCTGAAATATGCGACATCTGTCTTGACATGTGGCCGTATACGGTGTCGCCACGAGCACCATGAGTAACGGGCTTGCAGCGGTATAAGGTGTAGACACATGGAACAATTGGCGACACAAACATGGACTTATGCCATGCTGACACGTGACCTAATCGAACGTAGATATATGCCTAGTCAGGGAGACTCATCGTGGCCTTTTCCTGCTGTGACAGGCAACAACCAATTTGCAGTCCATTATGGCCGCGTGATTAACCTGGGTCCAGATGGTTTCGCGACCCAAAATTAGATCAGACCGAATTGCAGATGCAAGTTCTATACTCCAAACATTCTTTATAATTATAAAGAACTAGAAGGAACCCGCGCGCTTCGCTGCGCCATTTTCCGTAGTACCTACTTTTTATTTCCTTAGTATGTGCTGGACTTGATCTGAACCATTTGGTGGGTGGCTAGGCGGAAGTATTTTTGTTCACCGGAAATTTTTTGTTCATAAAATGGTGCCACTAGAGGACACAGAGGGTGGACCATTGCCCCCACAGAATTTTGAGAAAAAATTGACATCCCCCAAAAATGTAAGAGATTTTGAACTTTTGGCCCAAGTTTTGCTTTCCATCGGGCAGGTCGCTTCAGCCTTCACAGAAACGTGTCCAACGCATCCCTAATCGAGCCCTCGACTCCTAGGCGCGACCACTGCCACGACCTATCCCCAGCCCGACGACTCTTGCCGTCTTGCGCCCTTTGTCGACAACCCGCTCCTCCCCGTCCCCGAATGGCCAGACCGCGTCGTAGGCCCGCCCCTCCCCTTTCCTCCCTGGCCCCTGGCCCCAGGGGCTCCCCGCCGTCGGCCCTCCGCCCGCTCGGCTAGGACCAGCCGTCGGTGCTTCCACGCTCCCGTGCACCGTGAAAATACACGGATGTCGCCTAGAGGGGAGGTGAACAGGCGTTTAAAAATAATTATGGTTAAGGCTTGTATAAATACGGAATGAAACTAGCGTTTAATTTATCAAGCCAAAACCTAAATAAACTAGGTTCACCTATGTGCTCCTACAACTTATGCTAAACAATTCAATCAACTATGTGATAGCAAGATATGTTACTTCAAGCTCGATGGATATCACAAAGTAAATTGCATAAGTAAAGAGATAGGGTGTAGAAATAACCGAGAGACGAGGAGACGATGATTTATCCCGAAGTTCACTTCCCAATGGAAGATCTCCGTTGGAGAGGTGTGGAGTCACAATGACTCCAAGCGCCCAATGGCTCGCCTTATTCTCCTCGTGCCTCCACCAATGCGGCGTGCCACGATCCACTATGGGACCTTTGAGGATGGTCACCGATCCCGTACAAGGTTGGGGAAATCTCCACAACTCAATTGGAGGCTCCCAACAATATACCGTGAGCCACCAAAACTCCGAGATAGCAACAAGGTCCCGAGCCACCAAAACTCCGGGACAACAAGGTCTGGAGCTACCAAAACTCCGAGACAACAACAAACGTTTAGGGCACTCCAAGTACCCAAGAGGACAAGCTCAAGGGCACTTCAAGAACCTAAGAGAAACAAGCTTCTCAAACTTTCACTCAAACGAATCCTCGTAGAGAACTCAACCCGATGCAACCTATGCAATGGCAAAAACACAAGAAGTGCTTAAATCCTTCACTCTCAAATCCCACCAAAACAACAAATGCTATGGGGGAGAAGAGAGGAAAAACAAGGAAGAACTCAACAAATGAATCCACAAGATCTAGATCCAAAGACTTTCCACTCATTAAGAGGAGAGATGGATTGGTGGAATAGTAGATATAGATCTCCTCTCTCTTTTCCCACTAATTGGAGGCAAGAATCATGGAGGAATGGAGAGAGAGCAAGCTCCAAAAGGTCAACAATGGTGGGGAAAAACTTGCTCAAAAGATGGGGACCATTGGGGAAGAAGAACCCTTTTATAGGCCCCTAAAATCAGCCCGTTGGGGCCATTCTGCGCGACGCCGGCCTCCCAGGCCGGCCACCTAACAGAACAGCCCGGCCTAGGGAGCCTCATCCCGGCCTAAGCCCGGCCTCCGAGTTTCCAGAAAATCTCCTTCACTAAAAACGCGATAACTTTTGCATTCGGACTCCGTTTTCGATGATCTTGGACTCGTTGAAATCGCTAGAACAAGCAATACAAGATTATGCAAAGAAACATCATAGTACATCATTGGAGGATAAAACCAAATGATGAAAGGTTTGACATCTCTATAAAGGAACAATCGGTAAAACCTCCAATATAAAAAACGCAATAAGTTTTTCATGCGAAACCCGTTTTTGATGAACTTGAGATTTTATTGAAGCACATGACAAGATCTAAAACCAAAAATGGATAAAATACAAATAAGAACCAAGAAATATTATGCCAAGTATGCAAAGGTTTGAGCTCTGTCCGAGTGATGCGATCAAGTTGCTAATATGAGAGCCCCTCTTGATAGTACGGTTATCTATCCTATAACCCGGTCACCCTCCTAATGCTATGAGACCGGTAAAATAGAAAACATATCAAGATCATACCTTTTCCTTGAGCATTCCACTTGAGCTAGACGATGAAGATCTTGACCTCCTCAAGATGGAACACCTTTCTTGATTTCGCTTTGCTCGGTGAAGACACAAAGATTGCTCCCCCATATGCCACTATGGGAGAGGCTCTTTTAAGTACATCTTTACTTGGACATTATCTCCAAAAGAGTGGCAAGCTTCAATAATGTGATCTCTTCAATATGCTCCCCTTGAACTTGCACTTCTCGAACTTGATGACAACCACAATTTGACGTCATCCACCATGGACTATATGAAATCTTCCTTTTGATGCAAGCCCATGGAAATACACCTAGCCCCACATAGATATACCACACACACATATAATGGGTTAGAACACAAAGCTATATGAACAATTACTTACGATACCATGATCCCACATGGTACATCTTCTTGCTTTGTGAGTTGATCAATATTAACCATCGCTTAGCACTTTGCCTTGGTCAACCTTTTATATTTTCTTCTCTCTTCATAATAATGGTGTCTTGAAGGTAAAGATGAATGTTCACACAATATTCTTCTTCAAGACATACTTGCAATATTATCAACTCTCTCATGACCAAACTTGGGATATTCACATGAATAGCACCTTCGTCACCACATGATTATCTTGAAGCCAACACATGGACATCAAGCATTGCCTATGGACAAACTCTACAAGTATATCTCAATGCAACCATTAGTCAATATTGATTGTCATCAATTACCAAAACCGCACATGGGGGAACCATGCTCTTTCAATCTCCCCCATTTTGGTAATTGATGACAAACTCTTTTACGAGGGTTTATATAATGAATTTTACCAACCATGCAAATAAAAAAGAAAGGATGCGTGAGCATAAAAGGCAAATTCTTAAGAACAAAACCAAAGTATAAAACCAAAATTCCTTAAAGCCTCTAAACTTTATCCCCCATTGGCATCCATTTCCAAAATGGGATCATAGAAATTTTAGATGGCCAATATAGTAAGGGTTCCTCCGTAGGATATGCATTTCTCATAATATGAGTGAAATCAAATAAATTTATCCAATGATAAATAATGGGAGGAACTATATCGTGGATCCAAAGATTGCAAAGAAGATGGTATACAAATCTAATATTCTCCTAAAGAGAAGAAAGCAATCAAAAAGATCCAACAAACCAAACGAACAAGGTATATTATGGTTTGAGAAAATAAGTGTTTTTAAAGAAAATAGAGAAGCTCCCCAATATTTGTGCATGATTTAGAGATATTGCATTTTGAATGCAAAGTGCACAAAATGGAATCATAAATCCCCCACTGTTGTTCAAAACTCAAAGCAAGTGCAAGTGATCTTAAAAGAAACAAGGCATATCACTTGGAGAAAGAGGTGGTTGAGCCATAAGAGAAGTTACCAATAAAAGGATGGACATCGAACCATTAGGATACCAACAAGACATGTAATTCTTATCATGTGTATAAGTTTCTAAATAGACCACAATCATGATGATGTCCATCCATAAAGAAACATGTACACACAATATAGTTACAAAGAGAAAGAGCGAGATATCCAATTTGAAGGCATAAATACGACAATAAGATCTTTGTTTGAAAGCATAGAAAATAGCTTTAATTTTTTTATCTGATATGAATGACCTTCAAACAAAAACACATCAAAGACATCACAAACATCAATAAGGGAACAAAAGATAGTTGGGACGTTTTGATAAAAGCAACAAGTATCACAAGGAGTAAATATGTTTCATGCCATGATACAACCTACAAAAGGTTGAAATGTTAGAGTATATGCATGAGGTAGATACTTGTTACCGAGGTAGCATTGGTGATGTTGTACTATATAAGAATTTATCCATCATCATAGCCTGACTCCAATAAGCATGTAGTGATAACACCTTCTTTGTGAATGAGGCAAGCACCCAATGCATATCAAATGTAACTAAAACATATTTAAGTACAAAAATGGTCCCCAAACTCATTGGGTCCAAAGTAGTTAGACAAACTACAATATATAGGATACAATCCACATGAATATGGGCATATAGATATGAAATTGAATATCATGAATATCTTAGCCAATTTAGGATTGATGGATATTATTCTATATAAATATTGGATCGAGGAAGATAAACATGCCATAACATATACATTAGTAATTATGCATGCAATCACTTTCAAGAACCAAAAGCGATGTAATTTGGACAAAACACCTAGTAAACCAAGATATGCACACAAAGGTATGACACAACATAAAGGTTGTCCAAATTATATCAAAGGTCCACGTCAACACATTAAAGGAGATACCAATCAGAACCAAACAAAATCAACTCATGATTGATAAGATACCAATTAGAAAATATACCATGTAAAAATAAAATGCCAACGGAAATACTTATCACTTGGGGGATACTAAATAAAAATTCATCAAGGAGTAAAATATTGAGATCCCAACCGGCATCAAATGAACCATGTCAAATTTCAAGATATGTCAATTGAAGAAAATATCTATGAGTGAGATATCAAACTCCAATTAATACCAATTGAGGGCATCAAAGCAAAACAAATGAGCATAGAAGATAAATATATAAAATATGCTCAAAGACTTATCTCATTCAAAACAATAGAATGCAAAACAGGGAATGAGATAACCAAGACCTCTACACTTTTTATGATGGCACAAAGTAATAAAAAAGAAAAGATGTGCCTTCCATAAACACACAAGATATTGATTAAAATACCAATTTAAAAAGATCTAATATTAATTGATGATAACTAGTGTTCAAAAAGAATCTATGATAGCTCCCCCATGATCTATGCATGCTTTTTGAATTTTGCACACAAATGGGATCATCACTCTCCACACGCATACAATAGAAACTTTCATTAAGTGGCAAGAGAACCAATTGAAAATATAGTGTTCTAAAGGAAGTAATATAGCTCTCCCATGACTTGTGCATTATCTAGATGTTTGCATTTTAATACAAAAGCACTATAAGACGATCCTCACTTTTCTTACAACCATTACACTAGAATTTTGTTTGATTATAACACATAGATATTCAAGAGTCAAGGAAGACAATGTGAGTTTCATAGAAAACAATTTATCGTCGATAATACAAATGGAAGCAAAGCACAATGTAAATATGATCAATAACTTCTACCACAAATATGGTTGTCACTTGTCCAAGGACAAGGAGGGTATGGTGTTAATTTTCGGTGGTATATTGCAAAAATATTCATGATCATGTTCGAACACAAAAGTTTATGGAAAAGTATATGAGTTAATTACCATGCTTACATAGAGATTCTTGGTGGCTTCAACTAGTCAAATGATCATGCAAAGCAATTCTTAATATATCTTGAAGCAACCGGTATCCCAAATAATACATGCTAGTGCACATTTGAGGAACACCGCACGAAGAAACTCTCTCAAATTGAAGAAACCAAAATATGAGATACAAAAACTCATTTAAGCAAGTATGGAACTTGTTTGAGCTAATCATGCCACGTAGTAACAAGATAATTTAGAATATCAATTCTAAGTGGCATTACCTCACATGTTCACATTTTCTAGGATTGTAATATGCACATAGCTTATTACTCCCCCATAATGTGATAATCCATTTCTTTTAAACAAGAGGCAAGTGAAATCAAATAAGAGATAATTAATGAACATTGTAAAATTTGAATTTCTCATGAGAATGAAATACCACATGGAGACTATATAATCTTGTCACGTTAATAATAAGTGATATACCTCATGTACACATAGTTTAGGATTGTGAGGTGGCAAAGCACATCACTCCCCCAAAATGAGATAGTTCATTAATCTCTCAAAAGAGGCAACTGAATTAATCATACATTGCAATAAAGGCTCAACACAAAACAAACAAGTACATGGAGTGCAAACCAACAAACACATACTAGATTACTCAAGATAGGTAATTAGTAAGCATAACATATACAAACACATGCTAGATACAAAACTAACACATGCAAGGGGCAAGCAACTTTCAATGTATATAATTTAAATACAAGTTACCGCAAGGAGACACGTTGGATATGAGATAAATATATGATGATACAAATGACTTGGCTTGAGTAAATATAATTGATGAAGATCCATTAATTCTTCATAAGATAGCCAAATATCCAATGCCCTCCAACAACACCTATTGATCAAGTTTTAGCTTGTTGGTCCCCAACCAAGTTGGGTCCTAAGAGGTTAGTCACAATAGGCTTGGCAACCCAAATGGTTCGTTTTTTGACACCACTTTGAGTGCCAACATATTTGGCAAACACACTGCCAACCTTATCCTTCCGAAGGGAATAAACATCATTAATAATGATAGGGTTGGATAAGGTACCATTAGTGCATGAGGAAGAGAAGTGGCCCTTTTCGCGGCATAAGTAGCAACATCGGCTTCCTCCTTTCTTCTTAGTTGATTTCTCAACTTGAGGAGTTCTAACTTGATTATTCTTGGGAAGAGGCATTTCTTCATCTTGAGGTTGAGCATGAGATTGAACTTGTGGCTGCTTCCCTTGTTGCTTCTCACTAAGAGGCTTCTTCTTTAGTGGGAAAGACCCAACATGGTGCCCTTCAACCTTGCACTTGAAGCAAAGAATCTTGGATGAATTCTTTACTTGTTCTTGGCACTTCTTCTTGTTGATTGTATGATTCTTCTTGATATTGGACTTCTTGTTATTATTGGAGTTGAATCCAAGTCCACCATTGTCATTGGGTAATCTTTGCACACTCAACATGTTGTCAAGTGCGGACTTCCCATGACGCTTTTCCAAGTCTTTCTTCAAAGAAGCGACTTGGACCTTGAGCTCTTTTATTTCCTCTACATGGTTAGTAGCAACACAAGTAATAGAGGAAGTAGGTGATTCATTGTTAGAGCAGCAAGGCATGGAAAGCAATTCATCACAAGATGTAGCGATATTATGAGTGAATGAATTAATGGGACTAGCACGAGGCAATATAGAATTTTGAGTAGAGTTTGTGCTAATGTACACATGAGGCTCACAAGATATCACCTTGGTAGTAATAGCCTCATGAGCTAACTTTAGCTTATCATGTGAGACTAAAAGATCCTCATGAGAGCTTGAGATCTTTTCATGACTTTCTTCCAATTTCCCATAATTACTAGTTAGCAACTCAAATTGTGCCCTTAGCTCAACATTCTCCTTCAATGTAGATGCTTCACAAGAAATACAGTTAGTAGCACAAGCATCATTATTAATAGAAATAGGAGAAGGCAACTTGGCAAGCCCTTTTGAATATGAAGCTTTAAGTTGAGTATGTGCGACTCTTAACTCATCATTTTTAGTTTTAAGACAATTAACCACCTCAAGATTTCTATCATGAGAGTCATTTACTTTTGATAAATCTAGAGTAAAAGTATCTTCAAGAGATTCATTGGTGGTTTGTTCTTCTACAAGAGCTTCCTCTAGTTTTGCAATTTCATTGGAATAATCACGCTCGCGGCTATAACACGCATCAATGCATGCTTCCAAATCCTTGTTGGCCATATTGCGCCTACCAAATGCTCTAATGATTTCTAGAAAATTGGAACAAGCATCTTTATCCTCATAAAGGATATTGTGAATCATTTTACCTTTCTCCATTAACGAATCATTGTCATCGTCATCGTCATCATCATCATCATCATCATCATAATCACCATCATAATCATCACTACATACATTAGTGTTCAGAGTAGAAGCTACCTTTGAACCTTTAGCCATAAGGAAAAAGTGAGATATGGTAGATAATGATGAACCATTACTTGAAGCGCCACTTGAATCCACATCTTGTTCCATGGAATGTTGAGTTTCTTCTACATGGTTAGTAACACAAGTACTAGAGGAAATACAACCATTTTTACTATGGCAACAAGATGTATCAAGCATATCATTATAAGATTTAGTCAAGGAATTTCTACATGATATGCATGGACTATCAACACAAGCATGTAAATCATTTTGGGTGCTAGATGTGTTTAAGTCCACAGACAAAGTATTGCAATAAGATAGAGATGAAGAATCATCAACAATAAGCTTAGTATGCAATTTTTGTCACTACTCACCGTATCATTATGTTGTGCCTTGCCACATGTTGGTGAAGTAAAAGAAGTTGAGAAATCATCACGCCCGGAGGTGGAGGGAGAATAATAATCCCCATAACTTTTGGACACATCATATATATCTTGAAGCTTGGTCCATATCTCATGAGCTTTCCAAGATGGCCTAATTGACTCAAGAACTACAATGCTCAAATATTTGAAAAACACATTAGTAGCTTGAGTATTGAGATATAAGTTTTTCTCATCCTCTAAAGAGCAATCAATACCTGTTGGAGTAGAAAAACCCATATCTACAATTTTATCTATATTTGGACTCATGTCCTTAAAAATATTAAGCATACTAATGTTCCAAGTATTATAATTTGTGCCATCGAGTATAAAGGTTTCATTATGCACTAATCCCATAGATGACATCTTTACTCTCTAGGTTGTGAAACCCTATGAAGAGAGACCCCGCTCTGATACCAATTTAAAGGACACGGATATCGCCTAGAGGGGGTGAATAGGCGTTTAAAAATAATTACGGTAAAGGCTTGAATAAATGCGGAATAAAACTAGCGTTTAATTTATCAAGCCAAAACCTAAACAAACTAGCTTCACCTATGTGCACCAACAACTTATGCTAAACAATTCAAGCAACTATGTGATAGCAAGATATGTTACTTCAAGCTCGATGGCTATCACAAAGTAAATTGCGTAAGTAAAGAGATAGGGTGTAGAAATAACCGAGAGACGAGGAGACGATGATTTATCCCGAAGTTCACTTCCCAATGGAAGATCTCCGTTGGAGAGGTGTGGAGTCACAATGACTCCAAGCGCCCAATGGCTCACCTTATTATCCTCGTGCCTCCACCAATGCGGAGTGCCACGCTCCACTATGGGACCTCTGAGGGTAGTCACCGATCCCGTACAAGGTTGGGGCAATCTCCACAACTCAATTGGAGGCTCCCAACAGTATCCCGCGAGCCACCAAAACTCCGAGATAACAACAAGGTCCCGAGCCACCAAAACTCCGGGACAACAAGATCCAGAGCTACCAAAACTCCGATACAACAACAACCGTCTAGGGCACTCCAAGTACCCAAGAGTACAGGCTCAAGGGCACTCCAAGAACCCAAGAGAAACAAGCTTCTAAAACTTTCACTCGAACGAATCCTCGTAGAGAACTCAACCCGATGCAGCCTATGCAATGGCAAGAACACAAGAAGTGCTTAAATCCTTCACTCTCAAATCCCACCAAAGCAACAAATGCTATGGGGGGAGAAGAGAGGAATAACAAGGAAGAACTCAACAAATGAATCCACAAGATATGGATCCAAAGACTTTCCCCTCACTAAGAGGAGAGATGGATTGGTGGAATAGTAGATATAGATCTCCTCTCTCTTTTCCCACTAATTGGAGGCAAGAATCATGGAGGAATAGAGAGAGAGAGAGCAAGCTCCAAAAGGTCAACAATGGTGGGGGAAAACTTGCTCAAAAGATGGGGAACCATTGGGGAAGAAGACCCCTTTTATAGGCCCCCAAAATCAGCCCGTTGGGGGGCATTCTGTGCGACCCCGGCCTCCCAGGCCGGCCACCTAACAGAACAGCCCGGCCTAGGGAGCCTCATCCCGGCCTAAGGCCGGCCTCCGAGTTTCCAGAAAATCTCCTTCACTAAAAATGCGATAAATTTTGCATCCAGACTCCGTTTTCGATGATCTTGGGCTCGTTGAAATCGCAAGAACAAGAACTACAATATTATGTAAAGAAACATCATAGTCCATCATTGGAGGATAAAACCAAATGATGAAAGGTTTGACATCTCTATAAAGGAACAATCTGAAGGGAATATGCCCGAGAGGCAATAATAAAGTGGTTATTATCTTATTCCTTGTTTATGATAAATGTTTATTTCTCATGCTAGAATTGTATTAATCGGAAAGGTTGATACATGTGTGCTTAATAAACAAACAATGGTTCCTAGTAAAGCCTCTCTTTTAACTAACTTGTTGATTAATAGATGATCAATGTTTCCTGATCATGAACATTGGATGTTGTTAATAACGGGATCATGTCATTAGAAGAATGATGTGATGAACATATACCCAAAGAGAATATAGCAATGCGATCAATTCATTTAGTTTACATTGTTATATCAAACATACGAAGTAACTTATTCCTTAGACCATGAGATCATGTCAATCGCTGATACCGGAGGGGTGCTTTGATGGCATCAAACGTCACACCGTAACATGGTGACTATACAGGTGTCGTTAAGTATTCGGAAAGTATTAGTTGAGGATCATGGATCAAGAGTGGGATTTGTCTATCCAAATGACGGAGAGATATACTTTGGGCCCTCTCGGTGATATCACATCGAAACAGCTTGCAAGCACGTGATATGATCACAAGGATGTTATATCACGGAAACGAGAAAAGAGTACTTGTCAGTAACGAGATTGAACAAGGTATGGTTGATACCAACGATCGAATCTCGGACAAGTAAAATATCGCGAGACAAAGGGAATAGTTGTGACGCCCCGAGATCGGGCACTATGCAGATTTCAGCATTCCCGCCAAAATCCACATAATAACCGATTCCAGGTTGCCACTTGTGATAACATTACAACAGTTCACGAATATCCCGCAACAACAACAGAAAAGATATATACAAGAGGACTCAAACGAGTCAACGATACAACTGATACAATACAAAGATCCAAATAACAGCGGAAGAAACAACATAGCGTCCGGCTACGGACAAGATACAAATTGGACTAAGAGTCCTGAAGATAACCGGGAGCGTCCAATCCCTGCCCAGGCCAAGCCGGAGGGATTCCCAAGCTAACGTCGTCAGGCTTCAAACCTGTTGACTGCAATGTTGAATATGCAGCCACGAAAAAGGATTCGTGGGCCAGTACGGTTAAGTACTGGCAAGTGGATAAACCATACTCACAAGATACCGGCGTAGCCAGTCATCACAAGATACAAATACTTTGGGTTCAACGGAAAGGAAGGGATTATTGCCATTAAGCGGCAGCGGGCTGCACTAACCAACTACAGAAACACACTACAACTTCCGGCTAACAGAAAGAAGATAAGAGAGCGTATTGTAACCACCTACAACTAACCACCAAACAAACCCATCCAATGTTACCCCCTACCAAGGAAGCAACCCAAGGATAACTCACACTGTTGATTAGGGTGACATCATTTATATGGTGGAGGTAATCTATATTACTAATCAAGTTATTATCATTAGGTGTAAGTTGTCTGAGTACTTGTTAGCCAGTACTTTCACCAAGTCGTCACATAACCGCGGACAACACGGCTTCTCGAGAAGATTTATCCCTGCAGGGTGTGCTCCAGTACCCGTACATACTCAAGCCACCAACTAAAACTCAGGTTGGCTTGACACGACCCAAACCATCTCTACAACCCATCCTAGGAGCCACGGAGCTATAAGGTCCCAGCCACGCAGCCGAATACTCAGCGCAGGTGTGCAAAACTCCCGCAGGACACAACACCCCGGCACTACAGGCCTCGCCCTATATGCATCATCATCATAACCATCACCAGTAACCATGGGGGGCCCTCCCATTATGCAAAGGAGAAAATGGAACACCCGAACTAAGTGTGGCTCTTCGGACAATCTGCAGATGAGGTCTAAGTCGAGGGGGGTCCCATACTACCACCCGGATGCGGTGAGCACGCTCATCATGGATCAGTAGACAAGACCCTTTTCCTAATTAAGTTCGACACTAGCAGGCTTCAAAACCCTAACCCGGGCCTCCTGCCGGTGCCTTATCATCAAATTATTATTACCCCAGACATTAACATGTTGTTGATTGAATTGAAACCCAACTATCAACTAAACAGGTGATACGACAAAGGATTACAAGACTCGAGCACAAACAAATCTAAGCATGCAACTACGACACGAGGGCTAACAAGGTAAACAAGCAGCAGTTAACAGGAAGTGGAAGGAAAGGCTATATCATGGCTGTAAGATAACATATAATAGGATCGAGACACAAGCATCGAATCAACAGGCTAGAATAAGAGCAACGGAAAGAATCGGTAACAAGTGATGAAAGGCAGCCATGTGGCAGCAAGTGAGTATACTTGCCTGAGATCCAGCAAGTAGAGGTACATCCACAGAACTTGTCGTTGCTCACATCATCTCAACGTCCTATCCGGGAAGAAGCAACGAACCTCGAACAAACACCGGATGCAACAATTACTTCTACGGCAAAAGATCCAGCATGATCCTATTTTATATGCATGGCATGGCAAGGTGCAGCAAGGGAAACAACTTAAGAAATTTAATCGGAACCGGAGTCCGGAGAAATAGGAATTGGTTCAAGTTGTTTAGCTAACCATCCAGTTAAATGTTGTTTAGCATGGAAAACAGTAAATAGGTGAGTTAAGCAATATTAAATGGAATAGGGCAACAATTGAATTAAATACCCCAACACATTCCATATTTATTTATTAGGTGAACATACATAACACTAATACAAACGCAACATGCAAGGTGCAAACATGAACATGGATGACATGAACAGATTAAGTGCATTTTTCTGGTATGAAAACATATTTTATTTGTTGGATTTGGAATTAAAATGAGCAAGTTATTAATTTGGCAATTTTAATTGCATTAAATAAGAAACAGTTGTTTTCAGCAATTTAAATTATTCAAAATAGAAAAGAAAGTTGATATTTGCAAAGTTTAGAGAATTTTGATTCGAAAACATATTTTATTTTTCAAATTTGGAGTTAAAATGAATTAGTTATGGTTCATGCAATTAAATCAATTTAAATTTAGCCGGAAGCCCAACATTTAATTTAGGAGGTTCACATTATTTATCTACCCACAAAAATGCAATGCAACACATGAATGAGATGACATTTTAATTATAGTTGATATGTTATAGAAAATAGGGCATAGGTATAGGGGTTTGGGTTCGCACGTGTGGAGAGGATCTTCGGGTTCGGCGCCGGTGTCTTCGGGTGTAGGGGAAGTGGAAGAAGAGGAGGTAGACGAAGTCGTCGTAGCAGGGGAAGTAGACATTCCGTTGTCGATGTAGTCGAAGTCGAGGTGTTCGAGTCATAGAGGAAGTAGTCGACGTCGGGGAAGTAGTCGTACTCGTTCCGTAGTGGTAGTAGTTGTTCACGTCCGGAGTCGGGGTAGTTGTGGCGGAATCGCGCCATCATCATCTCCGGGGTCGGTGACGAACTTGGCGGTTCAGGTCATGGGGTTCACGACATCGTCTCCCGGACACGCACGAAGGCGGCCAACGCAAGACGGACACGGCAATGGAAGATGTCCACCCCGTCGTTGTGGAACTTTTTGATGAAGGCCTTGTCGTCGAGGTACGGGTCGGGGAGGATCTTGGCGGCGTCACGGTCATCCACGACACGGGCGCGAAGGCCTCGGCCACAACAAACGTAGCACATGTACAGACGGATACCCGGGATGCACCAATCTTCTTGCGGGACTTGTGTCGAACACCTGCAGCGCGTCAAGACGAAGTGGGCAGGGGCCATGGAAGGCGACGGGCAGGGGGTGCAGAGCGAGGTGGAGGTCCTCGAGGATTCCTTGGCGGGGGAGGAGCACACCAGGACGCGCAGGGAGGCGCCGGAGGTCGTCCACGTCGGCCACGGTGGTGACCGGCGCCGGCCGTCCGTGGCTGCAGCAGGGAGGATCTCGGGGAAGGAGGGCGCCGGGAGAGGGCGACGGGGCTCGCAGGGGCGCCGGCTGCCGTCGGCCGGAACGGAGGGGGCGAGGTGATGAGGGCGGCCGGCAGCGGGCGGCGGCCATGGCGGGGAGAGGGGAGGCGACGGCGTCCGGGAGGGCCACGAGGAAGGGGAGGCGAGGGAGACGAGGGGGAGCAGGGAGGCGGGTGGAGGCGGAGCGAGGCGGAGGCGGGCAGTGCTCGGGAGGAGGACGATGGGGATCGATGGGCTCGGTCTTCGCGTGCGTTGCGTGGCCTGGGTGTGGCGTGCGTTGTGTGTCTGTGTAGCGTGCGTGAGTTGAGTGCGTGTGTGCGTTGTGCCTGGGTTTAGGTCTGGGTCGTGTGCGTGCGTGGTTCTGTGTGGTGTTGCGTTGGGTGTGTTGCGTGCGTTGGGGTTTGGCTAGGGTTTGGGTCGTGGGCTGGCTGGACTGGGCCTTGTTGGCCTGGTCTGGCCACCCAAACATATATATATATATTTTTTTTTTTGTTTATTTTTTTTTCAGGTAATAAGAGAAATGATTTAGGGATTTAGAGAACAAATTTTTAACCATGTAAAATATTGTTGAAAATGTTTTTATCGATGCCATGTGATATGATACATGACGATGCAAAAGAGAAAACAACAACCAAGACTAATTAGGGAAAACCCCGGGCGTTACAGACGACACCACTAACAAGGGATTGCGCCCTCGCAATCCACCTGCTAACCCGGGAGGGGAAAGAAGTTCGACTATCGATTCTTCATGCTTCCAGCTGATCTCCTCGACACCACTAACAAGGGATTGTGGCTCGGGGTAACGACGATGTTCTTCCACCATGAATCTTTCGATGATCGAACCTATTAGGTTAAAGGCTCAGAAAACGTCCACCCACGTAGGATCCTAACACTTGAAAGATAGAGTACGAGAGTAGACTCCAAAACAAATAAGATGGGAGGGGAAATAGATTAGAGATAAGGAGAAAACAAGAATCCTATTGAGATGTTTTTCCAAAATAGTTTAGCATAAATAGTTTTTGACACTCTAGAAACAACGACCGTTAGCGAGGTTAACCTACAGGCTTTGCGGACCCGTTGCTTCGATAACCATTCGTATCGAAACAATCTCGGGAATCGGAACCAAGGCTCTGATACCATTTGTGACGCCCCGAGATCGGGCACTATGCAGATTTCAGCATTCCCGCCAAAATCCACATAATAACCGATTCCAGGTTGCCACTTGTGATAACATTACAACAGTTCACGAATATCCCGCAACAACAACAGAAAAGATATATACAAGAGGACTCAAACGAGTCAACGATACAACTGATACAATACAAAGATCCAAATAACAGCGGAAGAAACAACATAGCGTCCGGCTACGGACAAGATACAAATTGGACTAAGAGTCCTGAAGATAACCGGGAGCGTCCAATCCCTGCCCAGGCCAAGCCGGAGGGATTCCCAAGCTAACGTCGTCAGGATTCAGACCTGTTGACTGCAATGTTGAATATGCAGCCACGAAAAAGGATTCGTGGGTCAGTACGGTTAAGTACTGGCAAGTGGATAAACCATACTCACAAGATACCGGCGTAGCCAGTCATCACAAGATACAAATACTTTGGGTTCAACGGAAAGGAAGGGATTATTGCCATTAAGCGGCAGCGGGCTGCACTAACCAACTACAGAAACGCACTACAACTTCCGGCTAACAGAAATAAGATAAGAGAGCGTATTGTAACCACCTACAACTAACCACCAAACAAACCCATCCAATGTTACCCCCCCCTACCAAGGAAGCAAACCCAAGGATAACTCACACTGTTGATTAGGGGTGACATCATTTATATGGTGGAGGTAATCTATATTACTAATCAAGTTATTATCATTAGGTGTAAGTTGTCTGAGTACTTGTTAGCCAGAACTTTCACCAAGTCGTCACATAACCGCGGACAACACGCATCTCGAGAAGATTTTATCCCTGCAGGGTGTGCTCCAGTACCCGTAATACTCAAGCCACCAACTAAAACTCAGGTTGGCTTGACACGACCCAAACCATCTCTACAACCCATCCTAGGAGCCACGGAGCTATAAGGTCCCAGCCACGCAGCCGAATACTCAGCGCAGGTGTGCAAAACTCCCGCAGGACACAACACCCCGGCACTACAGGCCTCGCCCTATATGCATCATCATCATAACCATCACCAGTAACCATGGGGGGCCCTCCCATTATGCAAAGGAGCAAATGGAACACCCGAACTAAGTGTGGCTCTTCGGACAAGCTGCAGATCAGGTCTAAGTCGAGGGGGGTCCCATACTACCACCCGGATGCGGTGAGCACGCTCATCATGGATCAGTAGACAAGACCCTTTTCCTAATTAAGTTCGACACTAGCAGGCTTCAAAACCCTAACCCGGGCCTCCTGCCGGTGCCTTATCATCAAATTATTATTACCCCGGACATTAACATGTTGTTGATTGAATTGAAACCCAACTATCAACTAAACAGGTGATACGACAAAGGATTACAAGACTCGAGCACAAACAAATCTAAGCATGCAACTACGACACGAGGGCTAACAAGGTAAACAAGCAGCAGTTAACAGGAAGTGGAAGGAAAGGCTATATCATGGCTGTAAGATAACATATAATAGGATCGAGACACAAGCATCGAATCAACAGGCTAGAATAAGAGCAACGGAAAGAATCGGTAACAAGTGATGAAAGGCAGCCATGTGGCAGCAAGTGAGTATACTTGCCTGAGATCCAGCAAGTAGAGGTACATCCACAGAACTTGTCGTTGCTCACATCATCTCAACGTCCTATCCGGGAAGAAGCAACGAACCTCGAACAAACACCGGATGCAACAATTACTTCTACGGCAAAAGATCCAGCATGATCCTATTTTATATGCATGGCATGGCAAGGTGCAACAGGGGAAACAACTTAAGCAATTTAATCGGAACCGGAGTCCGGAGAAATAGGAATTGGTTCAAGTTGTTTAGCTAACCATCCAGTTAAATGTTGTTTAGCATGGAAAACAGTAAATAGGTGAGTTAAGCAATATTAAATGGAATAGGGCAACAATTGAATTAAATACCCCAACACATTCCATATTTAGTTATTAGGTGAACATACATAACACTACTACAAACGCAACATGCAAGGTGCAAACATGAACATGGATGGCATGAACAGATTAAGTGCATTTTTCTGGTATGAAAACATATTTTATTTGTTGGATTTGGAATTAAAATGAGCAAGTTATTAATTTGGCAATTTTAATTGCATTGAATAAGAAACATTTATTTTCAGCAATTTAAATTATTCAGAATAGAAAACAAAGTTGATATTTGCAAACTTTAGAGAATTTTGATTCGAAAACATATTTTATTTTTCAAATTTGGAGTTAAAATGAATTAGTTATGGTTCATGCAATTAAATCAATTTAAATTTAGCCGGAAGCCCAACATTTAATTTAGGAGGTTCACATTATTTATCTACCCACAAAAATGCAATGCAACACATGAATGAGATGACATTTTAATTATAGTTGATATGTTATAGAAAATAGGGCATAGGTATAGGGGTTTGGGTTCGCACGTGTGGAGAGGATCTTCGGGTTCGGCGCCGGTGTCTTCGGGGTGTAGGGGAAGTGGAAGAAGAGGAGGTAGACGAAGTCGTCGTAGCAGGGGAAGTAGACATTCCGTTGTCGATGTAGTCGAAGTCGAGGTGTTCGAGTCATAGAGGAAGTAGTCGACGTCGGGGAAGTAGTCGTACTCGTTCCGTAGTGGTAGTAGTTGTTCACGTCCGGAGTCGGGGTAGTTGTGGCGGAATCGCGCCATCATCATCTCCGGGGTCGGTGACGAACTTGGCGGTTCAGGTCATGGGGTTCACGACATCGTCTCCCGGACACACACGAAGGCGGCCAACGCAAGACGGACACGGCAATGGAAGATGTCCACCCCGTCGTTGTGGAACTTTTCGATGAAGGCCTTGTCGTCGAGGTACGGGTCGGGGAGGATCTTGGCGGCGTCACGGTCATCCACGACACGGGCGCGAAGGCCTCGGCCACAGCAAACGTAGCACATGTACAGACGGATACCCGGGATGCACCAATCTTCTTGCGGGACTTGTGTCGAACACCTGCAGCGCGTCAAGACGGAGTGGGCAGGGGCCATGGAAGGCGACGGGCAGGGGGGTGCAGAGCGAGGTGGAGGTCCTCGAGGATGCCTTGGCGGGGGAGGAGCACACCAGGACGCGCAGGGAGGCGCCGGAGGTCGTCCACGTCGGCCACGGTGGTGACCGGCGCGGGACAGTTGGAGGAGGAGCCCCGGCGGGGCGCCGGCCGTCCGTGGCTGCAGCAGGGAGGATCTCGGGGAAGGAGGGCGCCGGGAGAGGGCGACGGGGCTCGCAGGGGCGCCGGCTGCCGTCGGCCGGAACGGAGGGGGCGAGGTGATGAGGGCGGCCGGCAGCGGGCGGCGGCCATGGCGGGGAGAGGGGAGGCGACGGCGTCCGGGAGGGCCACGAGGAAGGGGAGGCGAGGGAGACGAGGGGGAGCAGGGAGGCGGGTGGAGGCGGAGCGAGGCGGAGGCGGGCAGTGCTCGGGAGGAGGACGATGGGGATCGATGGGCTCGGTCTTCGCGTGCGTTGCGTGGCCTGGGTGTGGCGTGCGTTGTGTGTCTGTGTAGCGTGCGTGAGTTGAGTGCGTGTGTGCGTTGTGCCTGGGTTTAGGTCTGGGTCGTGTGCGTGCGTGGTTCTGTGTGGTGTTGCGTTGGGTGTGTTGCGTGCGTTGGGGTTTGGCTAGGGTTTGGGTCGTGGGCTGGCTGGACTGGGCCTTGTTGGCCTGGTCTGGCCACCCAAACATATATATATATATATATTTTTTGTTTATTTGATCTCATAACGAGATTTGATCTCATAACGCTTTGTGTCTTCGAGGGTATGTGTTCTCCTTAACCCTCTCTTTGCCCGTTGCACTTCGTCTCCTAGATTAGATCTTGGCCTTTCGGGTGTCTCTCGCGTAGGAATTTTTGTTTTCTATGCAACGACCCCTTCAGTGGTATCAAAGCCAAGTTTATGCGTAGATGTTTTTTACGGGTAGAACACATAGGTGTATGTGGGCGTTGATGATCATGTTATTACCTCCTTGATTATTTTATGATCTTAGTGGCATAGTGGGATGAAGCGGCCCGGACTAACCTTACATGGCCACCTACATGAGACTTGTTCCACAACTGACATGCAACTTGTATTGCATAAGTGGCTTGCGGGTGTCTGTTTCTCCTACTATAGTTAAGATCTAATCTACGAAGGGTTGTTAAAAATGTGTTTATCAACGTTGTGGTTGATGTTCATAGGTATGAACGGTTCTATACTCGTAAGCACAAATCCACGTAAAAAATGCAAAAATAAATTAGAGGCGTCTAACTTGTTTTTGCAGGGCATGTGATGTGATATGGTCAATGTTACAAACGTTATGTATGAGATGATATCGTTTGTAAATTATTGACATACCGGCTGGAGCCATATGGTTGTCTTATTTTATGGCCTGCGTGTTGTATATCATATCCATTTGATATGTTGTAATGGACAATCAAGATGGAGGTGCCACGGACCTTGGTGCCACGCCGGTGGAATGATGGAGATCATGCCATGATGCACAAGATAGAGATCAAGTGCAAGAAGGACCATATCATATCACATTATCCATGCATGTGATGTTTATCCTTTTATGCATCTTATTTTGCTTAGATCGCGACGGTAGCATTATAAGATGATCCCCCTCACTTAATATCAAGATAATAATGTGTTCTTCCTTAAGTATGCACCGTTAAGAAAGTTCGTCGTTTCGAGACACCACGTGATGATCGGGTGTGATAGACTCAACGTTCTCATACAACGGGTGTTTTCAAGCCTAGCATGTACAGACATGGTCTTGAAACACACGCAATACTATGGTTCTACTTGGCGAGCCTAACATGTACAGACATGGCCTCGGAACGCGTAACCGAAAGGTAAAGCATGAGTCATATGGATGATATGATGAACATGTTGATATTCGTCTTTGCAACTACACCGTCTCACGTGATGATCGGTTTCGGTGTAGTGAATTTGGTTCGTGTAATCACTAAAGACGACTAAGAGGGATGTTGTTTTTGAGTGGGAGTTCATGGCATAATTTTGAATTGACTTGAACTTATTTATCATGAACAACCAATCAAAGTATTTGCACAAATTGGAGTATTCATTGGCATCCACAAAACTATCTTACACTTAGATTGTTGATTGAGATATAACTGTTATGATCTGGTAAAAATACCATTTAAGATTGTACCGTATTAGTGAAATTTAAAATTGAGTCCTATTGTACATTTTTGGTATTTCCTACCTATCTCCATATGGTTAATTATTGATTGATCTAAAGAGCAACCAATTCCTACATAGAATCCAGAGTCATGGTTGCTTCCATATTACTTTATCTTCAAAAGAATGTTTTGTTGATCAATGTGATTTTGGAACTGAAAAGAGTTGTTTTCAGAAACAATCAAGTGAAAGATATATTGATATCTAGAAACTTATTTGTGGCAACATGACTGAGTATAATTTAGCGTGACAATGTTTGCTTATATTATCTGAATATATGCAATGATTGAAGACGCTAGACGTTTGAATATTCCAAAAAGTTGGGCGCTAAAAATTATCCTCTAAATTTCTTCCTTCGAGCTATAGTAGCTTAATCATAAAATTGTTATGATGGGATACATTAAAAGTATGGGTAAAGTCATTTACCTTACTTGGAGATTGTTAAGAGTGGAATTTAGAAGAATACTATTAATATGGTGATATTAGTAGAACAATCAAACTCAAAGTATGACTCAATGGGTGATAGTATATGACTAACACGCCAAGGAAAATGTGCTAGTACGACTAGCATTGTTTGATGTTGAATGATTCTTCTATAAAAGAAAGGGAATATTGACAATAGAATTACAAAAAGATATATGGCAGAAAAAGAAGATAACTGGAAAAGTCCAGCTCGGGAGTATATGCTTGGTATACAAGTTATAGATGTATTACTAGTTAACAAAGTATTTTTTGGGTATTTTGATACCATATTGGTTGGTATGAGTTGTCATACAAAGCAACGCAATGGAAGAAATTCAAGGACCTAAAAGGAACTAGTAATAGATGTGGAATCGATTATGACAAGAACAGAAATAAAATGTTCATTGTCGTATCGAACCAAACATTCAAGATTTATTTTAAGAACTTAATAAGTTGTTATTTTGTTCTAGTCTTTTGTGAGAACAAATGAGATTGTTCAAACGATGACCATATTCCATAATTGATGGATATGTTAATATAAATCATGTTGGTAAAGTAAACATCTTTAAGACTAAATGCTAAACGTTGCAAGACGTAAAAGAGTTTCACTTAAATTGTGACACCACCATTTTAGTTCATATCAGAAAGGAAAACATGAAGGAACTCCATATTGATGGACTTCCGGAGTCATTTTGTTTTGAATAAATTGACGCTTGTGAGACCTCTTCCAAAAGATGACTAGAATTCCGTTCTTAGGCCAAAGTATAATGGACGACTAATTTAGTGGAGATTATATATATTGATGTATATAGTCCATTATGTGTAGTCATGTATGGTGGATTAATTTTTTCCTTCATAAAATTATGTCGATGATTTGAGTAGATATGTGAGTATATCTATTTAAAGAGAACGGAGTTTGACATTTTGAATTGGTTCAAAAGGTTGTTAATATGAAGTAAAAATCATTGTAACAAGATAATCAAGTATTTATGATTGGATCATAAAGGATAAAGTTTGAGTTACAAGTTTAGCAAAACATCTGAGAAGTTGCAGAATTGTTCTACAACTTATATTACTCGAATTACCCCACATTAATTTGGAGTGTTCAAGAGACAAAATCAAACCTTGTTTGACATGGTAAGATAAATAAAAATGCCATTATAATTTTGTAGTTTATACATTAGTGACAACCGCTTTTTCACTGAAAAGATCACCATCATGATCCTTTGAAATTGACAACATATAAGATATGGTTTGGGTAGTGACCCGAATTGTCATTTTCTTAAATTTTGGTATGCATAGCATATGTAAATTTTTTACAACCAAAATGGGATACATATATGTTTATAAGGTTATCCCAACGAATCCATTGGGTATTTCTCCTATCATCGACCAAAGACAAATGTTGTTTGTTAGAAAGGGTTGATTTCTCGAGAAAGTAGTTCTTGCAAAATAAGTGAGTGGGAGCATAGTACAAACTCAACGAGATTAGAGAATCTTCGTTCTCATGTCAAGAGTAGCGCATCACTGGAAGTTGTTCCGGGGTTTCCTATTTTGACAAAGTAGAAGACACTACAAATGTTGTAGATACTTCGAATGAGTTTGCAAACTGAACCACAAAAGTCCTAATACTTTGTACTTAGACCAACTTGTGGTTTAAGAGAAAAGTGTTGTTTTGACAACAAAAGGACCTGGACCTTATAAAGGAAGCAGATGATGGGCCCTGACTTCGTAAAATTGACTATGAGTCATTATATCCGCCATAGTATCCTTGTATGAATATCAAGTATGTGACTTGGTAGTCCTTTCGATAGGCTTGATGCCTAACGATAGCAAAAGGGTCTATATAGCGACAAAGACAGGGATTTTTACATCCTTTGAAAGTTGTACTTATCGAAAAGTTGTTTTCGACGAAGTTCAAAGAGTTGACTACTACAAGATTTTGATCTTCCGTAGTGATGCTTTAGTCTTTGCGGATAGTTCTAGCAAAAAGTTACATATTATGATATGGCAGTTTAATAACAAAACCAACTCTCCTCTCGAGGAAGTTTGATCGAGGATGTGTACTTGACACGGTCTAAGAGTTTTGTAAAATTCAAAAGGTTTCTAGAAAGGTATGCACACTTCAATGGTTGAAATGATCATAACGAAGTTGAAATCTTTACATTAATGAAGTTATCAAAAGAGTTTGATTCCATCATGAACGATAAAGATGCTTGTAGAGTTACAAGAAATTAAGTGGGAGCGCTATGACATATTTCCAATATTTTATGTAGATGACATATGGTTGATTGGAAAAATATGTATTTTAAATTAACACGGTTAAGATTTTCGATTTCATATTGATGAAAGGCTTAGAAGATATTGGGCATCGATATCTATAAGAGATGGATTGAATCGCCTGATATGATTGAAGCCAAATTACATAGATGAAATATTGAAGTAAGTCAATATCGAAATTACAAGAAGTTCTTGTCACAAGGAAAATAATTAAGCAAGATTCAAGTGTTTTGACACATGATGAGCATCATTGAAATTGAGATTTCTAAGTCATGTTTCCATGCTATGTACACAACCAGATGAGTCATATGCTATAAAATGTTATAGCAGGATAATTCATATGATGATTAGACAACAGTGGGAGAGATCCTTGTGTCATTTTAGAAATGCTAAGGATATGTTTTCCTATGTAGTATTGACAAAATATTAGTTGTAATTTGTTACACTAATAGTCTTGTTATTTATTCAAATAAATTTATCTCAATTAAAATACGTGATGAAGGGTAGCACAATAGGCTGGAAGAAAGTTCCATGATGGATTTGAAAGAGTTTCAAAATTAAAATATTGTGACAGATACTACAACAAAGGGTAAAGTATATCGTTGTGTTGACAACTGATAGTAAGCGTATTTTGTGTCAAGGAGTTCTTTATTGAACTTGGTGAATTTCCAAGCATGCTGACACTATGAAGCTACATTTTCACAATGTTAGTGACATTAGTTTAAGCTGAGGAATTAAGGTATCATCGGAACTTGGTGCACTATCAAGAATGCTAACACTATGAAGCTACATTTTCACAATGTTAGTGACATCGGTTTAAGCTGAGGAATTAAGGTTTCACCGATTGACCATATATATACAAAGTCATCTCATTAGAGAATGAGTGATGCGTGTAGACGCAAAGGACATGCAAATACAATAGGACCTGAACAGTTCAGATCTTTTTGATAATGTTTACCACATGCGAAGCATGGTAATAACACTGGAACGCCATATGTGTTTAGTGCTTACAGACTAGATTATTGACTCTAGTGCAAGTGGGAGACTGAAGGGAATATGCCCGAGAGGAAATAATAAAGTGGTTATTATCTTATTCCTTGTTTATGATAAATGTTTATTTCTCATGCTAGAATTGTATTAATCGGAAACGTTGATAAATGTGTGCTTAATAAACAAACAATGGTTCCTAGTAAAGCCTCTCTTTTAACTAGCTCGTTGATTAATAGACGATCAAGGTTTCCTGATCATGAACATTGGATGTTGTTAATAACGGAATCATGTCATTAGAACATATACCCAAAGAGAATATAGCAATGCGATCAAGTCATTTAGTTTACATTGTTATATCAAACATACGAAGTAACTTATTCCTTAGACCATGAGATCATGTCAATCGCTGATACTGGAAGGGTGCTTTGATGGCATCAAATGTCACACCGTAACAGGGTGACTATAAAGGTATCGTTAAGTATTCGGAAAGTATTAATTGAGGATCATGGATCAAGAGTGGGATTTGTCCATCCAAATGACGGAGAGATATACTCTGCGCCCTCTTGGTGATATCACATCGAAACCGCTTGCAAGCACGTGATATGATCACAAGGATTTTATATCACGGAAATGAGAAAAGAGTACTTGTCAGTAACGAGATTGAACAAGGTATGGTTGATACCAATGATCGAATCTCGGACAAGTAAAATATCGCGAGACAAAGGGAATAGTTCACGACGTTGTTGGTTCACACGATCACAAGAGTCATCGTTGAATATATAGGAGTCATCACGGAACTCCAGATCCCGCTGTTGATTATTGATCGGAGAGGAGTCTCGATCATGTCTATCTTATTCGCGAACCATAGGGTGACACACTTAAGGTTCGATGACGCGTTTGAGAGGATAGGGAATATCGAAGAATGTTTTGGGCAGCACCGAAATTGTTTCGGGGGAAATTAAAATAGTTCAAGGGTTTTTTTGTCGAATGGTTGTTAATAGAATTAACAAATGATTCGTGGTGCTATATGCAAAAGTTTGTTAATATAATTAACAAATGCTGAAATAAAGAAATAAACATGTTTTATTTATTTATTAAAAGAAAACTTTTGGATTTTCCAACTGGGAAATAATGAGAAAATGAGTGGAGATGAGTAGAGTGTCCACTCACATCATGAGGGAAGAGGTGGGGGCACACCATGGGGCTGGCCGCACCCCCTTGGGCTGCCTCCCCCCTCTCCTATAAAAGGAGGGTGAGAGCTCTCCCTGCTTCACACACTTGCCCACTTCTTTTTCCCTCCACCCGCTGCTACATTCCATGGTCTCCGGCTTGGCGAAGCCCTGACCGTGGGATTCTTCTTCACCACCACGCCGTCGTGTTGCTGGAGTTCCGAGGGATTCTCTACTTCCACGCCCCGATGGATCGAGGGAACGGAGGTCGTAATCAACCGTACGTGTGACCGATCATGGAGGCACCGCCGGATGCAGTGCACATCTTCTCACTATCGGGATCGGTGTGAGTACGACTACACCAACAACAAGATTTGATATCGTAACGCTTTGTGTCTTCGAGGGTATGTGTTCTCCTTAACCCTCTCTTTTCCCGTTGCACTTTGTCTCCTAGATTAGATCTTGGCCTTTCGGGTGTCTCTCGCGTAGGAAATTTTTTGTTTTCTATGCAACGACCCCTTCACAATCGGTAAAACCTCCAATATCAAAAACATAATAAGTTTTTCATGTGAAACCCGTTTTTTGATGAACTTGAGATTGTATTGAAGCACATGAAAAGATCTAAAACCACAAATGGATAAAATACAAATAATAAACAAGAAAGATTATGCCAAGTATGCAAAGGTTTGAGCTCTCTCCGAGTGATGCGATCAAGTTGCTAATATGAGAGCCCCTCTTGATAGTACAGTTATCTATCCTATAACCCAGTCTCCCTCCTAATGCTATGAGACCGGTAAAATAGAAAACATATCAAGATCATACCTTTTCCTAGCATTCCACTTGAGCTAGACGATGAAGATCTTGACCTCCTCAAGATGGAACACCTTTCTTGATTTCGCTTTGCTCGGTGAAGACACAAAGATTGCTCCCCCATATGCCACTATGGGAGAGGCTCTTTTAAGTACATCTTTACTTGGACATTATCTCCAAAAGAGTGGCAAGCTTCAATAATGTGATCTCTTCAATATGCTCCCCTTGAACTTGCACTTCTCGAACTTGATGACGACCACATCTTGACGTCATCCACCATGGACTATATGAAATCTTCCTTTTGATGCAAGCCCATGGAAATACACCTAACCCCACATAGATATACCACACACACATATAATGGGTTAAAACACAAAGCTATATGAACAATTACTTACGATACCATGATCCCACATGGTACATCTTCTTGCTTTGTGAGTTGATCAATAATAACCATCGCTTAGCACTTTGCCTTGGTCAACCTTTTATATTTTCTTCTCTCTTCATAATAATGATGTCTTGAAGGTAAAGATGAATGTTCACACAATATTCTTCTTCAAGACATACTTGCAATATTCTCAACTCTCTCATGACCAAACTTGGGATATTCACATGAATAGCACCTTGGTCACCACTTGATTATCTTGAAGCCAACACATGTACATCAAGCATTGCCTATGGACAAACTCTACAAGTATATCTCAATGCAACCATTAGTCAATATTGATTGTCATCAATTACCAAAACCACACATGGGGGAACCATGCTCTTTCACACCGATGCCGTCGGCCGCCCTGCTGCCCGAGCTCCCGAGCCCCTGTCTTTCGCGTAAGGTATAGTGACTAGCCCTTTCCATGTCATGGTACGATACATGTTATGTGATGGATTCTCCCGGATGTTGCAAAATTCTGAGCCAAAATGAGCTCCAATTTACTATGTATTTTCTATAATTGATAATCTATGTCTCTAAATAGCAACCAATTGGTTATATATGTTGTTTATACGTTTATTTTGTAATTGTATAATTCTTTATGAAGATGGATAGTAGTATTGTGTATCTTTTTCGGAAACGTGAAGCGAAGAAGAGGGTGATTGATGATGAACACATTGAAGATAGTGGGCTTATATTGGCGTGTATTGCCCCTTGAATGAAATCTGATTCTGAGAATGAGAGTGAGACTGAATTGGAAAATGCAATACCAAATCCACCCTCGCCCCCAACAACCATCTGCAAGGTAATATATGATTCTCATTTCCTTCGACATGATCTAGTGAAAAGGATTCCTATTTTAAGATATAAGGTAATATATGATTCTCATTTCCTTCGACATGATCTAGTGAAAAGGATTCCTATTTTAAGATATGATGTGAATGATCATGATGTTCGAAGAGGATATATCTTGAAAGGTCCATGCCACCCATATTAGCATAATTTCCCAACAAGATAAATATATGGTAAAAAACAACACTTCACTTGTGTTAGGTTTATGAATTACAATTGGCTAGAATATAGTATAAAAAAGGATGCAACATTTGCTTTGTATGTTATTTATTCAAAGGAAGATCCAAATGGAGGGTCCTGGGGATATTTCTTTGTTATAGATGGTTATAGAGATTGGAAAAGACCTCAAGCATTTAAGAAACATATGGGTGGTGTTTCTAGCATTCACAACCAAGCTCAAGAGAAGCACAACTTATTTTTTACACCCAACACAAAAATTGATAATGTTATTATGAATGTGTGTAAGAAGGATCTACTTCTTTATGAGTCCATACTTACTCTCTTAAATGCTTGAGGTTTCTTTTGAAACAAGGATTGGCATGTCATGGACATGATGAGAGTGAAGAGTCAACCAATAGGGGAACTTTATTGAACTTCTAAAATGGCTTGCTGAAAATAACGAAAAATTTGATAAGTTTGTTTTGAAGAATGCTCCCTAAAATTGCATCTTGAATAGTCCAAGGATACAACTTGATATAATTGAATATTTTGAGAAACAAACCACAAGACTAATTATTGAAGAACTTGGAGGTGACCACTATGCAATTTTTTCCACTAAGTGTAGTGATATATCTCACAAAGAACAACTTGCTCTTTGCTTGCGTTATGTTGATAGATTGGGAAGAGTATGTGAGAGGTTCCTTGGAGCAGTACATGTTTCCGATACTACTTCGTTGTCTATTAAGGTTGCAATTCTATCCTTGCTAAAAAATATCATCATTTGACTTCCACACAAATTCGTGGACAAGGATATGATGGGCTAGCAACATGAAAGGAGAGATTAAGGGGTCGAAAACATTGATCATGAAAGAGTTACCAAGTTCTTATTATATCTATTGCTTTGCACATCAACTTCAATTGGTTCTTATTTCCGTGGCAAAAGACAATGAATCATGTGTTTTTTTTGTCATGTTTCTTACTTATTAAATATTGTTGGAGTTTCTTGCAAATGTCATGATATGCTTCGAGATGTTAGAGCTCAAAAAAATTTGGAAGCACTTGAAATGGGTGAAATTGAAACTGGAAGTGGATTCAATCAAGAAATGGGTTTATCTAGACCCGGTGATACTCGGTGGGGTTCTCATTTCAAAACCATTTTCCACATTCTCGATATGTATCCCACAATTCTCGAAGTACTCCTAAGGATTGGAAAAGATCCTTCACAGAAGAGTGGGTGGAGAAGAATAGGTGGAGTTTTCGCCTCCTTTGAATCATTTGACTTTGTTTTCAATTTTCACTTTATGCTTGTTATTCTTGGCTACACAAATTACTTATCTATATCCTTGAAAAAGAGGGATCAAGATATTCTTAATGCAACGGGGCTTGTTGGACTTGCAAAGAACCAAATGAAACGTATGAGGTATCATGGATGGGAGGGATTTCTTGCAAAAGTGACATTGTTTTGCAACAAACATGGCATTGAAGTTCCTTCACCGGATGATAAATATGTGGCTCATGGAATATCACATCGGTATTATGAAGTACAAACAAATGATGACCGTTATAGAAGAGAAGTATATCTTGGTGTTGTTGATCAAATTATTCAAGAGTTTTACAATCTATTTGATGAGGTTAATATGGAGTTTCTTGTTTACATGACCGCTTTGAATTCATTGAATGAATTTGCTTCTTATGATGCACAAAAGGTAACACGGCTTTCCCAATTCTACCCCAATGACATATCAAGTGTGGAGTTGATAGGACTTGAGTTCTAACTTGATAACATTATTATTGATATGAGAAAATATGATAGGTTCAAATGTGTAAATTATCTTGGTGAGCTCTCTACTATGCTTGTTGAAACAAAACAAAACATCTTGTTTATGATTCGGTCTACTTACTTCTCAAATTGATATTGCTCTTACCGGTGGCTACGGAAAATGTTGAAAGAGTATTTTCTGCAATGAGTATAGTCAAAAATAAATTGAGAAATAGTATGGGTGATGAGCTCTTGAACCATTTCTTGGTGACTTTTATTGAGCGAGATGTGTTCTTTAAAGTAAGTGAAGATGATATAGTTGAAACTTTCATGGGAAAACAAGAGTGTAGAATTCCCGAATGATAATGATGTAATTTTCTATTTATGTTATATTTCATCATGTAAGACTTCGTTCATGTGTTTGAACTATTTTGTATTGGGATCATGAACAATTTGAGACATATGTATTTATTTACAATGTAATGAGTTTGTTTTTTCTATTTATATTGTTAGTTGACAACTTTTATTCGATGTGCGGAAAAAAATTGGAGTGTTGCCCACCCTCCGATTTATTACTAGGTCCGCCACTGAATGGCGCGGAGGTTGCGCACGTTTGTCCCTTGTTAAGAGTCAATGATAAGTGATATAATTTAAACCACATTTCATGCATAATTAGGTGCCAAATCATTGATTTCTTGGGAAGTGTCACCACAAAACTTATCTAGCATTGGCCGTTTGCAAAACACACGGAATTCAAAATTTGATAGTAACACTGAATTTATCTTTTGATGACAGCCACATTCACCTTCGGGTAGGTCCAAATTTCTCTTAGACCGCCCTTATATAAACATCAAGAACATCTTAAATGGCAAGAAAGGGGAATAATGAATACAAATAAATTTCTGTGTGAGGGTTTGGTCCACAAATGAAAGAAACCAATAATTTTTCTACTGGAATTTAAGTGAATGCTCAGTTATATATTGCAGATAACATCAAACTTCTAGTTGCTCGAAGACTGAATTGAGATAAGAGATCTATATCCTCATGGGTGAAGCAATAAATGGCAAGGTTTAAGAAGTGTCATAGCTTCGTAGGCAAAACAATCATCAAGCTTAGAACAAACAATGATCAAACTTCTAGTGGATTGAAGATTGGATTGAGATAGCTTTGTAGGCAATGTATGACAAAATCATCAAGCTTAGAACACGCAATCAGGAAACTTAAAAAGAATGTGGAGACCAATCAGACTTTTTTTCGTATAAGGTGCACATCATTTATCGCAATCAAGACAATAGAAGTCAACTTATTTTCCCATAACCTCCATAACCAATAACTCTTAGAAAGCATGCATAAGAGGCACATGATCCATAATTCCATTTATAATAAACCATTGTTTAACTGTAGATATATATCTGCAGAGAAGAAAATAATAAAGTAAGTACTGAAAATAAGATGAATCAAGTTTGCATAATTCTATATCGATACCATGGGCATTAAATCAGAGTTCATAGGAGGAAAAAAATTGAATTACTCGTTGGTTTGTTACAACATCGAGCAGAGTAAATGGAAGATTTGTTCATATCCGAAAACTTCATTGATGAGCAGGACGCACAAGACTTCCTACATGGCCAACAACGTGAGCAAACCAAAATCTGGCACACCTGCAACAAATTGGTGGGGAAGAATAATGAGGGAGACATTCTAGCGAATGGATCATCCCATAGGACTGACACTGGCGGCAGAGCGCGTATAGATCGTCCTAGTAGGTTCTATCGTCATGCCTTTCCTGATCTGGATTTTGATGTGGAGCTACATATTGGTATGCTACCTGCAACCTGGTGATGATCGGCTACCACCTACCAAGAATGTTTTGCTCCCGCGCTGAAGTCCACGATGCGATATCAAGTTTTTTTTTTACAACTACTATGGTTGGCATGGAGAAAATTCTCGTGGAAAGCCCTCGTATTGCGGGCGCTGATTCCAAATCTCCAAAAGGTGAGCATGATGAGTGTATCCGTGCAAGGGGATTCGAGAAGAATTCAGCTTGACGCGGTGGTGCCTGTCTTGCTGCATCCGGACGCCTGGACCAAGGCAGCGGCCTCTGCGACGTTAGCCCTATGAGCAGTGAGGTTCTGATCAAACGTGGATCTTATCGTGTTCATCTTATCAAGCGTGGAGTTGATTCTGCAAAATCAAGACGAAAGTTTGAGTAAAATACTCTACAGTGCATGTGATGTGATGTGGTGTGCTTCGAGTCAAATCGTGTGCTTATGCGCTTACCGTTGCCTTAGCAGCGTGGCGTGGAGCCGAAACAACTGTTCGTCGGCGAAGGTGGTGTCGACGCGAGTAGGAGGCTGTTCCGTTGTGGCAGCTCGGCGGAGCTGCTTGCACATATACGAAATCGATATGGCCGGCCTCTTTTTTTTTTCTTGTGGCGGCGTCTCCTCTCGGCACAACTAATGCCCGGAGAACTCAGAAGTGTAGTCGGCTTCGGACTTGTCTTGGACACGGACTCCCGCTCGTATATCAGGCCCGCGCACGCGTAAGGACATCTCCAGCGGGGCTGCTCATTAGGCCCGGACTGGCCGGATTTGAGCAGGCCCGGGCAAAACAAGGCCCCAGCGGGGCTGCTCAACCCACGGCCTGATCCCTTTTCAGTCCGCGGATGCTCAAATCCTGACCAAATTTGCGTCAGATTTGAGCATCCCGCGGACACGAAACGGACGCGCGCGCTCGGTCGTGTCCCTTTTCGGTCAAAGGGGTGGCCCGCCGGCCAGCGACCGCGGCGACGGCTCGGCTACCCACGGGGTCCTATTTAAATGGGCCCCGCGGCCACGCGTCCCTCCCCACGCGCACCGCCTCCTCGCAGTCACCCACGCCATCACTGCCTCCTCGCAGTCGCCACCTCCTCCCCCCTCGGCTTCCTCGCCGCCGGCCATGGGCCGCAGCTGGCTGAACTGGGGGCGCGCCAAGAACGACCACGAGGCCGGCGGCTCACGCCGCCGCCGCTCGCCCTCACCCTCTCCCCCGCTCCCACCTCCTCCACCCCTCACCCGCGTCCAGCGCGCCCAAGCCGATCAGGCGCGCACGCCGCCGGCATCTCCCCCTCCTTCTCAGGGCCCGGCGGCCCCATTCCGCCTGGTGCCCGCCAGGGTGCGAGAACGGCCGTACCTCAACAAGGTACGCTGCCAATGGTACTGGGATCGTGCGATCCCGGTGCCATGGCCAGATGTCCACCTCCCCGATGGGTGGCATCTGAACAGGGACAGGATCCCTGTGCCGCCGGTACCGCGGTCGGGCGCGGCGCGGGAGGTGGAGATCCACCGCCGGCGGGACGAGCTGACCCCGGACCTGCGTGCCCACCCGGCGTTCGCGGTGAACAGTCCCCACTGGGACACGTAGTTCACCGACGAGCACGACCTGCGCCGCAGGTCGTACTTCGGTGCGCGCCGCGCCCGCGGGGAGCCCCAGCTCCCGCCGCCGTCACCTCCACGCCAGGCGAGGCGTGGAGCCGCCCCCCAACGCCCCCTCCGCATTGGCGGCCGCGCCCCGGTCGTCAAGGACGAACCAGAGGAGGAACCTCCTCAATGGTACGAGGAGGAGGACGACCAGGACGTCGACATGGCCGAGCCAGAGCCCAATGAGGAGCTCCAACTGGCCATGGCCATCGAGGCCTCCAGGAGGGAGGCAGAAGCAGCGGCCGCGGCGGAGGCGCGCGCGCTGGAGGACGCCCTGGCGGCGGTGGCCGCCCACCAGGCCGCAGAGGAGGCGGAGGCCCGCGCAGCCGGCGCGCGGGCTGTGGACGAGGCCGTGGCGGCCATCCACGCGCACCGCGTGGGCGACTACCCCTACGACGAGGAGGTAGACGACGACGGGCGCGATGAGAACGCGCCGGTGCCGGCCTGGTTCGAGCCCCTTGTGGGCATGCGGTGGAGGTGGGAGGCGCCACCACCTGAGCACCTCGTGCCGCCGCTCCGGCCGGCCACGCCGCCGCCGCGCACCCAGCCCCCCACGCCGCAGGGGGCCAGGGCCGCCCCACTGCCACCCCACCTCGCCCCCGAGACCCCGGACTACGTCATCCTAGATGACTAGGAGCTCCGGGGGGAACTCCGGCCGCCGCCATGCCACTGGCCAGTGGCCGTCTAGCCCTAGCTAGACGTTTTTTTAATGTTTTTTATTTTTTTTTTAGGTTGTAAATCTATGGGGCCCTATGGGCCCTACTAAATCTATGGAAAATCCCTTTTGGTATGAGCAGCCCCACTGGGGGCACCTGGTCCGGGCCGTGTCCGAGGACAGCGGACGGCTGCTCAAACAGACAAAATGCGGACCAAATTGGTCCGCATTTGAGCAGCCCCGCTGGAGATGTCCTAAAAGCCATCTGCGAAGTTGTCTGGAGCAGCGGACAAGGCCAGAGACGAAGGATGCAAACCAAGGCCTGAGCGGTCTCTACCGCCGGCACCCTGGAATTTTATCCGCACCTCCAAATTGCGTTTGTCCGCTCTATGGGTCTTGACCATTTTCTGCATTTACAATGACAACAAATCTGGCTACCAAGATGTAGATAAATTAATGTCCGGCCAACAATGGTTGTGCAACGGCAAGTCTGACCACCAAAGTATTTGCCCAATATTAAGTCTATCCTTTGCAGAGGGTCTTCTGGAGACGCTAACAGAGGGCTGCCAGTGGCTCTTCTATCCTTTGCAGCTTGTTGCTGTTTAAATCAGCAGCATGATCATCAGGATCAGGTTTACAATTCAAAATTGAGGGGTTCCTGCTCTGTTCAACCTCCACTTGAATCTCAGTTCCAGATTCCAGAACAGCTCCACAAGTACTCCCGTCAATGCTCACTTCCTGGTCCAGAATACAATTACATGGATTTGATCATTGTAGCAAATTAGTGGTATCAAATACAAAAGGATCATATATTTTAGAAGAAATAAATAAATTAGCACAAAATTTTATTTGACCTGATCGTATCAAACACAAACTGCTGACTGCTCAAATGAACCAAGGAAAGAGTGCAGACTTAACTCAAGCAAGAAGCCAGGAAATGTAAAGGAAGAAAGGAGCGTGGGCCGAAGTAAGATTTATGATAGCCTCATATAGAGTAGGAGTTCACAATGCTGTCATGGTTGTTATTCAATGGATCTGTTTCTCATAATCTGAAAAAACATTCAAAAGAAAAACTTGACTAACCTCAGTCCTAGGTAAGTGAAGTGTTATTTTTTTTCGAGAAAACGCAAAACACTTTTGCGTTTCGTTTCATTGAAAAGGAAGGGTTTGCGTTACGTTCCTCCTAGGAGGCAATTACAGGTGCAAAATATGAAATCAGTGTATCCCAGGTCTGAGGGATGATCAAGTCAGATCAAGGCGGAGGCAGCCCTGTTTTGATTGCTTCGGCCAGCCCTTTTGTGTTATCTTAACCACAAAAGGCGTCTGCACTTTTTTTAGGGGAAACCGCCAGCTTTATTAACTTATCAAAACAAGGATACAATCAGCATCTAAGCTGTGATCTAAATAAGCCAGTGGGTCAGCATCCCAAGAAAACAACTGCTCCTATACGGACGCATACTTTCCGCAACAGTGAGCCACTTGGTTAGCCTCCCGGCAAGCAAAAACAATATCAAATGACTGAAAAACTAAACCAAATTCGCTAATCGTATCTAAAGGCCTACAAAAAGTTTCAAGAAAAAAAGAAGGAACTATAAACTAGAACAGTACTTGAGACCAAACCAGAAGATCACTGAGGCATCCTCTCTGACAACAAGACTTCCTGTTCCACAACGTACTGCATGCTCAGTTCCTCGGAGTCCCTTTCACTAGACATGTCATCACTAGAAAATTGGTCATCGTCATACCTCCTTGATGTTGCATCACGCTCAGCTTGCTCCCTCTTGATCCGCAGGTTTTCGAGTGTCATCTCCACTTCTCTCATTGCCGGCCGGTCTTCTGCATTCAACCTCACACACTTTGCTGCCAGCGCAGCTACCTCTTGGACTTCTCCATCTTCCTCTTCCATGATCTGAGGATCCAGTAACTCAGCCAAGACACCTTCTGTGACCAGTGAGGCAAAATGTAGAACAAGACTATCGCCGTCAACTGAATTATAGGCGAGTGGCCTCTTTCTGGTAAGCAGTTCTACGAGAAGTACGCCAAAGCTGAAAACGTCGCTCTTGTCTGTTAGACGACCAGTGTAATAGTACATGGGATCCAAGTAGCCAATCGTTCCTTGAACAGCAGTAGTCACCCCAGTTTGATCGATAGGAATAAACTTTGAAGCCCCAAAATCTGATACCTTGGCAGTTAAACTTTCGTCAAGAAGTATGTTGGCGGACTTAATATCTCTATGATATACAGGCCTTGAAGCAGCTGAATGCAGATAGGCTAGAGCTGTACAAACCTCAAGGGCAATCCTTAATCGGTCGTCCCATGATAGTGATACTGGTCCTTCTACATGCAGATGATGTTCAAGTGTTCCATTTGAAATGAATTCGTAAACCAGCAATGGGACTTCTGTTTCGAGACAACATCCAATCAGCTTCACGATATTTCTATGGTTGATTTGAGAAAGAATTGCGACCTCATTAATAAAGTCATCGATTTCTCTCTGTACGACGATCTTTGATTTCTTGATGGCTACAACCTGTAGGTCCAAAATGCCTTTATAGACGATGCCATGTCCTCCACCACCAACCTCGCGAGTTCTGTCAAAACTGTTTGTCGCCTTCTCTAGCTCTGCTAAGGTGATAATCATCCGTTCGCCCATATCTGCCCTTTGTGAAACTAATTGCTGAAATAGCAACCCATGATTTTGCTTGAAAAACTTGTCTTTTCTTTTATTCACCTTCTGCTGCTTGATATTACGTGTTACGAAGGGAGCACCAAGAGCCAGAAGCACAAGAATTGACCCACCGCCAACTACTAGGCCTATGCTTAAACCTGTGAAATTATAAGAACATAATTACATAATGCATCGACCCCTCATATCTTAATAAAAGGAAACAATCTGCACTGAATTTTTTGTTTTTACCAATTGTACAATACAAGATTTAGAACTAAACGTTTGTACCAACTATAGGTTTGCACTATGCAACTAGATTTAGTAAACAGTTTTAAGCTGTTTAGCCTTGTTCTAAGAAAATCACTTACTTTAGCTATCTTTATAGGTTTCGATCAAAGAGCTTTATCAATTATATTTGATTTCTAACACTTAACAGTGCTCTTGTCACTATGATGCTATATTATCTTTATCGTGAGATTGCCAACCAAGCTAGTATTCTTTATAGAAAATCAACTCATCAAGCTCTACTGAAATTCTCTTCCTACAAAACCTTTACTGAAAATGCAGTAATAAGTTAAGTTAAAACTCTCCCTGCAGAGAACTTCTCGTTCTTTTAAAATAATTGTTAGTAAATAGAGGATGTAATATGACAAAATGGTTAAAGAACCACCATTTTGAACTTACAAAGATGATTAGGATTATTATTTTTCTGGAACAAGGGGTTATTTTTTATGAGTATAAGTATAATAAGAGTAGAATATACCAAACAACTAATATAATGGCTGTGTAAACGTTGTCATGTTTAAACAGTTTTCTTGAAATAACTTAACAGCATCGTGAAGTTGATGCAGACAAATTAAAATGGCATAGATTTAAGATTACTGAAATGTCATCACTATATATGGAGTTGTGATGATACGAATACACAATTTAGGTAACTAGTGGTGCATAGTGATTATTACCTTGAGAGGAACTCTTGTTCTTGACGCACCCTCCTTCCACGGAGGGATTCCCATAGGTCCCATCGGGGCATTGGCAGCAAAACGTTCCAGGCATATTTATGCAGGTTCCGTAGCATGAGTGGAGTTCCCAATGCGCACATTCATCAATGTCTAGTAAAACAGCAACGAAGCACTGTAAACAAGACTGATAGACCAGCCACATACATGGACTGTAAAAGTATATCTAATTCTAGGCAACAACCTAATATGCATTTTATCTTTGTAAGACGAGGAAATAAAACCAGGTTAAATCAACTTGTATACCTTGGCATCCATTCACGACGTACGGGTTGCCTTGATAGCCAGCAGAACAAAGACACCGGTGCCCTTTATAAGCAAAGCTTGTGTAGTTCTGACAGGAGCTGCTGCTGCTGCGGCACGCAGATACAGGTGTGACAGGCAGTTTCTTGCTACATGTCGAATTGCTAATCACCCAGTCCAGCAAGACTGGTAGAGTAGTTACAGTGTCCAAAATGAGGCGTGTGACATTATAGGACCCCTCCTCGGCTATGTACACCGAAGATTCGGCATCAAATTCAGAAACATTGCCAGGGGGCTGGACCTGGATGCTGTAGGACGTGTAGCCCTTCGGGATGGCAGCACTGCAGCAGCCAATACCGGAGCAGTCTTTGTTCAAGGGGAATTGAAAAGGCTGGCCTTTACCCGGGGGCGGCGGGCAGTAGGTGGCACAAGCGTTGACGGTGCTGTTGTCCTCCGCAAGGAGGAGGACCTGGACGTTGCTGCATGACAGCACCAGGAACTTGTTCTTCTCCGGCGAGACGAAGAACGGGCCGCCCCTTCTGAGCCCACCCCATGTGTGGTACTTGCCTGTGCTGTTGACACTGCCTGGTGCTACTGCTGCTGGTAAGAGCACGATGCTACTGCTGTTGACACGTACCGTGCCGCTGGGAATGGAGATCTCTAGCACCTCCACGGTGCCGTCGCCGAGGAACAGCTTGGGTGGCCGGTACGAGTGATCGCAGGTGAGGTTGAAGCCATCGTGGTAGCAGCCGGCCTCGATCCCAAACGGGTAGGAGATGCTGATGCCTCCACAGCGGACGCTGCAGTTAGCTGCTGCCTCGGCACCCAACATCTGCAGCAGCAACGCTGCAACTACAGCCGCCGTGAACACAACTCTCCTACTACTCGACAGCCTCTCCATAAAGGCAACCTCAAAAAGATGGTGATGTCTATGGTTTTTCTTCCTATCTCCATTCGCCAAGCCAGTCGAGCACTACTTAAACCAATGTAGCCTCTACACCTACCGCATGGAACCACAAGTAATTCAGTGCCCATGACTTCATTCGTTTGGGCTACCAGCTAGCTCGTAGGCGGCTAGCAGATGGTCAGCACTGGCTCTATTTCCATGGGTTATAATAGCTAACACCCAGTTAAGAGATTGTAATATAGCCACATCTATTATAAAATGAGACCATGATTATGACACGACTAGTGGCGGAGGCTAAATTAGGTGACTTTTGCAGGATTTCCACATGTGGTGGTCACAAAAACATTTGACCACTACTGATTTGGCTATGATTTGAGATTCCAGTGGGGTACTGCGACTCGTGTTCTTTGGTTGGAAGATGCCATGAAACGTCCTTGTTCATACACGTGTGCTCAGCTCCAAATAAATTACCCATAAATGAAATGGGGGCAGGGCAAGTAACGAATGGAACCTTCGCCGATCTGATGGCGTGGCCGCCGAACTGGCCTCTCCGCCGACTGGCTCGCCCGGCGGAGCTAGGCGCCGCCGCGTCGGCACCAGCCAGGAATCGGCCGGAGTTTGCCTCCCGGAGGCGCGCCGCCGAGCTGCGGAGGCGCACCGCGAGTCATTGGGAGCCATCAGTACTGGCCAGCGCCGCCACACCGCGCTCCTCTTGGTGGTTCTTCTCCGCCGAGCGCCGATTTGGAGGCAGCGCCGGCGTTCCGCGCGATTTGGTATTCTCAAAAAACAGGGTGATGCGATACTACGCTGACGACAGCGCATCCACCAGAACGACATCCCACATGGCGCAAACGAAAGCAAACTTTACGCTTTCAATACTACGGTTGCACAAAAGGTTTAGCACTATCTCCAGGAAGGATATAAATGCAGACCATGAGATATCTCGGGTAACAAATCTGGGAGAAAAACGCCCACATTCAACTGACATACGCAGAGAAACTTCTACTAGCAGCATCATAAGAACAAATGTCAATAAAGAAAAGTATCAGAAAAGTTATCAACCCCAGAAGAGATCATCTGGGGTACCTGGCGGACAGCAAGATTTCCTCTTCCATAGTGTACTGCCTGCTCGATTCCTCGCCCTCCCCTTCAATCGGCATGTCCTTGTTGGCGAGCAGATCTTCAATTGACTTATACGGTGAAACAACTTGATCCCCGTCGTATCTCTTTGATGCTGAATTATACGGAGCAGGCTTCTTTCTGGCTCGCAGGTTTTCAAGGGCCATCTCCACCTCCTTCATTGTTGGCCGGCTCTCTCCTTCCAATCTAGTGCACGCTGCCGCCAGTATGGCTACTTCTTGGAGTTCTCCATCGTCCTCCTCTTCCATGGCTTGCCGGTCTATTATGTCAACAAGACTGCCTTTTGCGAGTGACGAGGCAAAATGGGCAACTAGACTGGCATCATTATCTGATCTATACACATACGGTTTCTTCCTGGTTAGCAGTTCTATGAGGAGAACACCGAAACTAAAAACATCGCTCTTGTCCGTTAGTCGACCTGTGTAATAGTACATGGGATCTAAATAACCAAGTGTTCCTTGAACAGCTGTCACCACTGCTGTCTGATCAATCGGAATGTACCTTGAGGCTCCAAAGTCCGAAACCTTTGCTGTTAAACTCTCGTCAAGAAGTATGTTAGAGGACTTGATATCTCTATGAAATATGGGCATCGAAGTAGCTGAGTGCAGATAGGCCAGAGCTCGGGCAACCTCAAGTGCAATCCTTAACTGGTCGTCCCATGATAGTGATGTTGGTCCTTCAACATGAAGATGGTGATACAGGGTTCCATTTGAAATAAACTCGTAAACCAACAAGGGTACTTCCGCCTCAAGGCAGCATCCCAGGAGCTTCACCACATTTCTGTGGTTGATCTGAGAAAGAATAGCAACCTCATTTATGAATTCATTTAAAACTTGTTTAATATTGTCTAAGTCATAATAAATTCATCCTAATGTGTTTTTCAATATTTGAAACACGTAATCCACCCAAAATTTTATGATCTTTGCAAATATGAATTTTGTTATTTATTTTGCACAATTTTAATTGGTGAAAACAACAAATACTTGTGTGTCACCTTTAAGGAACCAAAAAATTCCTTAACTTAATAAATAAAAATTCTAAATTGGTAAACCTCATTTCCATTTGGTTCTAATGTTGTTATTTTGTTGTTTTCCTCATCCATGCATCATACTAAACCACTTTCACCTGTTGGTTAATTAGAAAACAACTGTTTCAACCAAAATCCATGAGCTTTTCATATGCAACTCAAAATTGCATATGTGCCCATTTAAATTGTGTTACCATGTCAACTAGTTTATTTTGATGCTTCCATTAACTTGACATGCATCATCCCATGATTGTGCACCATGCCATGTTATTGATTGTTTATCTTTCTGCATTGTTTGTTGCTTCTTCTCGGATAGACGACGACGTTGAGACCGACGATCTTTACGACACCCCTTCTGAGGATCTAGCCCAGTACCCGGCTACTGAGTTTGCAGGCAAGTTATCACTCACATGAACCATTGTGTTCCTTTCAACATTGGTTACCGATACTTTCCGTTGTCTATTTCTGCTAGCCATATGTATCGTTGTTTCTGTTACGAACCTATCACATGATCCCCTGAACCCTGATATTGCCTCACATCCAGTCCTATAACCCCGTTGCTTGGGCCCGTGTCTTACTAGCATGCTTAGGGTTGTTTTTGCTCGAGTCTGTTATCCGTTACTTTCTGTTATCATATCTGTTTATATTCTGGGGCTCGATGTTAAACAACAACCTGTTAATTTGAGGTAATAACAATTTGCTGATAAGGCACCGGCAGGAGGCCCGACGTGGTTTTGAGGCCTGCTAGTGTCGACCCTAATAGGAAAAGGGTCTTGTTGTATGCGAACGTTGAGTCTGTCACACCCGATCATCACGTGGTGTCTCGAAACGACGAACTTTCTTAACGGTGCATACTTAAGGAAGAACACATTATTATCTTGATATTAAGTGAGAGGGATCATCTTATAATGCTACCAACGTTATCTAAGCAAAACAAGATGCATAAAAGGATTAACATCACAAACATCACATGTAAGGATAACGTGATATGATATGGTCCTCCTTGCACTTGATCTCCATCATGTGCATTATGGTATGATCTCAATCATTCCACCGGCGTGGTACCAAGTACCACGGTACCCCAAACTTGTTTGTCCATCAATAAGAAGACAACCATATGGATACCTTACGGTATATCAATAATTTACAAAATAGATCATCTCATAATCAAATTTGTAATATTGACCATATCTCATCACATGCCCAGCAAAAACTAGTTAGACGCTTCTAATTTATTTTTGCATATTTTACGTGGCTTAGGGCTTTCGAGGATAGAACCGTTCATACCTACGAACATCAACCACAACGTTGATAAACATATTTTTAACAACCCTTCATAGATTAGATCTTAACTATAGTAGGAGAAACAGACACCCGCAAGCCACTTATGCAATACAAGTTGCATGTCAGTTGTGGAACAAGTCTCATGTACGTGGACATGTAAGGTTAGTCCGGGCCGCTTCATCCCACTATGCCACTAAGATCATAAAATAATCAAGGAGGTAATAACATGATCATCAACGCCCACATACACCTATGTGTTCTACCCGTACAAAACATCTACGCATAGATCCGGCTCTGATACCACTGAAGGGGAACGTAGCATACAAAACAAAAAATTTCCTACACGAGAGACACCCGAAAGGCCAAGATCTAATCTAGGAGACGAAGTGCAACGGGCAACGAGAGGGTTAAGGAGAACACATACCCTCGAAGACTCAAAGTGGTACGAGATCAAATCTCGTTGTTGGCGTAGTCGTACTCACACCGATCCCGATAGCAAGAAGATGGCACCGCAATCTGGCGGTGCATCCGTGATCGGTCACACGTACGGTTGATGACGACCTCCGTTCCCTCGTTCCAGCGGGGCGCGGAAGTAGAGGATCCCTCGGAACTCCAGCAGCACGACGACGTGGTGGTGGTGAAGAATCCCACGGTCAGGGCTTCGCCAAGCCGGAGACCATGAAATGGAGCAGCGGGTGGAGGGAAAAGGAAGTGGCCAAGTGTGTGGAGGAGGGAGAGCTCTCACCCTCCTTTTATAGGAGAGGGGGGAGGCAGCCCAAGGGGGGTGCGGCCAGCCCATGGGAGGCAGCCCAAGGGGGGTGCGGCCAGCCACGAATCGGCCGGAGTTTGCCTCCCGGAGGCGCACCGCGAGTCATTGGGAGCCATCAGTACTGGCCAGCGCCGCCACCGCGCTCCTCTTGGTGGTTCTTCTCCGCCGAGCGCCGATTTGGAGGCAGCGCCGGCGTTCCGCGCGATTTGGTATTCTCAAAAAACAGGGTGATGCGATACTACGCTGACGACAGCGCATCCACCAGAACGACATCCCACATGGCGCAAACGAAAGCAAACTTTACGCTTTCAATACTACGGTTGCACAAAAGGTTTAGCACTATCTCCAGGAAGGATATAAATGCAGACCATGAGATATCTCAGGTAACAAATCTGGGAGAAAAACGCCCACATTCAACTGACATACGCAGTGAAACTTCTACTAGCAGTATCATAAGAACAAATGTCAATAAAGAAAAGTATCAGAAAAGTTATCAGCCCCAGAAGAGATCATCTGGGGTACCTGGCGGACAGCAAGATTTCCTCTTCCATAGTGTACTGCCTGCTCAATTCCTCGCCATGCCCTTCAATCGACATGTCCTTGTTGGCGAGTAGATCTTCAATTGACCTATACGGTGAAAGTGAAACAACTTGATCCCCCTCGTATCTCTTTGATGCTGAATTATACGGAGCAGGCTTCTTTCTGGCTCGCAGGTTTTCAAGGGCCATCTCCACCTCCTTCATTGTTGGCCGGCTCTCTCCTTCCAATCTAGTGCACGCTGCAGCCAGTACGGCTACTTCTTGGAGTTCTCCATCGTCCTCCTCTTCCATGGCTTGCGGGTCTATTATGTCAACAAGGCTGCCTTTTGCGAGTGACGAGGCAAAATGCGCAACGAGACTGGCATCATTATCTGATCTATACACGTACGGTTTCTTCCTTGTTAGCAGTTCTATGAGGAGAACACCGAAACTGAAAACATCGCTCTTGTCCGTTAGTCGACCTGTGTAATAGTACATGGGATCTAAATAACCAAGTGTTCCTTGAACAGCTGTCATCACTGCTGTCTGATCAATCCGAATGTACCTTGAGGCTCCAAAGTCCGAAACCTTTGCTGTTAAATTCTCGTCAAGAAGTATGTTAGAGGACTTGATATCTCTATGAAATATGGGCATCGAAGTAGCTGAGTGCAGATAGGCCAGAGCTCGGGCAACCTCAAGTGCAATCCTTAACCGGTCGTCCCATGATAGTGATGTTGGTCCTTCAACATGAAGATGGTGATACAGGGTTCCATTTGAAATAAACTCGTAAACCAACAAGGGTACTTCCGCCTCAAGGCAGCATCCCAGGAGCTTCACGACATTTCTGTGGTTGATCTGAGAAAGAATAGCAACCTCATTTATGAATTCATCAATTTCTTTCTGTACCACAATCTTTGACTTCTTGATGGCAACAACATGCAAGTCTAGAATTCCTTTATATACAACACCATGCCCACCACCGCCAACTTCACGGGATTTGTCGAAATTATTTGTGGCCTTCTCTATGTCCCCCAAGGTAAACATCATCCGCTCACCAATATCTGCCTTTTGTGATATTAACTGCTGCAATAGCAACCCATGATTTTGTTTGAATAAATTTTCTCTCGTTTTCTTCACCTTCCTTAGCTTCACAATCCGTATAATAAATGGAGCACTAAGTGCCAGAAGCAACACTGAGAAGCCGCTGATTACTATGCCTACTATTAAACCTGAAAAGTTATCGAACTAAGATTATTTAGCTTAAGGGTGCAAACAGTGATAAAAATCTATCAATTTTCCATTTTCTCCACTGTGTGTGATGAAATTGCTATCCAAACAACAGTCTCTCTACATAAAGCTCTAAACTTACAAAGTTTTCGGAGCAATTTCAAAATAATTAACAGGATGGAGGCAGTCGCCATGGACAAATGATTACTTGGTTAATTAATGGTAGTATATGTTTTAATCATTCCAACTATGGAAATTAAGACTGAACATCATTGAGATAGCGGGGTGTGATGTAAGATTACAAGTAACAGAAACAACATGTCTACAAAAAATGGTTCCAGTTAACATCCCAGCTACACACTTGGATAATATATTGGGGTGGAGATCATAATTATTGTTTGGCATAGAATTAATCTGTGAATGGTTACCAATTTGTACCAACAAAGTGATTACCGAATTTGTTTATATAAATACGACATTATATGGATACATAGTTCGGTAATCAATGATACATAGAGGTTGTCACCTGCAGAGTAATTCTTGATCTTGATGCATCCTCCTTCTATAGCGGGGTTTCCATATGTTCCATCAGGGCAATGGCAGTGAAATGTTCCAGGCACATTTTCGCAAGTTCCATGGCATGAGTGGGCTTCCTTATGTACGCACTCATCAATATCTAGCCAAATCACAATACAACATGAACAGACCATAAGTGGAAAGAAAGTCAAAATAATTACTCACCAGTGGGACTGTATTTAGTATTTTAGAAATTGTAGAACCAACTAAACTGGTAAAATATTTAAATCTACAGCAGATGTACATGGCTACTAAATTCAAATCGTAGTCCTCCTAATTTACATTTTACCTTGTATGACAATGGAATAAATAATACTAAATTTATTTAGCTTGTACCTTGGCATCCGTCCAGGATGTATGGATTTCCCTGATAACCAGCAGAGCAGTGGCACTGGTACCCATTGTAGACATAGCTTGTGTAGTTTTGACAAAAGCTGTTGCTGCTGCGGCATGCAGGAGCAGCAGAGTGTTGCTTTTGGCATGACGAATTGTTGATCACCCAGTCTAGCAGGGCAGGAAGTGCCACGCCACGAGGTTCAGACATGAGTTTTTGAGATGTTATAGGACCCCTCCTCGGCTATGTATACTGACGATTTAGCATCAAAGCTCGAGTCATTAGAAGGGTTGAGCTGGATGTGGTAGGAAGTGTAGCCTTTTGGGATGCCTCCACCACAGCAGCCAAGGCCCGAGCATTCGCCATGCAGAAGGAGATACCGAATAAGCTGAGGCTGCGAGTCTGAGTTTTCTAAGGATGGGCAGTATGTGGCGCAGGCATTAATGGTGGAGTTATCCTCTCCCATGAGGATGACTTGGATGTTGTTGCATGACAACACAAGGAACTTGTTCCTATCCGGCGAGACGAAGAATGGCCCTCCCTCTCTGAGGCCACCCCATGTGTGGTACCTGCTTGTGTTGGGCCTGGATGCACCATCAGTCTCACCCAATGGCATGATATTGGTGCTGTTGATGCGCACCGTGCCATTGGGAATGAAGATCTCGAGCACTTCGACAGTGCCATCGCCAAGGAACAGCTTGGGAGGGCGGTACGAGTAGTCGCAGGTGAGGTTAAAGCCGTCATGGTAGCAATCAGGCTCGACACCAAATGGGTAGGGGGTGCTGATATTACCGCAACTTGTACTGCAACCTGCTGCTGGCGCCACTGCACTTAATAGCTGCATCAGCACCACTGCAACCACCGCATGGAACAACACTTGCCTACTTGCTACTCTCTCCATGTTGCTAGCTAAATCTTCACCGAAAGATGCATTTCTCTTCTCATCTCCAAGCGGAGCGCTACATCCCTTTATATCTCAATTAGCAAACGCTGCAAGCAACTATGCAATCGTTAAGCAATGCACAGGGCTTCACTGTGACTGACCCAATTTTGTATTCAACCTCCTAACAACCCACCAGGGCACCACGATAGTGGCAAAGATAATATTAAGCCAGCTCTTGTGCATCACGCGGGGGCGGGGCACTAGGGGACAACAGTATGGTCAGTGTTCCCATGTGTGGCCGTGTGGGGTTTGGTGAGTGCTTTCCCATCTAGCTGTAATGAGGAAGATAGTTATTCACTTATCGTTTAAGAATATATTACTCCGTACAAGAAATCTCCAACAATTCAGGAGTGTTTCAATTCAGTTTTGTGGTGTTAATTGCTTTTGGGTATAGACAAATGTCCTCTGACAAACTCTGGTGCTTAGTCTATTATTCAACTACAGTACAACAATCAGTTCACAATCTCAGGAAATTATGGTATTATTATTATCTGTTAGGAGTACACCACAGTCATCGATGGGTAAGCCAGCCGCAATTATGGGTTCGATGCGAGTAGAGATTTCATAAGATGCTGGTGAACGAATTTACCTGGCCTGAAGGTGGGGGCAATTCAGTTCGTCTGAGCTGTACGAGTAGGTTGTGATTGTGATGAAGGACCAGGCGCGTCAGATGGGGTGGCGAGTTGGCTCACACGGCTGTTGCGCCTCTTGCATCCCTTGCCTCCTGCTCATCCTCCCACGACGCTGGGTCAAGCTAGTAGTACCATGACGGATGTGGTGACGTGCCTACGTCAGCCGCGTACCAATCTATGCCGGTTTGTGCTGCGCAGCAATTGTCCACGTTATTTTCAGACCTGATGACACATGCAGTAGCTAGCCAACCCCTCGACGACGAGAGCCAGGAACCAATAGCCAAGACAGTGCGAAGCAGGTGGCGGCGGGTTAATACGTGCCATGCCGTATACCGCGCCTCTCGATGCGTGCGGGCACGCGCGTTCCTGGTCGTATTCGAGCACGAGTGCGGCCGCAAAAAACATCCATCAGAAAAAAAAGAAATGTTCTAAAACACGGGTGCAAAACCAAGTCTACATGGCCGGCGTTCCAAACTCACGCGTGCGCGGGTTCGCGTTCGTGCGCCGCCGTCGATCCATCCCAAACTCACGCGTGCGCGACGTACCTACTACACTGATTGGTCCGCCTCCTTTTTCTTCTTCTTTTTTTCTCTACCGCGCTTAACTAATCAACCCATTAATTTTACTAGTACAGTACTAGCTAGCTTCCCCTTTCTCTTCTTCAAACAAAACAAAGAAAATGAGACGCACGATCCACCCTAAACCTTCTCCATCTTCTACGCTTAGTATTTCTCTCGTCGATCTCTTCCATTTCCGAACCAAACAATCATATCCGGCCGCCGCACCGCACCGCCTCCCTCCGTGAAATGACACGGGCACGCGAGTTTGACGGCAAACATGCCGGCCGCGACTACGTGGTATGGTCCGTCATGGTGGGGCGCCGCCGCCTCTCTCGTCGCCGGAGCGGACACAAATGTCCTAATTTCATCTGTTTGGGCCGTTCCGCTGACCAAAAATTTGGAGGACATCCAAAAGCAATTTAAAAACATAAATTAACAAAAACAGAATTCAAATTAACGGAACACCAATTTTTCATTCATACGCCCCCAAGGCCAGTTTTTGCATATGGAACAAAAACATAAAAAAAAAAAAACTACAGCTAGGGTAGCCCGTCGCCATTGTGGCCCGCCAATGTTGCCTACTCATCGTTGTCCATGCTGATGTAAGTCTGCGAGGCGGCTCCGGCCACGCAGGCGTAGGCTCCTAGGACTTCCCTGCCTTGCCGTCCTCACATGGTGACAATGGGCGCGGCAGCGGGTGCACGAGCCTCTGTCGTAGAGAGATAAGAGTGTCAGCCCTAGTTTGGGACACATTCCAAGCTACTCGAGCTCGGAGGCCTCGATGAGGTCGACGTCCTCCTCTCGTGACGCACGCGGCCGAGGTGGCAGCGCCCCATCATCATCGACGTCGATGTCGAGGAAGTCGTTGTTGTTCATCTGTTGTGACGCTAGGGTTGTTGTCCTTGGCGTCCCGGCCGGTTATGTAGGAAGCGAGCAAGTTGTCACCGTCCGCGTTGCCATCGAGGTCGACGACCTTCGGCGTTGGTGGCATCGACACACGTATTAAAGCTATAGATTGAGCCGCCACTCGGTGTGGAGGAGCACACCAAACAATTGTGACTAGCCTAATGCATTGTTTCTTATAGATTGTATCTAAGTTATGTAGCATTTAATGATTTTGGCCTGATACTTGCTTGTGATTGGGCTAACAATCTTTTTTTGCCTATGATCCCGTGCAAGAATTTTAGCTTATGTACTAAGATGCAACTATGATCTCTTTCTTCATTTAAATAGGGTGTCACATATAAGCAAATTACCTATGATACCGCGCTAAGATACAAGCATTACCGAAGGCCTAGCAAATGCATACTCCGTCGCTGGCCTTTCTATATTTGGTTATGCTCTGGAGCATGCAACCAAAACCTTAAGCTAAAGATATGTATGCCCTCATATAGATACTCATTACTTTCCTACTGATGGAAATCATCAACGTATCCTCCCAACATCACGAGATTAAGAACTAAAATGACCAACACTACTAATGATATTCGTAATAGTATCAAAAGGCCATTCGTAGGGAAGGTCACTAGGGGAAATCCCGCTCAATTTGTCCCTCCAGCACAAACAACGTGTGTGTACAATACGTTAGTCATTTTTTTATTCCGAAAAAGAAAATCATACAAGTTGTAATTCGTCGATGGCTCCCTAGTAACCACTGCCACCACCACTAAATTAGCTCTTTCGCTGCTAGATCATCGTGTCCACGACCCGCCAATCGCACTCTAGGTCATTGTTGCGTCATGTGGTCGTCCCATCCTGCCCACACCGCCAGCATTGTTTGTCGGACGCCGCCCAGGCCACCTCCCTAAGCCAGATGGCACGACATTTCATTTAAAACAATGTCGCCCCTCCGGTCTTAAGCTTCGGCTTCGCTTTCAGCTGTACCATTGTGGAACGCTGAGTCGACATGGATCGTCCACGACACATCTATTGCCCACGATGAAGAGGTGGCATATGAAATGATAGGTAATAACTATCATCTTTTGCATACAATAATCATGCGTGACAATAAGATGGCATAGAAAATCGAAGGCAATAGTTGTTTCCTAACATGAAATATGAACGCGAGACAACGAGGCGACACAAATACTAGCAAGCTTCGGACATAAAATGAGGTACACAATCCTAACACACAAAATATGAACGCTGGACAATGAGACAAGGCAATATAGTTGACGGAGTGAATTTCATGTGTCCCATGTTTTACGACCCCCAGAACGAGAACACGCGGCTTTTCTGCTAAAATTTGTTATTTTTTTGTGACTAACCCCTCTCTTATGCCAAACTAAATCACAAGAAAACATATGTAGGCCAAGTCATTGCAAAAATTTCTTTGGTTGCTTCAAAGTGGGAGTTTTCCACTACAAGTAAGAATCTTCCGGTAAGATAGTCGTGTTTGTGGAATATTTATCACTTTATAGTTTTGTACCGTCTCTTTACTATATATAAACAAACCGTGTATGGCATATTAGGACCCCATTTTGAAAGTGAAAACTATTCGACGAATTTTGGTATGATTTCATGCTTTCTCTGTCAGCGGGCCCCGAAACCGGAATACGCCGGATTTTCATCAAGAGTGGTGATTTCATGTGACTTTCTTATATCTCGGTGATAAAATAGTCAAGGAACTGTACCAACTAATTAGATTTAGGCAAAAAAGAAACATGTTTCTAGGTCTTTTGTCAACGTGATTTTATATGTGCTCTTTTTTATGGCACCTAGAACGGGAACACATGCCTTGCCATCAAATAGGTGGTTTCACCCTGTTTTATTATGTTAAACTAAGTCATACGAGCAATACCAAAATAATTGTAGACCAAATGAAATGAAGCGCCATCGGATCTAGCTTCCATAGTCGATGCATCCGCCATGATGCTGGGCGGATAGTTTATCCTCACGAGCACGCAAATCAACATCACGATTGCCCTCAGCCATAGCTCCCTCTTCATTGGAACTATGGTGGACCGTGCTCGGGCAGTACGGTGGACTATTGTATCGTGTTTGTGGCTCGCCTCGATGCTTCCTGCTATTACTAATGTTTTCTTATTATTATTTTATAGATGATGGTAAAATTCTTGATGTTGTCAGGCCGGGCTAGCACGACGCAGCCCAAGTTCTACCTTTGAAGGTATGTGAGCATACACAAAAAATGGCCGGGCTTCTAAACGGGCGCTCGTACGACTGTTTGTTGGCTAACCAGGACTAATAGCTGGTGAACGATGACCTTCTTAATTAATTGGGTGAAGCCCACGTATATATGACCCAGGTCGCTAGTTAGCTAGCTTCTCCTCTCGACGGGCTGTCCGCACAAGGCAGTCGAATCATCCAAATTTGTAACCTAAGATCCCTACAACAAGTTTTGTGGTCGTGCATGCATATGTTCGAGAGTGTTGAGTCAAACATTAAATCCGTTGAAGCCATGCAACAATGCATGTTCCATCCACGTGACCTTGATACGTAAAGGACGTAGAGCTTATCCATGAGGACTAGTAGATGTGAGAACTCCCACATGCTAAATTTCTTCCTTTTATTATGCCACCATGTACGAGTAACTAACTTGCATCCGGCTAAAAGTCTAAAAGGAAGGCGATTTAATGGTCAGGGCGTTGTTTTTTTCTTGTAATGTTAGCTATGTTCTAGGCAAGACATGAAATAATAGTGAGTGTATTTCTCCAAACATAAAACGCCGGGTACTGTTTTTAAAATAAAGTGTCTCCCATATAATAATAAATGAAATGACATCATTTTCATAAACAAATTAGTAACGCATGTGAGATAACTAGCTAGCGATCAACAATGGAGGATGTCCCGGTCAGTTTTTTGCGACCACTATTCTACGAGGATCACGTGCCCTTGGAACATTGGTTCATGCCTCTAGCTCAACCGCTCCCTTGGTAAATCCTCCACGGTCACAATAAGTGCTCCGTCCGTACGCACGGGAAACGTTTTTCAAGGATGTTACCATTTCCTCTCCACCCATGGGCCCACCAATGAACTGACTTGTGTTGCTCCATCCAACCATCCTGATTTAAAGAGTTTATCCGTCTCCGTATTGTTCAACCCTACGAAGTCACAAGGAGATTCAAATACCGTGAAACCCTTGATCATTTGGAAATTTCATTTGGCGCTGGCCCATCCGTCGTCTCCCCACTAGGTGTCGGTGCCCTTCCCTGCCTGAACCGCTTCCACCACCGATCGGCCCTCACACTAAGTTTGAGGATGACTTATATCACCGACGGTGAAGTGCCCCAGTCCCTAACTCTCGTCGTCACATTTTTCGGCGTTGTCGCCTCCGCGTCGAGCACTGCCTTGTCAAAATCCATGCTAACCCTCAACTTGCCATCGTGTTTGGCCCGTGTCATTGCCGCCACCAGCATGGTTCGTTCGGGTTGTTGAGCTATAATAAATAAGATATAAAAACAATAGAATGAAAGTGGGGTTGCAACCACATATTTCATTAATAGACAATCAAGTTACAAGAAGTAACACACTGAAAACTGAAAGACAAACCGGGATAAAATGATTATCCTGAATTTGTAGATAAAAACCTAATAGATCGAGAAATACAAAACGACCACTAGGGTTTACTGTAGCCGCCGTAGCAAGTGGACGTCGTTTAACTCTAGCGCCGCTGAGACGAGCGTCGGAAGAAACGTCGAACATTCACCATTGCAAGATCTGAGAAAACTCCACCGCCAACGAGGCTTTGTGAACCGTCCGCTGGATCCAACCACCACCAACAAGGCTTGTTCCATTGTTGTTCTTGCTGTTGTCAAGGGAGATCTTTAATTTTTTATTTATAATTTTTTTCCTTGTGATGTTAGCTACGTTCCAATCAAGACATGAAATAATAGTGAGTGTATTTCTACAAACATAAAACACCGGATACTGTTTTTAAATAAAGTATCACACATATAATTAATGAAATGACATATTTTCATAAACAAATTAGTAATGCATGTGAGATAACTAGTTGGCGATCAACAACGGAGGATGTCCCGGTCAGTTTTTTGCGACCACTATTCTACGATGATGGAATGCCCTTGGAACATTGGTTCGTGCCTCAAGCTCAACCGCTCCCTTGGTAAATCCTCTGCGGTCACAATACGCGTTCCGCCCATAAGCTATGTGCGGACTACGTGCAATTTAGCGATGGTATAGCGTTTTTAGCGTTGCTACAACGTGAATTTCTCCTCGATTCCGGCCGCCGCTACATTATTTCTCCCGCTGTTTAAAACATAGGCCAAAGTGTCTCGGGGAAGTTAGCCAACAACGCACACTTAAAAATATCTCCTAACCCGCGTGGACCTTATTCAACACAATTTTTCTACCATTGATTTTACATCCAATGAACGAATTATTCCTACTAATCGATGTGCTGATAAAACAAAAAATATGTTAATGTGTGTTTTTTTTTGTCAAAGCATGTACCGAATTACTTGTTAGTAGATGAATCTAAAAAATAAATTATATAAATACATAAATTATTGACAGTGCATTGATATTTGAAGATTCATTATGTACGGATCGTAAAGCTTTAGACTTCTCGGATAAGCGGGGGAGATCCAACTAGTTGTGGTTTTGCATTTTTGGAACTTATTGTTGACGTCGGTCACTAGGATCGCTCCCTCTTTAATGTTTGTATTCCATCTGTTTCAAAATGAGTATCGTGGTTTTAGTTCAAGAGTAAACTTTGAATTCAAAACTCCTTTGCTAAAACAAGTAGTTCAGTTTTCCTACAATAATATGGAATGGTTATGAAGAGTAGAACAACAAAAGCATCATCGAGTACTAGAGCGATCCACAACTGGTTGGACTAGTTGGGCTTCGAAGTAAAACGATTCCAAAGAAAATACAGGCAGAAAAACTACGTCCCTAGTTGTCCACATACAATTTGAGTATTTCACACAAGCCAAGTACGTAAATGTGTCACCGTCGCTGCATGTATACCTGCTCCATCGCTTATCCTAGCCATGGCCAGGGCACGCCAGAAACACACATAGGATATGTACTATTCGATGGGGCATTGGCCATCGGGCCAGACGCGACGAATTAGGGTAGTCACCAGGTCGGGCGCTAGTGCGGTCAGGCTCCGAGCCGCCCTTGGACTCGACTACTTGCGTTGCGGACTCGGTGTGAGAGTCTCATTTAATAGCGTCATCATTCTACGGCGGCGCCTTATCATGTACGCACACATGCATTAGGTGGATAATGTGGTCACTAGATTTAGTGTCAGTGTGCCGCTCTCCATGACGACATCGTAATCTCACCTGGGAGTCGTGATCTAAAGGTGACACACGGAACTCTACCCATTTATAAGGAGAGAGAGAGAGATACCTCCTCGTATATAGCTCACCAAGATGTATTGCTCGCCGCCTCTTCATGTTGGTGGCGTATCAGGGCTCGACTAGACTAGAGGAGCTCGAAGGTGGCATTGCGACTCCTTAAAAGCAACGAGATCTAGGGGAAACACACGGTTTCGAGAGATGGCGCACGGTTTATTTACATGAGAGAGCACATCCTTGGATCTAGCTCCATGTGCTCGATCCTTAGGGCATCTCCAGCCGTCCCCCCCCAGAGCCCCCCCAGGGGGCTTTTTTCGCGGCGGAAGCGGCGAATAGCGCCGCTTCTTCACCACTCGCCCCCCCCAGCGGCCCAAATAGCGCCGTTTCGGCGCTAAATAGCGCCGCGGCACCCAGGCCAAACCCAGCCCGCTGGGTTCGGCCTGGGGGGGCGAAACTGCGCGGCCGCGCGCGTGGGCCAGCCCTGTCAGCGACGCGACGAGAAAACGCGGGAACAGAACCGCCCGTGATCGTCTTCTCGGCTACCGCGCGGTCAAAGGCTGCCGGCGTTTATGGCGTGGCGGCCGCCCAGTGCATGCGCCCCGCCTAAAGGCTGCCGGCGTGATGGCGTGGCGGGCGGCAGCGAGGGGACGCGCGCGCGCAGTAAATGCCCGGCCGCTCGCCGCGCTATAACCCCCCCCCCCCCCCCCGCCGCGCGCCTCGCCCCACCATTCTTCACACCGGCGAGCTCTCCTCTCCCTTCTTCCTCTCGACGCTCTTCTCCTCCCTTCTCTCCACGACAATGTCTGACGGAGCGGCGGCGAACGGCTTCCCACGCCACAACCTGCGCCGGGGCCAGGCGATGGCGCTGTACCGCGCGGGCTATCCTTGCCCGCCGGACATGCGCCTCCCTAGCTCCGCCGCGGGGGCGAGCCGCTGGGCACTCAGCACCGGCGGGGTCCCCGTCCCTCCCCTTCCCTCCTCCGACGCCGAGTTCCGCCGCGCCATCCACGAGATGCGCGCCGGAATGCAAAACCCCCAGAACTACCCGCTCACCGGCGTGGACGAGTTCTGGTGGGATCGGCTGACGGCACGCCGCGCCCGGGAGCTGGACTCCCTGAACGACAACGGCCCTGTCGAGGGCCGTTTCAACGCGCACGGGCGACGCCACTGGTGGAGCGCCTCTGGCAGGACCCTCGAGGAGGTCCTCCAGCACATCCACGCCGGCAACCAGCCGCGCCTGGAGATGCCGCCGCCGTAGGCCACCCAGCCGTGGGCGGCGCGGCGCACCGGCGCGTCTTCCTCGTCCGCGACGTCGAGCTCCTCCGCCGGGCACTCCGTCTCCACCTCCCCCCCCTTTCTAAACGCCGGCGCGCTCGCCCGCAGGCGCAGCGGCGGCGCGCTCCGCATCGGCGAGCCACCTTCTGGCGGCGCGCTCCGCATCGGCGCTCCACGTCGCGGCGGTGTCGTCGTTGAGTGGCTGCAGCGTGTCCAAGGACAGCTGCTCCACGACCTTCTGGTCGGGCCACTCGTCCTCCTCGTTGCCGCTGTCCTCCGTCTTCGGGCGAACCACGCGTTCGAAGCGTGGCTCGCCGATGCGGAGCGCGCCGCCGCTGCGCCCGCGGGCAGGCGCGCCGGCGTTCAGAAAGGGGGGGGGGAGGTGGAGATGGACTGTCCAGCGGAGGAGCTGGACATCGCGGACGACGATGAGGCGCCGGTCCGCCGTGCCGCCCACGGCTGGGCCTGCCGTGGCGGCATCTCCAGACGCGGCTGGTCGCCGGCCTGGATGTGGTCGAGGACCGCCTCCAGGATCCTGTTGGGGGCGCTCCACCAGCGGCGCAGCCCGTTGGCGTTGAAGCGCCCGTCGACCGCTCCATTGTCGTTGTTGGAGGCGATCTCCTGGTCGCGGCGAGCGGCGAGCTGCCCCCACCAGAACTGGTCCACCCCCAGCTCGGGGAAGTTCTCGGGGTTCTCCATTCCGGCGCGCATCTCGCGGATGGCGCGCCGGAATTCAGGGTCAGAGTTGGGCAGGGGAGGGACGGGAACCCCGCCGGCGCTGAGCACCCAGCGGCTCGCCCCCGCGGCGGAGCTAGGGAGGCGCATGTCCGGCGGGCAAGGGTAGCCCGCGCGGTAGAGCGCCATCGCCTCGCACCGCCGTAGGTTATGGCGCGGGAACCCGTTGGCCGCAGCCCCGTCCTTGTAGGCGGCCATTTACGTGGAGAGAAGAGGGGAGGAGAGCGTCGAGAGGAAGAAGAGAGGAGAGAGCTCACCGGTGGAAGAATGGCGGGGCGCGGCGCGCGGCGGGGGGGTTTTATAGCGCGGCGAGCGGCCGGGCATTTACTGCGCGCGCGCGTCCCCTCGCTGCCGCCCGCCACGCCATTACGCCGGCAGCCTTTGGGCGGGGCGCATGCACTGGGCGACCGCCACGCCATAAACGGCGGCAGCCTTTGACCGCGCGGAAGCCGAGAAGACGATCACGGGGCGGTTCTGTTCCCGCGCTTTCTCGTCGCGTCGCTGACTGCGCTGGCCCACACGCGCGGCCGCGCAGTTTCGCCCCCCCTCCCCAGGCCGGGTTTGGCCTGGGTGCCGCGACGCGAAATAGCGCCGAAACGGCGCTATTTGGGTCTCTGGGGGGGCCGAGTGGTGAAGAAGCGGCGCTATTCGCCGCTTCCGCCGCGAAAAATCCCCCTGGAGGCTCTGGGGGGACGGCTGGAGATGCCCTTAATTATAGGAGGAGATGAGACGACACGAGCCAATGCATGCATGGTTTTGGTGCCATACCGGTTAATGTATTTTTTTTTTGTCAGCAAGCACATCGTGGACTGCATGAGGGGCACTCTAGTCCATCCATCCTCTAATGTATCCCTTTCTAAACACTCCTTGGAATTTGTGTTTTGCCTAGAACGCAAAGTAAAAAAAAACGGGGGGAGTAGTAGCTACTCAGTAGTAATAGTAGCAGCGATAAACATTAAATTGATGACTACAACTAGCTCTATTTAGTAGCATTGACTAGCTGCCTCAAAGCCATGACGGTTCATTGTGTAAGTGGTAGTTAGTGTATATTGGTTCCGGTTATCCAGCTAAGCATCCTACATAAAAGTGTCATCGGTCCTGTCTCGATTAGCCAAAATCCGCAAATTGTGTATTCGATACCGTAGTGGTATTGTATTTGAGAAGTAGTGATAACGAGATCAGTTTATCCAATAATTTGTATCGATTAGTAACCTAAAACGAGGTAAGTGATGGCCGCACAAGTTATAGCACTGCCGGTACGATAAAGGAGGCGAGGAAACAGTGACTAGAGCCAACCAACACCAGTCGCGGCTGTGGGGAAAGGCAAAACTCATGTGTGTGTTTCTCTTTGGCGGCACGACCACCGTCGAGCGAAGAAGCCGAGAGAAGAGTATGAACGGTGGAGGATGAAGGAGGGAGGCCGGTTGCGACGCTAGCGCTTGCAAGCTATGGCGCAACAGCCGAAAAGGGCGACAACATCCGTTCTAAAGGTCGTCTGGAGGGAAGCTATGACGGAAGAGGGCGGCTAAACATGTGTGGACTTGACATATTTTGGAAGAAAACTCTATGTACTACGTCACGTATTGTGGGTTCCCATGAGAATAAATCGACAAAAACATTCACGTACAGTACATTTTTGTTCGAATGATCTCCAGCCAATGAGATGGAAAAAGAGCACCTGGTTGCGGATCAGCTCACGAGAAAACACGATCTGAACCGTCCGCTGGATCCAACGCACGCTCCCCTTCCACGCTGCACAACAAACACACACAGAGCTGGGGACGCCTCGATCCCCTCCACCCTTCATCTCTCTCTCGCACGCTCGCAGAGCTCGACTCCTCGATCCCATCCCCAAATCCCAAACGCACGCACAGCTCAATTCCTCAGTGCCGCCGCCACCCCCGCCTCCGACTCTGCTTCTTGCCTGCCGGCCACCGCAGCCTCCCTCTCTCTCTCTCTCTCTCTCTCTCTCTCTCTCTCTCTCTCTCTCTCTCTCTCTCTCTCTCTCTCTCTCTCTCTCTCTCTCTCTCTCTGCATCCGGCTCACCCCGAGGCCGCCCCATAGAAGACCCACCGCTCCCTCACCGTACGGGAAACCCTAGAGCCGGCCTGCAGGAGGAAGGACGGCTCGCCCCCTTCCGCTGTGCCGCCGGCCATGGGATCCCACCTTCGCCTCCCGCTGGTCCGCAGCCGTGGGCGTCGCATCTGTCCGTCCACGCCGTGGAGGAGCTGCTGCACACCACCACCACAGACAGGAGATCCGAAACAGGTAGGAGGACCCAGTGGCCGGGAGGTCCGCCGCCATCCATCCCCTCATCGAGTCCCGCCGTCTCCTCCGTCCGACTGCACGCACACGGTGAGACACCTCCCATCCCCTGCATCCCCTAAATGCATTAGAGATACGCTTCTAGTTCATACACGCTGCACGCCACACACATCATTTTGCGGTGCTCGAGAGTTTCATGCACATTTTTTACTCAAGTCAACTATTGCTGCCCGTTTTCGTAGAGTGGAAGCTTTCCTTCTCCTAGGAAGGAGCTGACTAATATTAGTGCTCGGAGTAAGTGACCTGGCGACCAGCTTCCCTCACAGATGCAAAAACTAACAGAACGGTCCGCCTATGCTTTAACATACCCTCCAACCTGCGAAAATTATGAGCATCAGTAAATCATGTTTACCTCTTTGTTTGCCGTCCACGGACACCATGGCTCAGTGACGCCGACGCCGACGCCGACACCAAGGTCATGGATGGTGTACCTCTTGGCAGGGAACCGGCACACGGAGTCGAAATCGCTGCTGAAAACATGTCCTCGTTAGTACACACGCGGGCAGATCAGTTTCTCCTAGTTACGTTCAATCTAGGGGTGCCATCTTACCTGAACAGCCACATAGGCAACATGTGCTCCTTTAGAAATTTGAGCGTTGGCACAATGGATGCTGTTGAATCTTTCCAGTGCAAATTCCGGTAGAGCATCAGTTAGTTGAGGAGAAGTGATAATTGGCCGTACTATGTACATAAGTGCATCAGTTAATTGAATTTCTGCTGCAAATCCCTTCGCTGCCCGCTTATTTTATCCTGAATGTTGCAATGCAAATGAAAAACATGCATGCTAATTGCACAGACAGAGACAGGTAACAAACAATGCTTGCTTAATTGGGTTGATTCTTCTCAAGATTCATGGTAATGCGTCTAGCTTCAAGTAGCATTCTCTATCATCCTAAGGAGCAGAGCAAACGGAAAATCAACCGAGTTATTTAGTTAGAAATGCGTGTGTGGTTGCTAGAACTATATGGTGGTTTCCAAACAGATCAAACTTTTACTGTTTGTTACACATTCTGTATCTTTATTGTTGACCGTGCAATTTAAGAAACAAAATACCGATTTAGCTACATAGTTTCATCATTCTCTACAATGTGCACGTAATGTGCTTGAGCCTATTATGTGCTTTATCTCTGTCAACTTGCTCTAACATCTTTACTTGTATTTTATTGTTTCAGTTTCGTTCACTCCCTTTGTCTAACTCAAGACACAGACCAAGGAGGCCAAGATGATGTGTGCACAACAAGACCCAGCGCCGCTGGTTCAAGGCTGCATGCTACTGGTTCGAGTCTTTTAGAGAAGCAGGGTGACTCGGGCATTGTCGTCTCGCTTGTGCCGCCTTGGTAAGAACAGAACGTCACTCTCACTTGCCCTGCTTGCACTGAAATACAAAAATATGCTTGGTGACTGTTACCGGTACAACATTTATCTCGCCAAATATTTGTGTACTATTATGTCTTTATTCACTAGTTTCTGATGATGGCATGATAATAACTCTGCTGTGTAACTACATATGTGTTGTTCGGTTTGTCTCTGCTACATATATGCATTACCTCATGTATACATAGTTGGCACGTTGTCTAAACTGTGCTTTTGCTTGCACACAGGGTTAAAATTTTGGTGACTCGTACATTACAAGGAACCAAACATTATATCCTTCTAAGATACAGAACTTGCATTAGGACATGCTACTACAGTTTCACTATGCACATTCTAATGTAATTTGCTGCCATTCTCTGATGTAAACTGTGTGTTATGACTAAATAAATATTGAATGTCATGCGAATTTTGAAAATATTTCTCCTATTTAATATCTTTATGTTGAAAATTTAAATCTTACCCTATTACATCTGTTGCTTGTCTATTGACTGAATTTTGGTGCATTACGTCAGGTGCAGCGGTGGTCACGACAACCGGTGGAAGAGAGCACCCTCTTCCTCTTTTCGTCACCCCTTCCGGGCATTCCGTTGCCTCCGTTTCCTGCAAGTTTTATTGGTTCCTAGTGCTGGTTAGGACTGAATCAATCTGTATCACTGCTATTTGAGTTGTTCCTTGACCCTAGGAAGTCTAAAAGTAATTTCTTCTACTTAAGAATGAGTGAAATCAAGTTCCTTTTTGTATGTTTGTTGGTGCGTGGTCAATTCGTTGATTGGTTGTAAGTGGGATTGGGTGGATGCGAAAGAGAAAAATCAAAGCGCTAGTGCTCTCATGTAATAGGTAGAATGTTGAATTGGGCTATGGTGTTGTACTTCTTATGTCATGTTCTACAACAAGTATTCATTTTTTAGCTCCATAGTAACGATTAGTCACATAATGGTTGCTGTTTACCACCTCAAGTCAATGAGAAAGGAAGCAGCATGTGTGGTCTTTTCTTTACTATAAAATAATAAATATCACAAGCTAAATGCATGTATATTTGTTCATATGAATATCATGCTATTCATTTCTTTTCTTACTGGAACAAACAGGCTGGCACGGATAGGATTCTATGACATGGAACCAATAGCCCCACCACAAACTCATGGCCAGGTTTTTGCTTTGCATCAGAGTGGGAGAAGGTTCCATCATTGTCATGGTGTGGTGGTGATGCGGCACAACCACTGGCCGGACCACACAGAGCTGGCCAACAAGCCGCGGATCTGGGACCTTCACCTAGCGCCTACATATTCGGGACCTGTACCACCACGGAGGGGGGATCCGACCCAGGCAGGAGAAGCCGGTGTCCCGGATATCCACCGCCATCCTCCCCCTCCACGGGTCCCTTCCATCTCCTTCGACCTGCACGCACCTGGTGAGACACCTCTCATCCCCTAGATCCAACCCATCTTGCTGCAGGACCATTCCCCTAAGTGCCTTTACTGCCTGTTTATTCAATCTTACGACCTCTCATCCCCTTTTTCGAACCCATTGTTGTAGTAAATGATTAAGAATGATTATTGCTTGCAAATGATAAAGAATTATTATTGTTTCAGCTAGTATACTCGCTACTTGCAAATACTAGCGGCTAACAAACGAAGCTTAATTAGTTGGGTTGATTCTTCTTAAGATTCAAAGTAGTTAATGCATCTAGCTTCTAGTAGCATCCCGTGTCATCCAAAGGGGTGCAGAGCAAACAGAAAATCAAACCAAACTAATTTATTACCACTGCGTGCGTAGAATTAGATGGTGGTTTCCGAACACATCAAACTTTTACTGTTTGTACTCGCGTTATGTCCATCTCCTCATTATAGTTTAAGAAACAAAACTGATTTAGCCTAAATACTTTTCATCATTCTCTACATTGTGTATGTAATGAGCTTGAGCAGATTGTGTGCTTTATCTTTCCAGTGCAAGTCCTAGTTGAGGTGAAGTGTTAAGACCACCGGTTAATTGTATTTCCACTACAAATACCTTCACTCTCTGCTTATTTAATCTTGAATGTTGCAACACAAATGAAAAGCATACATGCTACATGCACAAACTAACAGCTGACAAACCAAGCTTTAGTTGGGTTTATTCTTCTCAATATTCGCGGTAAGGTATCTAGCTTCAAGTAGCATTCTCTGTCATCCCAAGTCGTCATCCCAAGTCACAGATCAAACATAAAATTAACCGAGTTATTTAACTAGAACTGTGTGTACGGTTGCTATAACTAGATGATGGTTTCCAAACAGATCAAACTTTTACCGTTTGTTACACATTTTGTACATTTGTTATTGAATTTTCAGTTTAGGAAATAGTAGCAATTTAGCTATATAATCATTCTCTACATTGTGCACGTAATGTGCTTGAGCATAGTATGTTCTTTATCTTTGTCAACTTGCTCTAACATATTTACTTGTATTTAATTGTGTCAGTTCGGCAGAGATGATGCTGTGCGCAGCAAGGACCAGGGCCGCTAGTTCGAGGCTGCATGCTACTGGTTCGAGTCTCTGGAGAAGCAGGGCAAGTCGGCATCGTCGTCTTGCTTGTGCCGCCGTGGTAAGAACAGAACGACACTCTCACTCGTCGTGTGTTTATTGAACTATAACAAAATGCTTGGTCATTGTTAGTGATACTGTAGTTATCTCGCCAAATATTGTTATGCACTAGTTTGTATTTACACTAGTTTCTGATTATGGCATGGATAAGAACTCTCGTGTGACTAGATATGTGCTGTTTGGTTTGTCTCTTCAACATATATGCATTACCTCATGTATACAACTATACATAGTTGGCACATTGATTTGTGCTTTTGCACAGAGTTAAAATTTTGGTGACACGTGCAATACAAGGCTACAAACATTCTATCCTGTTGAGATATAGACCTTGCATTACGACATGCTACTGTAAATTCGCTATGCACATTCTGATGTAAATTGCATGATGAGACTAAATAAATCTTGAACATCATGCTAATTTTTTTTAAAAAAATTCCAGGCAATGGGTTGATGGTGCCATTTACTATCTTGTCATTGAGACTTTAAATATTACCTTATTCCATCGCTTGTATTTTGCTAGCAACTATCCCATTTCCGTTTGACTGCAATTATATTTTATTCTTTAAGTTACGTTGTATGAAAATTAAAGCAAAACAAGACTAGCTAAACTCTCTATTTTGCCATTGTAGAACTCTGGCAGCCTTTAGAAGGTTTCCTGACGTCCTCATCGCTGGCGGGTGGCGACCATGTGCCTTCCTGCTCTAGCCTCCCCGCCGCCCGGAACAACAGCCAAGAGGCACCTCTGCCCATGCCTTGCCGACCACAACTACAACTTCTGCCTCGTTGTCTGTCTTCATGGAGCTGGTTCTGCCATTAGGAGGTATAAATCCCTCATTGCTTGTTTTTATATATGTGTTTGAAGTCTTGTGTTGACAAGGCACCTGATATTTCGTTTGGGTTGGTCAATACAACCTGGGCATCGGTCCTTTTGATTCACCAGGTTTAAGTAGTATATTCCTATAGCAAGTGATTTCACCGTCTACTAGATGAATGACGCTCCTGCAGTTATACCATTCTTTGTCTATTGTCCTTGTCCATTCTTTTAGATAACAATGCACTAAGTTCTGACCTTTTCAATTTGTATGTAAATACAATATTACTTTGTCAAACTTTAACAAAGTAATTTTCTGGTGTTGCGTGTGTAAATCTTATACCTAGGCCAGGATGTCGGCTTTCCATCAGAGTAGGAGAAGGTCCAATCTTTGGCACCCATGGCAGGCGATTGCGCGACACTTGGTTTGATGAGGGAATAGTAACCCGGTGTGCCAGCTCCCGGGTGTGACCCGGCCCAAACGACGGATGGACCGAATCCGGCTAAGGACGGAGAAACTCCTGGAAGGCCCAGGGCTTGTAAGGATCGTAACCCGGGTTGTGGGTTACGGTAAGAAAAGTTAGGGTTCGTATGTAGAGTTCGAGTAGGACTCGAGGAGCGTTTGGTAGGGCAAGCCCGGAGGGGTATGAGTACTATATAAACCAACCCCTGGGCTTCGCCTAAGAGAGATCCAAGTCATAGTTGTAACACCTGTTATCGAGTATCCAGTATAATCATATCGAGAGCCGGCGAGTTGTTTTCCGGTTCTTAGATTGCTTTCGCCATGTTCTCTTTCGAGCTAAACCCTCTCCCAAATACCTGTGTCGACTTGCCCCAAGATCAGTTACCTCAGGTAACATCTGCCGTGATTATCCCACGACAGTTGGCGCCCACCGTGGGGCCTGCGTCCAAAGTTGTTTACATCACGGGAGAAGCTCGGAAGAGCATGGAGAACTTCGTCGTCGGCGAGATCTACTCCAATGGCGAAGGAGAAAGAATAGTGGACAGTTCCGGGTGGGAGTTGGACCCGGATCGCTGCGAATCTGGATCCGAGGTGTCAATCGGCCAAATCAGTATCTTCATCGGCATGGTACGTACACTCAATTCGAATGGACAATATCATGTGCATGTTACAGGAACTTCCAGCAGGGACAAAAAGGCGTTAAAACAAACAGCGAATCTATCCTCCTCGGCCACTCCGGAATACTTGAGGTGGGCAGAGCAAGAGGTAACATGGAGCAGAAGAGATCATCCAGAAGGAGTAGAGCGCCCCGGAACTTTGGCGTTACTGGTTTCGCCACAGGTCAATGGTTATGAATTGAAAAAGGTATTGATGGACGGAGGGAGCAGCATCAACATCCTATATTGGGAAACCTTTTTGCGCATGAACCTCAAGGAGTCTCAGCTACAAAAAAGTTCGACGGTGTTCCATGGGATCGTGCCGGGTCATTCGGCACGCCCCGAAGGGAAAATTGCCTTGGAAGTGGTCTTTGGAGAATCGGTAGATAACTATCGGGTGGAGTGGCTTACGTTTGAAGTGGTCAAGCTGCATAGCCCCTACCACGCTCTGTTCGGAAGACCGGCTTACGCTAAATTCATGGCTAGGCCGTGCTACGTATATTTGCAGTTAAAAATTCCAGGCCCCAAGCGGACCATCACTATCCATGGAAACCGAGATATAGCAGCAGAGTGTGATGAGGGAGATTCGGTGATGGCCGAGCAAGCCTGCAGAAAGGAAGAGCTTAAATATTACCGGTCTCAGGTGGATCCGGAAGATGGCACGGCATTGAGAAGACCAGATTCTGAAGACGAAAGAGTGAAATTTAAGGCGGCTCAAGACACCAAGAAAGTAGATTTTGTGGAAGGAGACCCCACCAAGCAGTTCACTATAGGGTCCAATTTGGAAGACGCACAAGAAAAGGCCCTAGTGGAATTTATACGCTCAAATGCGGATGTGTTCGCCTGGACACCCAGCGACATGCCGGGTATCCCTACCAAGTTGGCAGAGCACAGTTTGCATGTGGATCCCAGGGCCAGGCCTGTGAAGCAAGGTTTGAGAAAAATGAACGAGGAAAGGAGAAGAGCTATAGGCGAGGAAATCGCACGACTATTAACCGCAGGCTTTATCATGGAAGTATTTCACCCGGACTGGTTAGCGAATCCGGTTCTAGTGATGAAAAAGACAAATGAATGGAGGATGTGCATTGATTTCACGAGCCTCAACAAGCATTGCCCAAAGGATCCGTTCGCGCTGCCAAGGATAGACCAGATCATAGACGCGGTAGCCGGAAGCGACTTGCTATGTTTCTTGGACGCATATTCGGGGTACCACCAGATTAAACTCAAAAGGGAGGATTGGGAGAAAACCTCGTTTATAACCCCTTTTGGGGCCTTTTGCTACAAAACCATGACGTTTGGGTTGAAAAATGCGGGCGCAACTTATCAGCGGTGTATTCAGAAGTGCTTTGAGGATCAAATTGGGCGTAACGTGCACGCATATGTGGATGATGTGGTTATCAAGACCCGGAAGGCAGAGACATTTATTGATGATTTAAAAGAAACGTTTAAAAACTTGAGGAGGTATCAGATGAAGCTTAACCCAGCGAAGTGTGTATTCGGAGTCCCGGCCGGGAAGTTACTTGGCTTTATAGTCTCCGAGAGAGGAATTGAGGCAAACCCGGATAAAATCAAGGCCATACAGAATTTGAAGAAACCGGAAAATTTGAAGCACGTTCAAAAACTCACGGGGTGCGTGGCAGCCCTGAGCAGGTTCATATCCAGGCTTGGAGAAAAGGCAATACCCCTGTACCGGCTTTTGCGGAAATCAGATAAGTTCGTATGGGATCAGGAGGCAGATGAGGCGTTAGAAGCACTAAAGAAGCAGTTATCTGAAGCACCAGTACTAGCGGCGCCGGGTCCTAAAGAGCCTATGTTATTATACGTGGCAGCCGGCCCCCGAGCCGTCAGTGCAGTGGTTGTCGTGGAACGCAAAGAAGATGGGAAAGGTTACCCGGTCCAGAGGCCGGTTTACTATGTCAGTGAAGTGTTATCGGAAGCAAAGCAGCGTTACCCGCATTGGCAAAAATTGGTGTTTGGGGTCTTTATGGCCAGCCGGAAGTTGAAGCCATATTTCCAAGAACATCCCATAACAGTGGTTAGTTCAATACCAATGTCGGATATCATCAGGAACTCGGATGCAACGGGCAGAATAGCCAAATGGGCAATAGAGATGGGAGATTATCATATAAGCTACGAGCCCAGATCAGCAATCAAGTCCCAGGCCTTGGCTGATTTCGTCAACGACTGGACGCACACTGGAATGGTTACCGCAGTTCCAAGTTCCGAGTCATGGACCATGCACTTCGATGGATCAAAGCAGTACGAGGGGTCAGGAGCCGGAGTGGTGCTGACATCGCCCAAGGGAGACAAACTAAGTTATGTGCTACAGATTCATTTTGATTGCTCAAACAATGTGGCCGAGTATGAGGCTCTGTTACATGGCTTGAAGGTAGCCAAGGAGATGAACATTAGAAGGATACGATGCTTTGGGGACTCGGATCTCGTGGTGCAGCAGGTGTCAGGAACCTGGGACAGGAAGGACGCCACTATGGCAGCGTATCGCAGGGAGGTTGATAGGGTTGCCGGGTCTTTCTCCGGGTATGAAGTGGAGCACATAGACAGAAGAAAGAACGAGGCGGCGGACGCACTCGCTAGACTCGGCTCGCGCAGGGAGCCGGTTCCACCTAATGTTTTCGTGGACGAGCTATGGCGGCCGTCAGTTAAAACCGAGTCTGAAGAAGAATTAGCAAATCGAGACCCGGACGTGGAGCTCGTGGCTACGATACACGGCGTCCCCGAATGGACGGAGCCATATCTGGCATACTTATCAAGAGGCGAACTACCAGAACAGGAGGTACTAGCAAGACAAATCGTGAGGCGGGCAAAAGGATACGCTATTATCAATGGAGAGTTGTACAAGAGAAGTGCGGCAGGAGTCTTTTTGCGCTGTGTGACACCAGAAGAAGGCCGACAGATTCTTAAGAAGATCCATGAAGGTGATTGCGGGCATCATGCGTCCACAAGGTCTCTTGTGGCCAAGGCCTATCGACATGGGTTCTTCTGGCTCACAGCTCTAGCAGACGCGGAGCGGATAGTGGCAAGGTGCGACGGATGTCAAAGGTACGCTCGTCAAACTCATGTGCCGGCTATGGAGTTACGGACCATTCCATTAACTTGGCCATTCGCTGTTTGGGGTATGGACATGGTCGGCCCCTTCCATATGTCACCTTGCAAGAAGACGCACCTTTTAGTTGCTGTTGATAAGTTTACCAAATGGGTGGAGGTTATGCCGGTCACCAATTGCGAAGCGGCCACAGCAGTCAAATTCCTGAAAAGAATTATATACCGGTTCGGGTACCCCCACAGCATAATTACCGACAATGGAACTAACATGTCCCTTGGAGAGATGGAAAAATTTTGTGGCAGCAATGGAATCAGGCTTGATGTAGCATCAGTAGCACATCCGCAAGCCAACGGCCAAGTTGAGAGGGCGAACCAAGAACTACTTCGTGGATTGAAGCCAAGACTGAGGGTTCCCTGTATCAGGGCAGCAGGGGCATGGGTTGAAGAGCTTCCTTCCGTGGTCTGGGGTATTAACACTACCCCCAACCGATCCACCCAGATGACACCTTTTTTCATGGTCTACGGCGCAGAAGCGGTATTACCAAGCGACATCATTCATGATTCACCTAGAGTGACAGCTTATGTGGAAGTAGAGAACGAGAAAACTCGGCAAGACGCCGTGGATATGTTAGAAGAACAAAGGGAGCAAGCCTTGGAAAGATCAGCCATATACCAGCAGGACTTGCGAAGATATCATAGTCGGCGGGTGAAAAGCCGGGTCTTTCAGGAGGGAGACTTGGTCTTGCGCTTGGTTCAGACAAACGAGGGAAGACACAAACTATCGCCACCATGGGAAGGACCCTTCATCGTAAGCCGGAGCCTGCATAATGGGTCATATTACTTGATAGATGCAAGAGAAGAATCGACCACACTCAACGATACTGCTCACACAACTGCACCTATGCAAGAAAGAGATAGACCGTGGAACGTGGCTCAGCTACGTCCATACTATACTTAGCAGAAAAAGATGTAACAGGCAGCAGGTTCCAGACGCACTCTTTTCCTGTCCAGGGCACCCTTGGGGACTGGATGGGTTTTTAATGAGGCGGCTTGCTGGCCTAATTTTTTTCATATCAAGTAAAAAGGGATTATCAAGAAAAGAAGCAAGTGTTATTTATACAATGTGAATATTCAGGTCTTGAGGGCTGGTTGCTCATACAAGCACAGCTGTAAACTCAAAAAAGACCCGGCCTTGATGCCAATGAGTTATAGGGGCCGTCACTCGAAAAAACGAGTGCGGCTACAATCTTATAACCGGACAAAGAAGTCCAAATTTCTCGGCTATTCTTACTTAAGCTCGATGTGACTCGCAACGAAGTGGCATGATTCGTTCGCTTACGATTAATGTCGGTCATGAGACCCAAACGGGACTCGCTTGACCCCGTTTTCGTATTGATGTAACAACATGGTATCCACGCGAAAGCCGGCTTATAGTACAAGATAGTCGAAAGGGTCATCTAAACCACAAGTTATGCAGAGTATAAGGCCGATAGCCGGAAACTCAACGATTATCAAGCATAACTTCAAGCCTCATAAAAAATTGTCCTGAAGTCTTGGGCATTCGGTGGCAGGCGAGTCGTTTCCTTGAAAGAAAACAATCATGCATCCTAGACGCGGAAACCCGGACTGGGGACTTATGAGCTCTAAGGAAGAAACAGCATCATCCAGCCGATAAAATTAAAACAAGCCACGCATCCGGGTCTTAGGAGCTTAGGGATTCAGGTGTAAAACCGATCCCTAGACGACAACACTTGGAGGACGGGTCTTGCTCAGGAAAGTATAAAAAAAAAAAAAAAAAAAACAGTATAAGGTATCGAGAATAAAGCAAGCGGATATCAAGAACAAACAAATGCAAAGACATATTCATCAAAAGCGCAGAGAGGCGCCAAGTGCATCGGGAGTTTAAATAAAGTGTTACAAAAACCATAAAGTATCAAAAGAGCACAGGCGCTCTGCTTAAACGAATAGTAAAGCTGTTTTAATGATGCCTTGCCGGCTGACGTATGTGGAACGATAGGCATTACTTCAAGCTGCAGGATCCATCTTGGCTTTGCCCTTGTCGCCACCTGTAGTTGCGGCGCCACTCGGGTCAGCAGCAGTCCCGGGTTGTGCAGCAGAAGTTGCAGGAGCAGAGTCGGCCCCGGTCTTCCTAGCGGCCTCTTCCTTCACCTTGATCGCCTGCTCCTTCCAACGGGCAAGCATATCGAATGGCTGGGGGCGGTTCGCCTTGACAACCTTGTCATTAGCATCATAAGCAGGGAGAATCTCATCAATCTCTAAGCTGTCAGCAATGACGCTAGCCGGGTGGCGGACTTCTTTCTGAATAGCCTTGAAGTCCTTTGGCAAAAACTTGGACCCATCCAAGTTGAACTCCGGAAATCCACTCATAAGTTTGGCAAGTTGTAGCTTGGGGGCGTATGCTTTAGCCAGTGCGAGCCCCCGGGTTACCCCAAATCGGCAGGAGGACCGTTTCCAGTGCCAAATCCACTCGGGGATCGTGGAGCAGAATTCCAGTAATCTCTTCATGTTATCTGGCTTGATATCCGGCAGCCGCAGCTCATCAAGTATCCAGCTAACTCCGCCGCAAAGTTGGCGAAGTGTATTCTTGATGGTTTTAAGCTTGGCAGCATCATCTTCTTCGGGGGCAGCATCACGTGGGCCTGCTAAGAAAGGCAAAAGGAGCAAAGATAGTAGGCAAGCAAGCGCAAGTGTTCAAATCAAAGCAATCCGAGTCATAAAAAGGTGAAATTCAAAAATCTTACCAGTCGCGGTACGGTGAACATCAGCAATTTGAGCAGAAAGAGTTGTAAGTTTTTCCTTAGCTCTGTGAGCTCTCTTCCTGTACTTTTTCGTCATCTTTTGGCACCTGCGAGCCTCAGTCTCAGCAGCTTCACGAAGGGCCGTTTCTTTTCCAATACGCTTGGTGGACTTGGCCAGCTTCTTCTCCAACTGTGAAACATAGTCCTGTAAAGAAGCATGAGGAGGGATCAGCCAGAATCATTATGCAAAGTTCCAAGCAAGTTACCTAGTAATTTACTCGGAACTTGGGGACTAGGCATGGAGACAATTGATGATTAGTCGGGGTTACCTCGTGCTTGGTTATTAAGGCATCTAGTATGTTTTCTTCGTCGCCCTTCAAGGTATGAAGGGCATCTAGCATTTGAGCAAAGGTCATGTCTTCAGGGCGAAGTTGAGAAGGGCCGGAGGATTGGCCCTCTTGTGGCGGAGTTGTTCCGGGTTTGGGGGTCGAAACCCGGATTGTTTGAACGTCCGGGATAGGAGAGCCCGACTTGGTCTCCACAACGATGTCTTCGTCCACTTCTTCAGAGGGCTGGGGTGATGCAGTCTTTGGTGGGACTGGGTCCTTAAAAGGATCTTCTCCATTTCCATCCTCGGCCTCGTCCTCAACCTCAACGTCCATGTCATCACTTGGCTTCTCTTCTCCCTGCTCTTCTGATTCAGGGATATCCGGGTCGCTCAGCGTAACTGTGGCACTGAAGAAAAGAAGGGAGACATTGATCAATGGAATATACGGAAAAAAGAAAGGTAACCAGTATGAGAAAATATAAAGTAAAGGTAGTTTACCCGGTGTTCACGGCATAATCCGGGGGAAGCTCGCCGCTGGAGGCGGATGACGTTGGCAAGAGCACTGGCTGTGGCACGCGAAGTTGCCCGGCAAGTGGATGATTGGGAGACGGATGACGTTGAGGAGATTGGGAAGGTTGAGCTGGAGGGGTACTGGCTCGATGAGTGGGTGAAGTGGAGATACCCGGGTTAAGGGGATCATCCCCCGGAGAATTCCGGGTCACCCTACGTTTAGTCGGGAGAGGGTCCTTCAAGAAGGATGAATGTGATAATCGCTCGTTAAGTTCATGCATAGCAGCAAAGGAGTAAGGCGCACGAGACATAGAAGAGAAGGGAACCTTTTCAACTACCCCTCTAGCCTTCCTCTTGTTTCCGACTGGGGGCTCCTGATCAGACTCGGTGGCTTCCGGGTCATTTTCTTCTTCCTCCTCTTCATCCCCCGACCCTGAAAGCCGAGTAAGTATCAGATAAGAAAAATAACACAGACGAAAGGCAGGTGTAAAGGGTATGGGAGAGTACCCTCATCATCATCAACGGACTCGGTTTCCTTTTCAGGGTCTTGAGAAGGAGGGGGGTTTTCAACTTTCCAGAAGGGATTGTCATCCTGTGAACAAATAAACACAAGTGGTGGTCAGAGACTATAACGGACGAAAGTACTGAAATGAGAAAAAGGAGTCAGGTCTTACCGCTGGGGCGGGGCTTTCCCGGGTAAACGGGGGTAACCCGGTAGTGTTCTTTATAACATCTAGTCTCTCCGTCAGGAAGCCCTTGATGGCTTTGTTGGTATTGCCGGCAGGGAAGTTCTTGGTGGAGTAGCGGAGGGAATCTGTGACGTGACCCGAATATTCGTGTAACAGCTTCGGGCGAATCGAGTTGGGCTGAACCCGGAAGTCTACCCAAGTCTTTATTAGATTGAGCCCAAGAAGGCCGTGGGTTGAGAGAGCCGCTAACTTGGCCAGAAGGGGCTGAATCGCTTCCCTATCAAGATCAGATGCAAAGGCACTGAAAGACTCGGAGGGCTCGAGAGGGCTCTCCGAATAACCCGGTAGTTTCCTCTCACCATCCGGAGAAGTGTCGTGGCAATAAAAGAAGGATAATTGCCAGTTTTTGGCGTTGGAGTTCAGGTTGAGAGGTGGCATCAATGAGTGTTTGCGACGCTGGAGGGATACCCCGCCGCAGGTAAGAAGTGTTCCGTTACCACTCTCATGGCATGGTTCGCATTGGAATAATTCGGTAAAAAGAATAAGGTTTGGTGGAGTGCATAAGTACGACTCGGACAAAACTATGAAGTGGGTGATGTTCAGCATAGAGCTAGGCCCTATGTCGAACACCCGGAGACCATAGTGGCTCAAGACTTCCCGGAAAAAAGAGTGACCCGGAGGACGGAATCCCCGGGTCACATGCTCGGTAAAACAAATTACCTCATTCCCGATAGGAGTGGGGCGGGTCTCATCGCCAGGAGCCCTCCAGTGTATTTCCTTTTGAGAAGGAAGGATTCCTAACTCGGCCATCCCATCTAGCTTGGCCTTTGTCGTTGAAGATCGACCCCAGTTGGCAGAAGTGGTTTGAGAGGCCTTTGCAGAAGCCGGGTGTCTTCCTTGCCTTTTAGGAGCCATGGAGTTGACCTGCAAGGGACAGGAAATGTATGAGGTTCGGAACATCAAATCATTCGAGTTTGGAGACATCAGGGCGCTGAAGGCTAAAGTGAAACCCGGATAATGCACTACGATGTTAAGTGCGGAAGATTTTCCGGGTGTCAGACGAGGCTGAGTAAACTGTTAATAACTTACGCGTTGGGGTGAATTGGGTGAACATGGATGGTTGCCCATACCTTTATTATGGAGGGACTAGCTGGAAAAAGAGGATTTTCCGGGTGTTAATGCGACAGGCGGAAAGAACAAGGTGGAATGGATCTAGATCGAAAAGCTCGCAAGCAATCTTATGCAAAGTTGGATGGCCAATAAATGCGCGGGGATGAGCTGCGACTACGCATCAGGTGATTAAAGGAATTAAGGTCTACCGAAGCGGTTCAATTTGGTGATATCAGAAAATTAGTTTACGGGTTGACCCAGATCCAATCTTGGTCAGATTGAAAAGGCTGCGAGTTTCAATTGAATGGTTGAAGAAAGGCGTACCAAAGGAGTTGAGGTCCGAAGCGAGGGTGGTGCGTGGCGCGGCTTGAGTGTCGCGTCACGGCCCTCGATGAGGAAGCGCGGGTGTGACAACGGTGTTTGATGGCGGCGTTGGGAAGCTCGGGGGCGATTGCGGCCGGAGGTGGCCTTATCTTTCGCAGCGTGCGCGAGCCTGGTGGCAGGGACTGCGAGGAAGCAAGGAGAGAAAGGATGTTAAGGCGAAGTGAAGGGCCTAGGGTTGCTTTCGGTTAATATTTATAAGGAAGGTGGTGAGCCCGCCTGCGGCTGGAAAGCCGGAAGTTGCGGAGCAATGATTATCCGCACAGATTTGATGTTACGGGTGTTTGGAACGAGGTGGAATATTCCGTTGACAGGGGGAACGCGATTCGTTCCGAGATATCAGGGATCCTTATCGAGAATAGGACCTTAATATCTTAGGATTCAAACTTGGAAAGGTCCGTTGAGCATTTGAGGAAGGATCGAGCTGTCGAATGACCGCTACGGAGCTGGGCTTAGTCATCTGTTAAAGTAACTTGGCCCGGTTCACGTAAGCTTGGGCGTTTCATATCTTCTTAGGGAATAGCGAGCACTTCAAGGATGAATCTGTGAAGCCCGCGCTATCCTGGGGACTACTGATGAGGGAATAGTAACCCGGTGTGCCAGCTCCCGGGTGTGACCCGGCCCAAACGACGGATGGACCGAATCCGGCTAAGGACGGAGAAACTCCTGGAAGGCCCAGGGCTTGTAAGGATCGTAACCCGGGTTGTGGGTTACGGTAAGAAAAGTTAGGGTTCGTATGTAGAGTTCGAGTAGGACTCGAGGAGCGTTTGGTAGGGCAAGCCCGGAGGGGTATGAGTACTATATAAACCAACCCCTGGGCTTCGCCTAAGAGAGATCCAAGTCATAGTTGTAACACCTGTTATCGAGTATCCAGTATAATCATATCGAGAGCCGGCGAGTTGTTTTCCGGTTCTTAGATTGCTTTCGCCATGTTCTCTTTCGAGCTAAACCCTCTCCCAAATACCTGTGTCGACTTGCCCCAAGATCAGTTACCTCAGGTAACATCTGCCGTGATTATCCCACGACATGGTTGGTGGTGGTGCTGCCTGGTGACCGGCTGGACTATTCACCATTTGGAAGCGCGTAAGCATGTCGCTGGCGGGTGGCGACCACTGTTGCGCCGCCATTTGCGCTCCTGCTCGAGCCACCCTGCCGCCTGGGACAACCTTGTCCTCCTTTTACTTCCTCTTTCCCATATTACTTGGTACTAAAATGGATTTATCTAGACTTATTTAAGTGCTAGATACGTCCATTTTGGCGTCAAGTAAAATGTGATGGAGGGATAGATTATAACAATGCACTAAGTTATGATCCCACCTGGCTCATTTCACTGTCTTAAGACATTTCTCTGTTTCTCAATCATTTTATCCTTCCGATCATAAAAACCAAAATACATGTCATGTGATATATTGTATAAAATGTTAAATCAGTAAAGAAACAAATTTGTATGTTTATGATTGGAGAAACTGATTTGGCATGCTATTCTGTTCGAGGTCTAACAAGACTGGATCGTAAAGTTGGTGCTTATCTTTTCAAAGTGCAGTAGTGCAATACCAATGCTACGTTTTGAACGGTTTAATTGTTACTAATTAAGCGTATTACTTGACATCCAACCCATCTATCTAATGGCTTGTGATAATTATCTGGGTTCTAGATATTTTTATTAGGCTTGCTAGACTATCGGCACAATTTATTCCTATGTTCCTTGTTTAGTTTGGAGTAGTGATATTTTTCAGAACACCATATGCAACAGCAGGGGATGTTAACTATATATGTAGTCAGTAGCCTGCCACATGAAGCGCTCACATTAGGGGTCTTGGTGGTGTTGTAGCCAAGCTGATGGCTGCCCGAGTCAGGTGCTGCCCACCAACTTCTCAATGTTTCGGGGAGGGTACGTATGTCTATGTCCGCAGCCTTACCATGGTCTAGGCCGGCCTCCCTAGCATCCTCTTCCCCGACAACAACATCAAGTATAGGCCAACACAAAAGGTAAAAATATTTGAAAGAGTGCCCATTTGATAGGAAAAATAAATATCAATCGTCACCAGCACATGGACTTTTTGTTGCATAAACCGTAGTGCTACTGTGGACCTGAGTGTCCCCTTTGTTCTCATAGGCATGTGTATATTGATGTATGTACACTTTCTGCTCATGTGTGTGAAGTAAACAATCGTAGCAATAATTAAGAACCGTTTTTTATGTTGTTCTCCTTTGTCTTCTTTTCTTCTTATTTGGTTGTACTGATGTTAATGTTGAGATGCATTTTCTTGGTACAAACCACCTAATGAATCAGAGCACTGTTTGGAGTTGTGAATCATGTACTAATCCCAACTTGGATTTATTTGTGTTGCTTTAACATGTTTACGTAGTAGTATAGCAGCCTAAGATTGGACTTTGGACCTGGTTTGAGAGAAAGAACTCATTTTTTTTATGGTTATATTGTTGTAATATGAAGTGTACGAAATTTCTACTGTTGTAATCTGAAGTGTGCTCATTTCTTGCATGCTACACATGATTGTTTAGAAGTTTATCCATTTACTCTACCCATTTCCCCTCATATATTTGGTTTAGATGACTTTATAGCTGTCTGTTTTGAATGATACTTAGGGAAATTTCATTCTGTTGTTGTAAATTGTGCCTTGTCCATTTCCACATCTTGTATTACTGTTTTGGAGGTTAATGATGGACGGACGTGCTGCAGGGGAGGCACTGCTGGAGCTGAAAGCTGACCTTCAGCGCCACGACAGTGAGGCTGAGCAGCTGGAGGCAAGATGACGCCGACCTCTTTAGCTGATATGGCGTCTCCTGCTCCTTCCCATGATAGCTGCGTTAAAGCTGCGACAAGGCTGCTTGCTCTCCTCCGACGACAACGACGGGTGGTTACCGACCCACCGTGAGTAGCCACTGACCTCTATTTCCCTTCCTAATCGGTCTAACTCCATATCAAGCAAGATCCGGTTTTTAATGCTTGTAGTTTGTTTATGATCCTTGCTTGATTTGCAGCAGGTTGCTCTGTTTCTTGCGTCACACTACTATGTGGATTGCATTTTCAGATACATCAAGTCTATATCCTTGATTGATATGTATGCCCACATCAAACATGCATAGTGGTCCTACTCCAAAAGAAAACTTGTTCCAGGAGACATACTTATATACTACTCCCTCCGTATCAAAATGTAAGATGTTTTAGCTTTTCATACACAAAATGTTTCTAGACATGTTTTAGTGTAAGATGCATATGAATCTACACACTAAAACATGTCTACATACATTTTGTCTAGGAAAAGCTAAAACATCTTATATTTTGATACGGAGGGAGTATTAAGCTAGCATATGTTCTATTGCTGGTTAGATGCAATATGTAGATTAAATATATCTTTATTGATTAAGCACTAAATATAGAATGGAGTTACTGCTGCTTTGATCATTGAGAAGATAAAACAGAAAAAAAGTTCCACCTGTTTCCCTCTGCGTCTTGTTCCAGCTTTGTAATCTGTCATGTTTTGTCAGGTGCTGAATTTCAAGCCCATTGTGTTTGGATATACCGCTGTTTGTGAATTCTTTCCTGAGTCAAGAAAGTTGAATGCTCGATGAGTTGATCAGCTGGGCATACTACTATTGATCAGTGGTAGTTGTGTACATTGACTCTCTTGCATAATTGTCACTTGTTTGATGTTGGTTTATGCACGTGTAGATGCTTGTAGGTTTTCTCTGTGTCGAGTAATGGTATCTTTGACCACAGATGTGAAAATTTCTCTGTTTATTGTAGTGCAGGAGACTTGTTGAGCGAGTCGTAGTTAGAAGCAAGGTGGAGCAGCTTACGGAGCAACAGATGTTGTGGCGCTCGTCGTGGATATGGAGCTTGGCTAAGAGGGAGCCATGGCGTCCATGCATCTTTTCGTTGTGTATTTTTCGTCTAGTGGATGTTGCAGTAGGTTTGGTACTGGTTGGCTACTGATTGAGATGAAGGTGGAGCTTTGTGGCCTAGAGCATCTATATCTGACTGAGTGAAGAAAGTGGTTCTCATGGAGAAGCACCAAGAACTAGAGAAATCTGTTTTGTGGTTCCATTTTTCCGTCCTAGTTCTAGGAAGACCAATCCATCGGGTATAATGTTTGGTGTCAATGATTTGAGATAAATGGCAGAATTGATGTACACATAATGGCTTTATAATTTTTTTTTTTTTTGAAACGAGGCAAATGCTTTGCCTTTTATATTGATATAGGAGAAGCAAACATGGAACGGCCTAGGCCAAAATAAAAAAGATCACTGCTAGAAAACTGCTTTATAAATTACAATGTGTTGCTGTGTGATGCTTGTTTCCTCATGGACATGGGAGCGTTTGTCTCTATTTTATTTGTCTCGCTGAAACTGATAAGATGTGGTGTTGATGTTTCTGTAGTAGTTGTAGCAACATTGTGTCGCTGGTGTTGTTGACATGGCTGGATTCTCATGCCTTCTTTCCAGTTGAATGACCGTGTTCCTTGGAAGCGTTTTCAACTATGAATATTTTCTCTGGCTTCAACTTTGAATATCCAACATGCATCCATAAAAATAGTAGTCGGTACGAAGGAACCACCTGTTGTAATTTGTGCTCTCGATCTCAATGTGTAGATTGGTAAACTTCAATCGACGATCGAGATAATGAACAAAGCAAATGTATAGCCTAGAAAGAGATGGAGCGTCTCTGGCCCATGCATCGCATGCTCCCTGATTAATACGGATTTAATAACAAGACCTCCGAGCCACAACGCATCTTATCCGTCCATCCTACCCCAATTACTCCTAGAAGAGAGCCATGGCATCTTCCTCCGTTGCCTCCCAAAAAGAAATGGCTCCACCTTTGATTGTAAAAAAAAGGCATGCAAACGGCCGCCTCGAATTAAGGGCATGCAAATTAATTGGGGGCCTCGGCAAGCGGCCAAAAGAGAGAGAACCGAAAGCAGATTTTTAGGGTCATCTTCTTCCCGCGCTCCTCCTTTCTCAAAATTCAAACTCCTTTCGCTCCAATAATCTGACCTCTATAAATCCAAGTCACGGTCACGGGAGCCGCGTGCGGTATCGCGTGACTTGTGACTTTGGATCTTTGGGCTTGGCGAGGCGCGAGGCGAGTCGAGTCCGTCGCTGGTGCGTTGTCCTGCCACGTGGTCTCGTGTGTATCTGCAGGTTAGCCATCCATGCATATGTTTGCTTCTTTGAGGTCGTACGCTTGGATCCGTGGCATATTATTAACCCGTGAAGAGACGGTTATACTGTTTGCACCATGAAATATTCCTCTTAATTTTCGCCGTCATGCGTGTTCTTTTAGCTGGTTTTGGTTTTTTCGTTGTTGGATGGACGGTAATCGTGAGGCAGCTTCGGTAGATCGGTGCGTGTGAGAAGAAAAAAACGAGCTAGCTGGGTAGATTCAGTCCATCGAACTCGTGCGCGCCGGTCCTGTAAAGAAAAGAAAAAAAAAAAGGAATCTAGTGAACCGCGCGACTAAGATGATCATGGAGTTGATCTCCTTTTTCGGTTGGCAGGGAAAAAAAGCTGGTCACCAATCCGCGAGCGCAGTCCAGGAATTGGGAGTAACATCGTGTACCACACTTCTCGCGAGAAAGGGTCAGGTGGTCCGCGGTTTCCTGTCCCTGACAGCAAAGTGAGCGCTCCGTTGTGTGCTCCAAACATAGGCGAGCCAGCCTGTCCATCGTCCACAGGCGGCTGCGCAGCACAAACCACATGTGCGAACTTTCAACATGCGCGATGGATGTCAGCGCTAGGTAGTCTGGGGTTAGCAGGAAGAGGCTCCGATTTGGAGGCAGCGCCCGGCGTTCCGCGCGATTTGGTACTCTCAAAAAACAGGGTGATGCGATACTACGCTGACGACAGCGCATCCACCAGAACGACATCCCACATGGCGCAAACGAAAGCAAACTTTACGCTTTCAATACTACGGTTGCACAAAAGGTTTAGCACTATCTCCAGGAAGGATATAAAGGCAGACCATGAGATATCTCAGGTAACAAATCTGGGAGAAAAACGCCCACATTCAACTGACATACGCAGAGAAACTTCTACTAGCAGTATCATAAGAATAAATGTCAATAAAGAAAAGTATCAGAAAAGTTATCAGCCCCAGAAGAGATCATCTGGGGTACCTGGCGGACAACAAGATTTCCTCTTCCATAGTGTACTGCCTGCTCAATTCCTCGCCATGCCCTTCAATCGACATGTCCTTGTTGGCGAGTAGATCTTCAATTGACTTATACGGTGAAACAACTTGATCCCCGTCGTATCTCTTTGATGCTGAATTATACGGAGCAGGCTTCTTTCTGGCTCGCAGGTTTTCAAGGCCCATCTCCACCTCCTTCATTGTTGGCCGGCTCTCTCCTTCCAATATAGTGCACGCTGCCGCCAGTATGGCTACTTCTTGGAGTTCTCCATCGTCCTCCTCTTCCATGGCTTGCCGGTCTATTATGTCAACAAGGCTGCCTTTTGCGAGTGACGAGGCAAAATGCGCAACGAGACTGGCATCATTATCTGATCTATACACATACGGTTTCTTCCTGGTTAGCAGTTCTATGAGGAGAACACCGAAACTGAAAACATCGCTCTTGTCCGTTAGTCGACCTGTGTAATAGTACATGGGATCTAAATAACCAAGTGTTCCTTGAACAGCTGTCACCACTGCTGTCTGATCAATCGGAATGTACCTTGAGGCTCCAAAGTCCGAAACCTTTGCTGTTAAACTCTCGTCAAGAAGTATGTTAGAGGACTTGATATCTCTATGAAATATGGGCATCGAAGTAGCTGAGTGCAGATAGGCCAGAGCTCGGGCAACCTCAAGTGCAATCCTTAACCGGTCGTCCCATGATAGCGATGTTGGTCCAACAAGGGTACTTCCGCCTCAAGGCAGCATCCCAGGAGCTTCACGACATTTCTGTGGTTGATCTGAGAAAGAATAGCGACCTCATTTATGAATTCATCAATTTCTTTCTGTACCACAATCTTTGATTTCTTGATGGCAACAACATGCAAGTCTAGAATTCCTTTATATACAACACCATGCCCACCACCGCCAACTTCACGGGATTTGTCGAAATTATTTGTGGCCTTCTCTATGTCCCCCAAGGTAAACATCATCCGCTCACCAATATCTGCCTTTTGTGATATTAACTGCTGCAATAGCAACCCATGATTTTGTTTGAATAAATTTTCTCTCGTTTTCTTCACCTTCCTTAGCTTCACAATCCGTATAATAAATGGAGCACTAAGTGCCAGAAGCAACACTGAGAAGCCGCTGATTACTATGCCTACTATTAAACCTGAAAAGTTATGGAACTAAGATTATTTAGCTTAAGGGCGCAAACAGTGATAAAAATCTATCGATTTTCCATTTTCTCCACTGTGCGTGATAAATTGCTATCCAAACAACAGTCTCTCTACATAAAGCTCTAAACTTACAAAGTTTTCGGAGCAATTTCAAAATAATTAACAGGATGGAGGCAGTCGCCATGGACAAATGATTACTTGGTTAATTAATGGCAGTATATGTTTCAATCATTCCAACTATGGAAATTAAGACTGAACATCATTGAGATAGCGGGGTGTGATGTAAGATTACAAGCAACAGAAACAACATGTCTACAAAAAATGGTTCCAGTTAACATCCCAGCTACACACTTGGATAATATATTGGGGTGGAGATCATAATTATTATTTGGCATAGAATTAATCTGTGAATGGTTACCAATTTGTACCAACAAAGTGATTACCGAATTTGTTTATATAAATACGAGATTATATGGATACATAGTTCGGTAATCAATGATACATAGAGGTTATCACCTGCAGAGTAATTCTTGATCTTGATGCATCCTCCTTCTATAGCGGGGTTTCCATATGTTCCATCAGGGCAATGGCAGTGAAATGTTCCAGGCACATTTTCGCAAGTTCCATGGCATGAGTGGGCTTCCTTATGTACGCACTCATCAATATCTAGCCAAATCACAATACAACATGAACAGACCATAAGTGGAAAGGAAGTCAAAATAATTACTCACCAGTGGAACTGTATTTAGTATTTTGGAAATTGTAGAACCAACTAAACCGGTAAAATATTTAAATCTACAGCAGATGTACATGGCTACTAAATTCAAACTGTAGTCGCCCTAATTTACATTTTAACTTGTATGACAATGAAATAAATAATACTAAATTTATTTAGCTTGTACCTTGGCATCCGTCCAGGATGTAAGGATTTCCCCGATAACCAGCAGAGCAGTGGCACTGGTACCCATTGTAGACATAGCTTGTGTAATTTTGACAAAAGCTGTTGCTGCTGCGGCATGCAGGAGCAGCAGACAGTTGCTTTTGACATGAAGAATTGCTGATCACCCAGTCCAGCAAGGCAGGAAGTGCCACACCACGAGGTTCAGACATGAGTTTTGAGATGTTATAGGACCCCTCCTCGGCTATGTATACTGACGATTTAGCATCAAAGCTCGAGTCATTAGAAGGGTTGAGCTGGATGTGGTAGGAAGTGTAGCCTTTTGGGATGCCTCCACCACAGCAGCCAAGGCCCGAGCATTCGCCATGCAGAAGGAGATATCGAATGAGCTGAGGCTGCGAGTCTGAGTTTTCTAAGGATGGGCAGTATGTGGCGCAGGCATTAATGGTGGAGTTATCCTCTCCCATGAGGATGACTTGGATGTTGTTGCATGACAACACAAGGAACTTGTTCCTATCCGGCGAGACGAAGAATGGCCCTCCCTCTCTGAGGCCACCCCATGTGTGGTACCTGCTTGTGTTGGGCCTGGATGCACCATCAGTCTCACCCAATGGCATGATATTGGTGCTGTTGATGCGCACCGTGCCATTGGGAATGAAGATCTCGAGCACTTCGACAGTGCCATCGCCAAGGAACAGCTTGGGAGGGCGGTACGAGTAGTCGCAGGTGAGGTTAAAGCCGTCATGGTAGCAATCAGGCTCGACACCAAATGGGTAGGGGATGCTGATATTACCGCAACTTGTACTGCAACCTGCTGCTGGCGCCACTGCACTTAATAGCTGCATCAGCACCACTGCAACCACCGCATGGAACAACACTTGCCTACTTGCTACTCTCTCCATGTTGCTAGCTAAATCTTCACCGAAAGATGCATTTCTCTTCTCATCTCCAAGCGGAGCGCTACATCCCTTTATATCTCAATTAGCAAACGCTGCAAGCAACTATGCAATCGTTAAGCAATGCACAGGGCTTCACTGTGACTGACCCAATTTTGTATTCAACCTCCTAACAACCCACCAGGGCACCACGATAGTGGCAAAGATAATATTAAGCCAGCTCTTGTGCATCACGCGGGGGCGGGGCACTAGGGGACAACAGTATGGTCAGTGTTCCCATGTGTGGCCGTGTGGGGTTTGGTGAGTGCTTTCCCATCTAGCTGTAATGAGGAAGATAGTTATTCACTTATCATTTAAGAATATATTACTCCGTACAAGAAATCTCCAACAATTCAGGAGTGTTTCAATTCAGTTTGTGGTGTTAATTTCTTTTGGGTATAGACAAATGTCCTCTGACAAAATCTGGTGCTTAGTCTATTATTCAACTACAGTACAACAATCAGTTCACAATCTCAGGAAATTATGGTATTATTATTATCTGTTAGGAGTACACCACAGTCATCGATGGGTAAGCCAGCCGCAATTATGGGCTCGATGCGAGTAGAGATTTCATAAGATGCTAGTGAACGAATTTACCTGGCCTGAAGGTGGGGGGCAATTCAGTTCGTCTGGTTTAGGAACCCAGAAATGGCAAATGCCAGATGCCCAATCCGCATCTTCCGTCCTGTTGCGGTTCACGGCGAGAAGGCCGTGACTTAGCTCCTCCGCCGTTCGACCGTAGCCGGCGCCGAGCGCCACCAATCTCCGGCCGACTGGACCGCGAACGCCGCTGGTTCCATGCATCACGCATTCCCCTCCTCTGGCAACTAGACTGGCATCATTATCTGATCTATACACATACGGTTTCTTCCTGGTTAGCAGTTCTATGAGGAGAACACCGAAACTAAAAACATCGCTCTTGTCCGTTAGTCGACCTGTGTAATAGTACATGGGATCTAAATAACCAAGTGTTCCTTGAACAGCTGTCACCACTGCTGTCTGATCAATCGGAATGTACCTTGAGGCTCCAAAGTCCGAAACCTTTGCTGTTAAACTCTCGTCAAGAAGTATGTTAGAGGACTTGATATCTCTATGAAATATGGGCATCGAAGTAGCTGAGTGCAGATAGGCCAGAGCTCGGGCAACCTCAAGTGCAATCCTTAACTGGTCGTCCCATGATAGTGATGTTGGTCCTTCAACATGAAGATGGTGATACAGGGTTCCATTTGAAATAAACTCGTAAACCAACAAGGGTACTTCCGCCTCAAGGCAGCATCCCAGGAGCTTCACCACATTTCTGTGGTTGATCTGAGAAAGAATAGCAACCTCATTTATGAATTCATTTAAAACTTGTTTAATATTGTCTAAGTCATAATAAATTCATCCTAATGTGTTTTTCAATATTTGAAACACGTAATCCACCCAAAATTTTATGATCTTTGCAAATATGAATTTTGTTATTTATTTTGCACAATTTTAATTGGTGAAAACAACAAATACTTGTGTGTCACCTTTAAGGAACCAAAAAATTCCTTAACTTAATAAATAAAAATTCTAAATTGGTAAACCTCATTTCCATTTGGTTCTAATGTTGTTATTTTGTTGTTTTCCTCATCCATGCATCATACTAAACCACTTTCACCTGTTGGTTAATTAGAAAACAACTGTTTCAACCAAAATCCATGAGCTTTTCATATGCAACTCAAAATTGCATATGTGCCCATTTAAATTGTGTTACCATGTCAACTAGTTTATTTTGATGCTTCCATTAACTTGACATGCATCATCCCATGATTGTGCACCATGCCATGTTATTGATTGTTTATCTTTCTGCATTGTTTGTTGCTTCTTCTCGGATAGACGACGACGTTGAGACCGACGATCTTTACGACACCCCTTCTGAGGATCTAGCCCAGTACCCGGCTACTGAGTTTGCAGGCAAGTTATCACTCACATGAACCATTGTGTTCCTTTCAACATTGGTTACCGATACTTTCCGTTGTCTATTTCTGCTAGCCATATGTATCGTTGTTTCTGTTACGAACCTATCACATGATCCCCTGAACCCTGATATTGCCTCACATCCAGTCCTATAACCCCGTTGCTTGGGCCCGTGTCTTACTAGCATGCTTAGGGTTGTTTTTGCTCGAGTCTGTTATCCGTTACTTTCTGTTATCATATCTGTTTATATTCTGGGGCTCGATGTTAAACAACAACCTGTTAATTTGAGGTAATAACAATTTGCTGATAAGGCACCGGCAGGAGGCCCGACGTGGTTTTGAGGCCTGCTAGTGTCGACCCTAATAGGAAAAGGGTCTTGTTGTATGCGAACGTTGAGTCTGTCACACCCGATCATCACGTGGTGTCTCGAAACGACGAACTTTCTTAACGGTGCATACTTAAGGAAGAACACATTATTATCTTGATATTAAGTGAGAGGGATCATCTTATAATGCTACCAACGTTATCTAAGCAAAACAAGATGCATAAAAGGATTAACATCACAAACATCACATGTAAGGATAACGTGATATGATATGGTCCTCCTTGCACTTGATCTCCATCATGTGCATTATGGTATGATCTCAATCATTCCACCGGCGTGGTACCAAGTACCACGGTACCCCAAACTTGTTTGTCCATCAATAAGAAGACAACCATATGGATACCTTACGGTATATCAATAATTTACAAAATAGATCATCTCATAATCAAATTTGTAATATTGACCATATCTCATCACATGCCCAGCAAAAACTAGTTAGACGCTTCTAATTTATTTTTGCATATTTTACGTGGCTTAGGGCTTTCGAGGATAGAACCGTTCATACCTACGAACATCAACCACAACGTTGATAAACATATTTTTAACAACCCTTCATAGATTAGATCTTAACTATAGTAGGAGAAACAGACACCCGCAAGCCACTTATGCAATACAAGTTGCATGTCAGTTGTGGAACAAGTCTCATGTACGTGGACATGTAAGGTTAGTCCGGGCCGCTTCATCCCACTATGCCACTAAGATCATAAAATAATCAAGGAGGTAATAACATGATCATCAACGCCCACATACACCTATGTGTTCTACCCGTACAAAACATCTACGCATAGATCCGGCTCTGATACCACTGAAGGGGAACGTAGCATACAAAACAAAAAATTTCCTACACGAGAGACACCCGAAAGGCCAAGATCTAATCTAGGAGACGAAGTGCAACGGGCAACGAGAGGGTTAAGGAGAACACATACCCTCGAAGACTCAAAGTGGTACGAGATCAAATCTCGTTGTTGGCGTAGTCGTACTCACACCGATCCCGATAGCAAGAAGATGGCACCGCAATCTGGCGGTGCATCCGTGATCGGTCACACGTACGGTTGATGACGACCTCCGTTCCCTCGTTCCAGCGGGGCGCGGAAGTAGAGGATCCCTCGGAACTCCAGCAGCACGACGACGTGGTGGTGGTGAAGAATCCCACGGTCAGGGCTTCGCCAAGCCGGAGACCATGAAATGGAGCAGCGGGTGGAGGGAAAAGGAAGTGGCCAAGTGTGTGGAGGAGGGAGAGCTCTCACCCTCCTTTTATAGGAGAGGGGGGAGGCAGCCCAAGGGGGGTGCGGCCAGCCCATGGGAGGCAGCCCAAGGGGGGTGCGGCCAGCCACGAATCGGCCGGAGTTTGCCTCCCGGAGGCGCACCGCGAGTCATTGGGAGCCATCAGTACTGGCCAGCGCCGCCACCGCGCTCCTCTTGGTGGTTCTTCTCCGCCGAGCGCCGATTTGGAGGCAGCGCCGGCGTTCCGCGCGATTTGGTATTCTCAAAAAACAGGGTGATGCGATACTACGCTGACGACAGCGCATCCACCAGAACGACATCCCACATGGCGCAAACGAAAGCAAACTTTACGCTTTCAATACTACGGTTGCACAAAAGGTTTAGCACTATCTCCAGGAAGGATATAAATGCAGACCATGAGATATCTCAGGTAACAAATCTGGGAGAAAAACGCCCACATTCAACTGACATACGCAGTGAAACTTCTACTAGCAGTATCATAAGAACAAATGTCAATAAAGAAAAGTATCAGAAAAGTTATCAGCCCCAGAAGAGATCATCTGGGGTACCTGGCGGACAGCAAGATTTCCTCTTCCATAGTGTACTGCCTGCTCAATTCCTCGCCATGCCCTTCAATCGACATGTCCTTGTTGGCGAGTAGATCTTCAATTGACCTATACGGTGAAAGTGAAACAACTTGATCCCCCTCGTATCTCTTTGATGCTGAATTATACGGAGCAGGCTTCTTTCTGGCTCGCAGGTTTTCAAGGGCCATCTCCACCTCCTTCATTGTTGGCCGGCTCTCTCCTTCCAATCTAGTGCACGCTGCAGCCAGTACGGCTACTTCTTGGAGTTCTCCATCGTCCTCCTCTTCCATGGCTTGCGGGTCTATTATGTCAACAAGGCTGCCTTTTGCGAGTGACGAGGCAAAATGCGCAACGAGACTGGCATCATTATCTGATCTATACACGTACGGTTTCTTCCTTGTTAGCAGTTCTATGAGGAGAACACCGAAACTGAAAACATCGCTCTTGTCCGTTAGTCGACCTGTGTAATAGTACATGGGATCTAAATAACCAAGTGTTCCTTGAACAGCTGTCATCACTGCTGTCTGATCAATCCGAATGTACCTTGAGGCTCCAAAGTCCGAAACCTTTGCTGTTAAATTCTCGTCAAGAAGTATGTTAGAGGACTTGATATCTCTATGAAATATGGGCATCGAAGTAGCTGAGTGCAGATAGGCCAGAGCTCGGGCAACCTCAAGTGCAATCCTTAACCGGTCGTCCCATGATAGTGATGTTGGTCCTTCAACATGAAGATGGTGATACAGGGTTCCATTTGAAATAAACTCGTAAACCAACAAGGGTACTTCCGCCTCAAGGCAGCATCCCAGGAGCTTCACGACATTTCTGTGGTTGATCTGAGAAAGAATAGCAACCTCATTTATGAATTCATCAATTTCTTTCTGTACCACAATCTTTGACTTCTTGATGGCAACAACATGCAAGTCTAGAATTCCTTTATATACAACACCATGCCCACCACCGCCAACTTCACGGGATTTGTCGAAATTATTTGTGGCCTTCTCTATGTCCCCCAAGGTAAACATCATCCGCTCACCAATATCTGCCTTTTGTGATATTAACTGCTGCAATAGCAACCCATGATTTTGTTTGAATAAATTTTCTCTCGTTTTCTTCACCTTCCTTAGCTTCACAATCCGTATAATAAATGGAGCACTAAGTGCCAGAAGCAACACTGAGAAGCCGCTGATTACTATGCCTACTATTAAACCTGAAAAGTTATCGAACTAAGATTATTTAGCTTAAGGGTGCAAACAGTGATAAAAATCTATCAATTTTCCATTTTCTCCACTGTGTGTGATGAAATTGCTATCCAAACAACAGTCTCTCTACATAAAGCTCTAAACTTACAAAGTTTTCGGAGCAATTTCAAAATAATTAACAGGATGGAGGCAGTCGCCATGGACAAATGATTACTTGGTTAATTAATGGTAGTATATGTTTTAATCATTCCAACTATGGAAATTAAGACTGAACATCATTGAGATAGCGGGGTGTGATGTAAGATTACAAGTAACAGAAACAACATGTCTACAAAAAATGGTTCCAGTTAACATCCCAGCTACACACTTGGATAATATATTGGGGTGGAGATCATAATTATTGTTTGGCATAGAATTAATCTGTGAATGGTTACCAATTTGTACCAACAAAGTGATTACCGAATTTGTTTATATAAATACGACATTATATGGATACATAGTTCGGTAATCAATGATACATAGAGGTTGTCACCTGCAGAGTAATTCTTGATCTTGATGCATCCTCCTTCTATAGCGGGGTTTCCATATGTTCCATCAGGGCAATGGCAGTGAAATGTTCCAGGCACATTTTCGCAAGTTCCATGGCATGAGTGGGCTTCCTTATGTACGCACTCATCAATATCTAGCCAAATCACAATACAACATGAACAGACCATAAGTGGAAAGAAAGTCAAAATAATTACTCACCAGTGGGACTGTATTTAGTATTTTAGAAATTGTAGAACCAACTAAACTGGTAAAATATTTAAATCTACAGCAGATGTACATGGCTACTAAATTCAAATCGTAGTCCTCCTAATTTACATTTTACCTTGTATGACAATGGAATAAATAATACTAAATTTATTTAGCTTGTACCTTGGCATCCGTCCAGGATGTATGGATTTCCCTGATAACCAGCAGAGCAGTGGCACTGGTACCCATTGTAGACATAGCTTGTGTAGTTTTGACAAAAGCTGTTGCTGCTGCGGCATGCAGGAGCAGCAGAGTGTTGCTTTTGGCATGACGAATTGTTGATCACCCAGTCTAGCAGGGCAGGAAGTGCCACGCCACGAGGTTCAGACATGAGTTTTGAGATGTTATAGGACCCCTCCTCGGCTATGTATACTGACGATTTAGCATCAAAGCTCGAGTCATTAGAAGGGTTGAGCTGGATGTGGTAGGAAGTGTAGCCTTTTGGGATGCCTCCACCACAGCAGCCAAGGCCCGAGCATTCGCCATGCAGAAGGAGATACCGAATAAGCTGAGGCTGCGAGTCTGAGTTTTCTAAGGATGGGCAGTATGTGGCGCAGGCATTAATGGTGGAGTTATCCTCTCCCATGAGGATGACTTGGATGTTGTTGCATGACAACACAAGGAACTTGTTCCTATCCGGCGAGACGAAGAATGGCCCTCCCTCTCTGAGGCCACCCCATGTGTGGTACCTGCTTGTGTTGGGCCTGGATGCACCATCAGTCTCACCCAATGGCATGATATTGGTGCTGTTGATGCGCACCGTGCCATTGGGAATGAAGATCTCGAGCACTTCGACAGTGCCATCGCCAAGGAACAGCTTGGGAGGGCGGTACGAGTAGTCGCAGGTGAGGTTAAAGCCGTCATGGTAGCAATCAGGCTCGACACCAAATGGGTAGGGGGTGCTGATATTACCGCAACTTGTACTGCAACCTGCTGCTGGCGCCACTGCACTTAATAGCTGCATCAGCACCACTGCAACCACCGCATGGAACAACACTTGCCTACTTGCTACTCTCTCCATGTTGCTAGCTAAATCTTCACCGAAAGATGCATTTCTCTTCTCATCTCCAAGCGGAGCGCTACATCCCTTTATATCTCAATTAGCAAACGCTGCAAGCAACTATGCAATCGTTAAGCAATGCACAGGGCTTCACTGTGACTGACCCAATTTTGTATTCAACCTCCTAACAACCCACCAGGGCACCACGATAGTGGCAAAGATAATATTAAGCCAGCTCTTGTGCATCACGCGGGGGCGGGGCACTAGGGGACAACAGTATGGTCAGTGTTCCCATGTGTGGCCGTGTGGGGTTTGGTGAGTGCTTTCCCATCTAGCTGTAATGAGGAAGATAGTTATTCACTTATCGTTTAAGAATATATTACTCCGTACAAGAAATCTCCAACAATTCAGGAGTGTTTCAATTCAGTTTTGTGGTGTTAATTGCTTTTGGGTATAGACAAATGTCCTCTGACAAACTCTGGTGCTTAGTCTATTATTCAACTACAGTACAACAATCAGTTCACAATCTCAGGAAATTATGGTATTATTATTATCTGTTAGGAGTACACCACAGTCATCGATGGGTAAGCCAGCCGCAATTATGGGTTCGATGCGAGTAGAGATTTCATAAGATGCTGGTGAACGAATTTACCTGGCCTGAAGGTGGGGGCAATTCAGTTCGTCTGAGCTGTACGAGTAGGTTGTGATTGTGATGAAGGACCAGGCGCGTCAGATGGGGTGGCGAGTTGGCTCACACGGCTGTTGCGCCTCTTGCATCCCTTGCCTCCTGCTCATCCTCCCACGACGTTGGGTCAAGCTAGTAGTACCATGACGGATGTGGTGACGTGCCTACGTCAGCCGCGTACCAATCTATGCCGGTTTGTGCTGCGCAGCAATTGTCCACGTTATTTTCAGACCTGATGACACATGCAGTAGCTAGCCAACCCCTCGACGACGAGAGCCAGGAACCAATAGCCAAGACAGTGCGAAGCAGTGGCGGCGGGTTAATACGTGCCATGCCGTATACCGCGCCTCTCGATGCGTGCGGGCACGCGCGTTCCTGGTCGTATTCGAGCACGAGTGCGGCCGCAAAAAACATCCATCAGAAAAAAAAGAAATGTTCTAAAACACGGGTGCAAAACCAAGTCTACATGGCCGGCGTTCCAAACTCACGCGTGCGCGGGTTCGCGTTCGTGCGCCGCCGTCGATCCATCCCAAACTCACGCGTGCGCGACGTACCTACTACACTGATTGGTCCGCCTCCTTTTTCTTCTTCTTTTTTTCTCTACCGCGCTTAACTAATCAACCCATTAATTTTACTAGTACAGTACTAGCTAGCTTCCCCTTTCTCTTCTTCAAACAAAACAAAGAAAATGAGACGCACGATCCACCCTAAACCTTCTCCATCTTCTACGCTTAGTATTTCTCTCGTCGATCTCTTCCCATTTCCGAACCAAACAATCATATCCGGCCGCCGCACCGCACCGCCTCCCTCCGTGAAATGACACGGGCACGCGAGTTTGACGGCAAACATGCCGGCCGCGACTACGTGGTATGGTCCGTCATGGTGGGGCGCCGCCGCCTCTCTCGTCGCCGGAGCGGACACAAATGTCCTAATTTCATCTGTTTGGGCCGTTCCGCTGACCAAAAATTTGGAGGACATCCAAAAGCAATTTAAAAACATAAATTAACAAAAACAGAATTCAAATTAACGGAACACCAATTTTTCATTCATACGCCCCCAAGGCCAGTTTTTGCATATGGAACTAAAAACATAAAAAAAAAAAAAACTACAGCTAGGGTAGCCCGTCGCCATTGTGGCCCGCCAATGTTGCCTACTCATCGTTGTCCATGCTGATGTAAGTCTGCGAGGCGGCTCCGGCCACGCAGGCGTAGGCTCCTAGGACTTCCCTGCCTTGCCGTCCTCACATGGTGACAATGGGCGCGGCAGCGGGTGCACGAGCCTCTGTCGTAGAGAGATAGAGTGTCAGCCCTAGTTTGGGACACATTCCAAGCTACTCGAGCTCGGAGGCCTCGATGAGGTCGACGTCCTCCTCTCGTGACGCACGCGGCCGAGGTGGCAGCGCCCCATCATCATCGACGTCGATGTCGAGGAAGTCGTTGTTGTTCATCTGTTGTGACGCTAGGGTTGTTGTCCTTGGCGTCCCGGCCGGTTATGTAGGAAGCGAGCAAGTTGTCACCGTCCGCGTTGCCATCGAGGTCGACGACCTTCGGCGTTGGTGGCATCGACACACGTATTAAAGCTATAGATTGAGCCGCCACTCGGTGTGGAGGAGCACCACCAAACAATTGTGACTAGCCTAATGCATTGTTTCTTATAGATTGTATCTAAGTTATGTAGCATTTAATGATTTTGGCCTGATACTTGCTTGTGATTGGGCTAACAATCTTTTTTTGCCTATGATCCCGTGCAAGAATTTTAGCTTATGTACTAAGATGCAACTATGATCTCTTTCTTCATTTAATAGGGTGTCACATATAAGCAAATTACCTATGATACCGCGCTAAGATACAAGCATTACCGAAGGCCTAGCTAATGCATACTCCGTCGCTGGCCTTTCTATATTTGGTTATGCTCTGGAGCATGCAACCAAAACCTTAAGCTAAAGATTATGTATGACCTCATATAGATACTCATTACTTTCCTACTGATTGGAAATCATCAACGTTATCCTTCCCAACATCACGAGATTAAGAAACTTAAAATGACCAACACTACTAATGATATTCGTAATAGTATCAAAAGGCCATTCGTAGGGAAGGTCACTAGGGGAAATCCCGCTCAATTTGTCCCTCCAGCACAAACAACGTGTGTGTACAATACGTTAGTCATTTTTTTATTCCGAAAAAGAAAATCATACAAGTTGTAATTCGTCGATGGCTCCCTAGTAACCACTGCCACCACCACTAAATTAGCTCTTTCGCTGCTAGATCATCGTGTCCACGACCCGCCAATCGCACTCTAGGTCATTGTTGCGTCATGTGGTCGTCCCATCCTGCCCACACCGCCAGCATTGTTTGTCGGACGCCGCCCAGGCCACCTCCCTAAGCCAGATGGCACGACATTTCATTTAAAACAATGTCGCCCCTCCGGTCTTAAGCTTCGGCTTCGCTTTCAGCTGTACCATTGTGGAACGCTGAGTCGACATGGATCGTCCACGACACATCTATTGCCCACGATGAAGAGGTGGCATATGAAATGATAGGTAATAACTATCATCTTTTGCATACAATAATCATGCGTGACAATAAGATGGCATAGAAAATCGAAGGCAATAGTTGTTTCCTAACATGAAATATGAACGCGAGACAACGAGGCGACACAAATACTAGCAAGCTTCGGACATAAAATGAGGTACACAATCCTAACACACAAAATATGAACGCTGGACAATGAGACAAGGCAATATAGTTGACGGAGTGAATTTCATGTGTCCCATGTTTTACGACCCCCAGAACGAGAACACGCGGCTTTTCTGCTAAAATTTGTTATTTTTTTGTGACTAACCCCTCTCTTATGCCAAACTAAATCACAAGAAAACATATGTAGGCCAAGTCATTGCAAAAATTTCTTTGGTTGCTTCAAAGTGGGAGTTTTCCACTACAAGTAAGAATCTTCCGGTAAGATAGTCGTGTTTGTGGAATATTTATCACTTTATAGTTTTGTACCGTCTCTTTACTATATATAAACAAACCGTGTATGGCATATTAGGACCCCATTTTGAAAGTGAAAACTATTCGACGAATTTTGGTATGATTTCATGCTTTCTCTGTCAGCGGGCCCCGAAACCGGAATACGCCGGATTTTCATCAAGAGTGGTGATTTCATGTGACTTTCTTATATCTCGGTGATAAAATAGTCAAGGAACTGTACCAACTAATTAGATTTAGGCAAAAAAGAAACATGTTTCTAGGTCTTTTGTCAACGTGATTTTATATGTGCTCTTTTTTATGGCACCTAGAACGGGAACACATGCCTTGCCATCAAATAGGTGGTTTCACCCTGTTTTATTATGTTAAACTAAGTCATACGAGCAATACCAAAATAATTGTAGACCAAATGAAATGAAGCGCCATCGGATCTAGCTTCCATAGTCGATGCATCCGCCATGATGCTGGGCGGATAGTTTATCCTCACGAGCACGCAAATCAACATCACGATTGCCCTCAGCCATAGCTCCCTCTTCATTGGAACTATGGTGGACCGTGCTCGGGCAGTACGGTGGACTATTGTATCGTGTTTGTGGCTCGCCTCGATGCTTCCTGCTATTACTAATGTTTTCTTATTATTATTTTATAGATGATGGTAAAATTCTTGATGTTGTCAGGCCGGGCTAGCACGACGCAGCCCAAGTTCTACCTTTGAAGGTATGTGAGCATACACAAAAAATGGCCGGGCTTCTAAACGGGCGCTCGTACGACTGTTTGTTGGCTAACCAGGACTAATAGCTGGTGAACGATGACCTTCTTAATTAATTGGGTGAAGCCCACGTATATATGACCCAGGTCGCTAGTTAGCTAGCTTCTCCTCTCGACGGGCTGTCCGCACAAGGCAGTCGAATCATCCAAATTTGTAACCTAAGATCCCTACAACAAGTTTTGTGGTCGTGCATGCATATGTTCGAGAGTGTTGAGTCAAACATTAAATCCGTTGAAGCCATGCAACAATGCATGTTCCATCCACGTGACCTTGATACGTAAAGGACGTAGAGCTTATCCATGAGGACTAGTAGATGTGAGAACTCCCACATGCTAAATTTCTTCCTTTTATTATGCCACCATGTACGAGTAACTAACTTGCATCCGGCTAAAAGTCTAAAAGGAAGGCGATTTAATGGTCAGGGCGTTGTTTTTTTCTTGTAATGTTAGCTATGTTCTAGGCAAGACATGAAATAATAGTGAGTGTATTTCTCCAAACATAAAACGCCGGGTACTGTTTTTAAAATAAAGTGTCTCCCATATAATAATAAATGAAATGACATCATTTTCATAAACAAATTAGTAACGCATGTGAGATAACTAGCTAGCGATCAACAATGGAGGATGTCCCGGTCAGTTTTTTGCGACCACTATTCTACGAGGATCACGTGCCCTTGGAACATTGGTTCATGCCTCTAGCTCAACCGCTCCCTTGGTAAATCCTCCACGGTCACAATAAGTGCTCCGTCCGTACGCACGGGAAACGTTTTTCAAGGATGTTACCATTTCCTCTCCACCCATGGGCCCACCAATGAACTGACTTGTGTTGCTCCATCCAACCATCCTGATTTAAAGAGTTTATCCGTCTCCGTATTGTTCAACCCTACGAAGTCACAAGGAGATTCAAATACCGTGAAACCCTTGATCATTTGGAAATTTCATTTGGCGCTGGCCCATCCGTCGTCTCCCCACTAGGTGTCGGTGCCCTTCCCTGCCTGAACCGCTTCCACCACCGATCGGCCCTCACACTAAGTTTGAGGATGACTTATATCACCGACGGTGAAGTGCCCCAGTCCCTAACTCTCGTCGTCACATTTTTCGGCGTTGTCGCCTCCGCGTCGAGCACTGCCTTGTCAAAATCCATGCTAACCCTCAACTTGCCATCGTGTTTGGCCCGTGTCATTGCCGCCACCAGCATGGTTCGTTCGGGTTGTTGAGCTATAATAAATAAGATATAAAAACAATAGAATGAAAGTGGGGTTGCAACCACATATTTCATTAATAGACAATCAAGTTACAAGAAGTAACACACTGAAAACTGAAAGACAAACCGGGATAAAATGATTATCCTGAATTTGTAGATAAAAACCTAATAGATCGAGAAATACAAAACGACCACTAGGGTTTACTGTAGCCGCCGTAGCAAGTGGACGTCGTTTAACTCTAGCGCCGCTGAGACGAGCGTCGGAAGAAACGTCGAACATTCACCATTGCAAGATCTGAGAAAACTCCACCGCCAACGAGGCTTTGTGAACCGTCCGCTGGATCCAACCACCACCAACAAGGCTTGTTCCATTGTTGTTCTTGCTGTTGTCAAGGGAGATCTTTAATTTTTTATTTATAATTTTTTTCCTTGTGATGTTAGCTACGTTCCAATCAAGACATGAAATAATAGTGAGTGTATTTCTACAAACATAAAACACCGGATACTGTTTTTAAATAAAGTATCACACATATAATTAATGAAATGACATATTTTCATAAACAAATTAGTAATGCATGTGAGATAACTAGTTGGCGATCAACAACGGAGGATGTCCCGGTCAGTTTTTTGCGACCACTATTCTACGATGATGGAATGCCCTTGGAACATTGGTTCGTGCCTCAAGCTCAACCGCTCCCTTGGTAAATCCTCTGCGGTCACAATACGCGTTCCGCCCATAAGCTATGTGCGGACTACGTGCAATTTAGCGATGGTATAGCGTTTTTAGCGTTGCTACAACGTGAATTTCTCCTCGATTCCGGCCGCCGCTACATTATTTCTCCCGCTGTTTAAAACATAGGCCAAAGTGTCTCGGGGAAGTTAGCCAACAACGCACACTTAAAAATATCTCCTAACCCGCGTGGACCTTATTCAACACAATTTTTCTACCATTGATTTTACATCCAATGAACGAATTATTCCTACTAATCGATGTGCTGATAAAACAAAAAATATGTTAATGTGTGTTTTTTTTGTCAAAGCATGTACCGAATTACTTGTTAGTAGATGAATCTAAAAAATAAATTATATAAATACATAAATTATTGACAGTGCATTGATATTTGAAGATTCATTATGTACGGATCGTAAAGCTTTAGACTTCTCGGATAAGCGGGGGAGATCCAACTAGTTGTGGTTTTGCATTTTTGGAACTTATTGTTGACGTCGGTCACTAGGATCGCTCCCTCTTTAATGTTTGTATTCCATCTGTTTCAAAATGAGTATCGTGGTTTTAGTTCAAGAGTAAACTTTGAATTCAAAACTCCTTTGCTAAAACAAGTAGTTCAGTTTTCCTACAATAATATGGAATGGTTATGAAGAGTAGAACAACAAAAGCATCATCGAGTACTAGAGCGATCCACAACTGGTTGGACTAGTTGGGCTTCGAAGTAAAACGATTCCAAAGAAAATACAGGCAGAAAAACTACGTCCCTAGTTGTCCACATACAATTTGAGTATTTCACACAAGCCAAGTACGTAAATGTGTCACCGTCGCTGCATGTATACCTGCTCCATCGCTTATCCTAGCCATGGCCAGGGCACGCCAGAAACACACATAGGATATGTACTATTCGATGGGGCATTGGCCATCGGGCCAGACGCGACGAATTAGGGTAGTCACCAGGTCGGGCGCTAGTGCGGTCAGGCTCCGAGCCGCCCTTGGACTCGACTACTTGCGTTGCGGACTCGGTGTGAGAGTCTCATTTAATAGCGTCATCATTCTACGGCGGCGCCTTATCATGTACGCACACATGCATTAGGTGGATAATGTGGTCACTAGATTTAGTGTCAGTGTGCCGCTCTCCATGACGACATCGTAATCTCACCTGGGAGTCGTGATCTAAAGGTGACACACGGAACTCTACCCATTTATAAGGAGAGAGAGAGAGATACCTCCTCGTATATAGCTCACCAAGATGTATTGCTCGCCGCCTCTTCATGTTGGTGGCGTATCAGGGCTCGACTAGACTAGAGGAGCTCGAAGGTGGCATTGCGACTCCTTAAAAGCAACGAGATCTAGGGGAAACACACGGTTTCGAGAGATGGCGCACGGTTTATTTACATGAGAGAGCACATCCTTGGATCTAGCTCCATGTGCTCGATCCTTAGGGCATCTCCAGCCGTCCCCCCCCAGAGCCCCCCCAGGGGGCTTTTTTCGCGGCGGAAGCGGCGAATAGCGCCGCTTCTTCACCACTCGCCCCCCCCAGCGGCCCAAATAGCGCCGTTTCGGCGCTAAATAGCGCCGCGGCACCCAGGCCAAACCCAGCCCGCTGGGTTCGGCCTGGGGGGGCGAAACTGCGCGGCGCGCGCGTGGGCCAGCCCTGTCAGCGACGCGACGAGAAAACGCGGGAACAGAACCGCCCGTGATCGTCTTCTCGGCTACCGCGCGGTCAAAGGCTGCCGGCGTTTATGGCGTGGCGGCCGCCCAGTGCATGCGCCCCGCCTAAAGGCTGCCGGCGTGATGGCGTGGCGGGCGGCAGCGAGGGGACGCGCGCGCGCAGTAAATGCCCGGCCGCTCGCCGCGCTATAACCCCCCCCCCCCCCCGCCGCGCGCCTCGCCCCACCATTCTTCACACCGGCGAGCTCTCCTCTCCCTTCTTCCTCTCGACGCTCTTCTCCTCCCTTCTCTCCACGACAATGTCTGACGGAGCGGCGGCGAACGGCTTCCCACGCCACAACCTGCGCCCGGGGCCAGGCGATGGCGCTGTACCCGCGCGGGCTATCCTTGCCCGCCGGACATGCGCCTCCCTAGCTCCGCCGCTGGGGGCGAGCCGCTGGGCACTCAGCACCGGCGGGGTCCCCGTCCCTCCCTTCCCTCCTCCGACGCCGAGTTCCGCCGCGCCATCCACGAGATGCGCGCCGGAATGCAAAACCCCCAGAACTACCCGCTCACCGGCGTGGACGAGTTCTGGTGGGATCGGCTGACGGCACGCCGCGCCCGGGGAGCTGGACTCCCTGAACGACAACGGCCCTGTCGAGGGCCGTTTCCAACGCGCACGGGGCGACGCCACTGGTGGAGCGCCCTCTGTCAGGACCCTCGAGGAGGTCCTCCAGCACATCCACGCCGGCAACCAGCCGCGCCTGGAGATGCCGCCGCCGTAGGCCACCCAGCCGTGGGCGGCGCGGCGCACCGGCGCGTCTTCCTCGTCCGCGACGTCGAGCTCCTCCGCCCGGGCACTTCCGTCTCCACCTCCCCCCCCTTTCTAAACGCCGGCGCGCTCGCCCGCAGGCGCAGCGGCGGCGCGCTCCGCATCGGCGAGCCACCTTCTGGCGGCGCGCTCCGCATCGGCGCTCCACGTCGCGGCGGTGTCGTCGTTGAGTGGCTGCAGCGTGTCCAAGGACAGCTGCTCCACGACCTTCTGGTCGGGCCACTCGTCCTCCTCGTTGCCGCTGTCCTCCGTCTTCGGGCGAACCACGCGTTCGAAGCGTGGCTCGCCGATGCGGAGCGCGCCGCCGCTGCGCCCGCGGGCAGGCGCGCCGGCGTTCAGAAAGGGGGGGGGGAGGTGGAGATGGACTGTCCAGCGGAGGAGCTGGACATCGCGGACGACGATGAGGCGCCGGTCCGCCGTGCCGCCCACGGCTGGGCCTGCCGTGGCGGCATCTCCAGACGCGGCTGGTCGCCGGCCTGGATGTGGTCGAGGACCGCCTCCAGGATCCTGTTGGGGGCGCTCCACCAGCGGCGCAGCCCGTTGGCGTTGAAGCGCCCGTCGACCGCTCCATTGTCGTTGTTGGAGGCGATCTCCTGGTCGCGGCGAGCGGCGAGCTGCCCCCACCAGAACTGGTCCACCCCCAGCTCGGGGAAGTTCTCGGGGTTCTCCATTCCGGCGCGCATCTCGCGGATGGCGCGCCGGAATTCAGGGTCAGAGTTGGGCAGGGGAGGGACGGGAACCCCGCCGGCGCTGAGCACCCAGCGGCTCGCCCCCGCGGCGGAGCTAGGGAGGCGCATGTCCGGCGGGCAAGGGTAGCCCGCGCGGTAGAGCGCCATCGCCTCGCACCGCCGTAGGTTATGGCGCGGGAACCCGTTGGCCGCAGCCCCGTCCTTGTAGGCGGCCATTTACGTGGAGAGAAGAGGGGAGGAGAGCGTCGAGAGGAAGAAGAGAGGAGAGAGCTCACCGGTGGAAGAATGGCGGGGCGCGGCGCGCGGCGGGGGGGTTTTATAGCGCGGCGAGCGGCCGGGCATTTACTGCGCGCGCGCGTCCCCTCGCTGCCGCCCGCCACGCCATTACGCCGGCAGCCTTTGGGCGGGGCGCATGCACTGGGCGGCCGCCACGCCATAAACGGCGGCAGCCTTTGACCGCGCGGAAGCCGAGAAGACGATCACGGGGCGGTTCTGTTCCCGCGCTTTCTCGTCGCGTCGCTGACTGCGCTGGCCCACACGCGCGGCCGCGCAGTTTCGCCCCCCCTCCCCAGGCCGGGTTTGGCCTGGGTGCCGCGACGCGAAATAGCGCCGAAACGGCGCTATTTGGGTCTCTGGGGGGGCCGAGTGGTGAAGAAGCGGCGCTATTCGCCGCTTCCGCCGCGAAAAATCCCCCTGGAGGCTCTGGGGGGACGGCTGGAGATGCCCTTAATTATAGGAGGAGATGAGACGACACGAGCCAATGCATGCATGGTTTTGGTGCCATACCGGTTAATGTATTTTTTTTTTGTCAGCAAGCACATCGTGGACTGCATGAGGGGCACTCTAGTCCATCCATCCTCTAATGTATCCCTTTCTAAACACTCCTTGGAATTTGTGTTTTGCCTAGAACGCAAAGTAAAAAAAAACGGGGGGAGTAGTAGCTACTCAGTAGTACTAGTAGCAGCGATAAACATTAAATTGATGACTACAACTAGCTCTATTTAGTAGCATTGACTAGCTGCCTCAAAGCCATGACGGTTCATTGTGTAAGTGGTAGTTAGTGTATATTGGTTCCGGTTATCCAGCTAAGCATCCTACATAAAAGTGTCATCGGTCCTGTCTCGATTAGCCAAAATCCGCAAATTGTGTATTCGATACCGTAGTGGTATTGTATTTGAGAAGTAGTGATAACGAGATCAGTTTATCCAATAATTTGTATCGATTAGTAACCTAAAACGAGGTAAGTGATGGCCGCACAAGTTATAGCACTGCCGGTACGATAAAGGAGGCGAGGAAACAGTGACTAGAGCCAACCAACACCAGTCGCGGCTGTGGGGAAAGGCAAAACTCATGTGTGTGTTTCTCTTTGGCGGCACGACCACCGTCGAGCGAAGAAGCCGAGAGAAGAGTATGAACGGTGGAGGATGAAGGAGGGAGGCCGGTTGCGACGCTAGCGCTTGCAAGCTATGGCGCAACAGCCGAAAAGGGCGACAACATCCGTTCTAAAGGTCGTCTGGAGGGAAGCTATGACGGAAGAGGGCGGCTAAACATGTGTGGACTTGACATATTTTGGAAGAAAACTCTATGTACTACGTCACGTATTGTGGGTTCCCATGAGAATAAATCGACAAAAACATTCACGTACAGTACATTTTTGTTCGAATGATCTCCAGCCAATGAGATGGAAAAAGAGCACCTGGTTGCGGATCAGCTCACGAGAAAACACGATCTGAACCGTCCGCTGGATCCAACGCACGCTCCCCTTCCACGCTGCACAACAAACACACACAGAGCTGGGGACGCCTCGATCCCCTCCACCCTTCATCTCTCTCTCGCACGCTCGCAGAGCTCGACTCCTCGATCCCATCCCCAAATCCCAAACGCACGCACAGCTCAATTCCTCAGTGCCGCCGCCACCCCCGCCTCCGACTCTGCTTCTTGCCTGCCGGCCACCGCAGCCTCCCTCTCTCTCTCTCTCTCTCTCTCTCTCTCTCTCTCTCTCTCTCTCTCTCTCTCTCTCTCTCTCTCTCTCTCTCTCTGCATCCGGCTCACCCCGAGGCCGCCCCATAGAAGACCCACCGCTCCCTCACCGTACGGGAAACCCTAGAGCCGGCCTGCAGGAGGAAGGACGGCTCGCCCCCTTCCGCTGTGCCGCCGGCCATGGGATCCCACCTTCGCCTCCCGCTGGTCCGCAGCCGTGGGCGTCGCATCTGTCCGTCCACGCCGTGGAGGAGCTGCTGCACACCACCACCACAGACAGGAGATCCGAAACAGGTAGGAGGACCCAGTGGCCGGGAGGTCCGCCGCCATCCATCCCCTCATCGAGTCCCGCCGTCTCCTCCGTCCGACTGCACGCACACGGTGAGACACCTCCCATCCCCTGCATCCCCTAAATGCATTAGAGATACGCTTCTAGTTCATACACGCTGCACGCCACACACATCATTTTGCGGTGCTCGAGAGTTTCATGCACATTTTTTACTCAAGTCAACTATTGCTGCCCGTTTTCGTAGAGTGGAAGCTTTCCTTCTCCTAGGAAGGAGCTGACTAATATTAGTGCTCGGAGTAAGTGACCTGGCGACCAGCTTCCCTCACAGATGCAAAAACTAACAGAACGGTCCGCCTATGCTTTAACATACCCTCCAACCTGCGAAAATTATGAGCATCAGTAAATCATGTTTACCTCTTTGTTTGCCGTCCACGGACACCATGGCTCAGTGACGCCGACGCCGACGCCGACACCAAGGTCATGGATGGTGTACCTCTTGGCAGGGAACCGGCACACGGAGTCGAAATCGCTGCTGAAAACATGTCCTCGTTAGTACACACGCGGGCAGATCAGTTTCTCCTAGTTACGTTCAATCTAGGGGTGCCATCTTACCTGAACAGCCACATAGGCAACATGTGCTCCTTTAGAAATTTGAGCGTTGGCACAATGGATGCTGTTGAATCTTTCCAGTGCAAATTCCGGTAGAGCATCAGTTAGTTGAGGAGAAGTGATAATTGGCCGTACTATGTACATAAGTGCATCAGTTAATTGAATTTCTGCTGCAAATCCCTTCGCTGCCCGCTTATTTTATCCTGAATGTTGCAATGCAAATGAAAAACATGCATGCTAATTGCACAGACAGAGACAGGTAACAAACAATGCTTGCTTAATTGGGTTGATTCTTCTCAAGATTCATGGTAATGCGTCTAGCTTCAAGTAGCATTCTCTATCATCCTAAGGAGCAGAGCAAACGGAAAATCAACCGAGTTATTTAGTTAGAAATGCGTGTGTGGTTGCTAGAACTATATGGTGGTTTCCAAACAGATCAAACTTTTACTGTTTGTTACACATTCTGTATCTTTATTGTTGACCGTGCAATTTAAGAAACAAAATACCGATTTAGCTACATAGTTTCATCATTCTCTACAATGTGCACGTAATGTGCTTGAGCCTATTATGTGCTTTATCTCTGTCAACTTGCTCTAACATCTTTACTTGTATTTTATTGTTTCAGTTTCGTTCACTCCCTTTGTCTAACTCAAGACACAGACCAAGGAGGCCAAGATGATGTGTGCACAACAAGACCCAGCGCCGCTGGTTCAAGGCTGCATGCTACTGGTTCGAGTCTTTTAGAGAAGCAGGGTGACTCGGGCATTGTCGTCTCGCTTGTGCCGCCTTGGTAAGAACAGAACGTCACTCTCACTTGCCCTGCTTGCACTGAAATACAAAAATATGCTTGGTGACTGTTACCGGTACAACATTTATCTCGCCAAATATTTGTGTACTATTATGTCTTTATTCACTAGTTTCTGATGATGGCATGATAATAACTCTGCTGTGTAACTACATATGTGTTGTTCGGTTTGTCTCTGCTACATATATGCATTACCTCATGTATACATAGTTGGCACGTTGTCTAAACTGTGCTTTTGCTTGCACACAGGGTTAAAATTTTGGTGACTCGTACATTACAAGGAACCAAACATTATATCCTTCTAAGATACAGAACTTGCATTAGGACATGCTACTACAGTTTCACTATGCACATTCTAATGTAATTTGCTGCCATTCTCTGATGTAAACTGTGTGTTATGACTAAATAAATATTGAATGTCATGCGAATTTTGAAAATATTTCTCCTATTTAATATCTTTATGTTGAAAATTTAAATCTTACCCTATTACATCTGTTGCTTGTCTATTGACTGAATTTTGGTGCATTACGTCAGGTGCAGCGGTGGTCACGACAACCGGTGGAAGAGAGCACCCTCTTCCTCTTTTCGTCACCCCTTCCGGGCATTCCGTTGCCTCCGTTTCCTGCAAGTTTTATTGGTTCCTAGTGCTGGTTAGGACTGAATCAATCTGTATCACTGCTATTTGAGTTGTTCCTTGACCCTAGGAAGTCTAAAAGTAATTTCTTCTACTTAAGAATGAGTGAAATCAAGTTCCTTTTTGTATGTTTGTTGGTGCGTGGTCAATTCGTTGATTGGTTGTAAGTGGGATTGGGTGGATGCGAAAGAGAAAAATCAAAGCGCTAGTGCTCTCATGTAATAGGTAGAATGTTGAATTGGGCTATGGTGTTGTACTTCTTATGTCATGTTCTACAACAAGTATTCATTTTTTAGCTCCATAGTAACGATTAGTCACATAATGGTTGCTGTTTACCACCTCAAGTCAATGAGAAAGGAAGCAGCATGTGTGGTCTTTTCTTTACTATAAAATAATAAATATCACAAGCTAAATGCATGTATATTTGTTCATATGAATATCATGCTATTCATTTCTTTTCTTACTGGAACAAACAGGCTGGCACGGATAGGATTCTATGACATGGAACCAATAGCCCCACCACAAACTCATGGCCAGGTTTTTGCTTTGCATCAGAGTGGGAGAAGGTTCCATCATTGTCATGGTGTGGTGGTGATGCGGCACAACCACTGGCCGGACCACACAGAGCTGGCCAACAAGCCGCGGATCTGGGACCTTCACCTAGCGCCTACATATTCGGGACCTGTACCACCACGGAGGGGGGATCCGACCCAGGCAGGAGAAGCCGGTGTCCCGGATATCCACCGCCATCCTCCCCCTCCACGGGTCCCTTCCATCTCCTTCGACCTGCACGCACCTGGTGAGACACCTCTCATCCCCTAGATCCAACCCATCTTGCTGCAGGACCATTCCCCTAAGTGCCTTTACTGCCTGTTTATTCAATCTTACGACCTCTCATCCCCTTTTTCGAACCCATTGTTGTAGTAAATGATTAAGAATGATTATTGCTTGCAAATGATAAAGAATTATTATTGTTTCAGCTAGTATACTCGCTACTTGCAAATACTAGCGGCTAACAAACGAAGCTTAATTAGTTGGGTTGATTCTTCTTAAGATTCAAAGTAGTTAATGCATCTAGCTTCTAGTAGCATCCCGTGTCATCCAAAGGGGTGCAGAGCAAACAGAAAATCAAACCAAACTAATTTATTACCACTGCGTGCGTAGAATTAGATGGTGGTTTCCGAACACATCAAACTTTTACTGTTTGTACTCGCGTTATGTCCATCTCCTCATTATAGTTTAAGAAACAAAACTGATTTAGCCTAAATACTTTTCATCATTCTCTACATTGTGTATGTAATGAGCTTGAGCAGATTGTGTGCTTTATCTTTCCAGTGCAAGTCCTAGTTGAGGTGAAGTGTTAAGACCACCGGTTAATTGTATTTCCACTACAAATACCTTCACTCTCTGCTTATTTAATCTTGAATGTTGCAACACAAATGAAAAGCATACATGCTACATGCACAAACTAACAGCTGACAAACCAAGCTTTAGTTGGGTTTATTCTTCTCAATATTCGCGGTAAGGTATCTAGCTTCAAGTAGCATTCTCTGTCATCCCAAGTCGTCATCCCAAGTCACAGATCAAACATAAAATTAACCGAGTTATTTAACTAGAACTGTGTGTACGGTTGCTATAACTAGATGATGGTTTCCAAACAGATCAAACTTTTACCGTTTGTTACACATTTTGTACATTTGTTATTGAATTTTCAGTTTAGGAAATAGTAGCAATTTAGCTATATAATCATTCTCTACATTGTGCACGTAATGTGCTTGAGCATAGTATGTTCTTTATCTTTGTCAACTTGCTCTAACATATTTACTTGTATTTAATTGTGTCAGTTCGGCAGAGATGATGCTGTGCGCAGCAAGGACCAGGGCCGCTAGTTCGAGGCTGCATGCTACTGGTTCGAGTCTCTGGAGAAGCAGGGCAAGTCGGCATCGTCGTCTTGCTTGTGCCGCCGTGGTAAGAACAGAACGACACTCTCACTCGTCGTGTGTTTATTGAACTATAACAAAATGCTTGGTCATTGTTAGTGATACTGTAGTTATCTCGCCAAATATTGTTATGCACTAGTTTGTATTTACACTAGTTTCTGATTATGGCATGGATAAGAACTCTCGTGTGACTAGATATGTGCTGTTTGGTTTGTCTCTTCAACATATATGCATTACCTCATGTATACAACTATACATAGTTGGCACATTGATTTGTGCTTTTGCACAGAGTTAAAATTTTGGTGACACGTGCAATACAAGGCTACAAACATTCTATCCTGTTGAGATATAGACCTTGCATTACGACATGCTACTGTAAATTCGCTATGCACATTCTGATGTAAATTGCATGATGAGACTAAATAAATCTTGAACATCATGCTAATTTTTTTTAAAAAAATTCCAGGCAATGGGTTGATGGTGCCATTTACTATCTTGTCATTGAGACTTTAAATATTACCTTATTCCATCGCTTGTATTTTGCTAGCAACTATCCCATTTCCGTTTGACTGCAATTATATTTTATTCTTTAAGTTACGTTGTATGAAAATTAAAGCAAAACAAGACTAGCTAAACTCTCTATTTTGCCATTGTAGAACTCTGGCAGCCTTTAGAAGGTTTCCTGACGTCCTCATCGCTGGCGGGTGGCGACCATGTGCCTTCCTGCTCTAGCCTCCCCGCCGCCCGGAACAACAGCCAAGAGGCACCTCTGCCCATGCCTTGCCGACCACAACTACAACTTCTGCCTCGTTGTCTGTCTTCATGGAGCTGGTTCTGCCATTAGGAGGTATAAATCCCTCATTGCTTGTTTTTATATATGTGTTTGAAGTCTTGTGTTGACAAGGCACCTGATATTTCGTTTGGGTTGGTCAATACAACCTGGGCATCGGTCCTTTTGATTCACCAGGTTTAAGTAGTATATTCCTATAGCAAGTGATTTCACCGTCTACTAGATGAATGACGCTCCTGCAGTTATACCATTCTTTGTCTATTGTCCTTGTCCATTCTTTTAGATAACAATGCACTAAGTTCTGACCTTTTCAATTTGTATGTAAATACAATATTACTTTGTCAAACTTTAACAAAGTAATTTTCTGGTGTTGCGTGTGTAAATCTTATACCTAGGCCAGGATGTCGGCTTTCCATCAGAGTAGGAGAAGGTCCAATCTTTGGCACCCATGGCAGGCGATTGCGCGACACTTGGTTTGATGAGGGAATAGTAACCCGGTGTGCCAGCTCCCGGGTGTGACCCGGCCCAAACGACGGATGGACCGAATCCGGCTAAGGACGGAGAAACTCCTGGAAGGCCCAGGGCTTGTAAGGATCGTAACCCGGGTTGTGGGTTACGGTAAGAAAAGTTAGGGTTCGTATGTAGAGTTCGAGTAGGACTCGAGGAGCGTTTGGTAGGGCAAGCCCGGAGGGGTATGAGTACTATATAAACCAACCCCTGGGCTTCGCCTAAGAGAGATCCAAGTCATAGTTGTAACACCTGTTATCGAGTATCCAGTATAATCATATCGAGAGCCGGCGAGTTGTTTTCCGGTTCTTAGATTGCTTTCGCCATGTTCTCTTTCGAGCTAAACCCTCTCCCAAATACCTGTGTCGACTTGCCCCAAGATCAGTTACCTCAGGTAACATCTGCCGTGATTATCCCACGACAGTTGGCGCCCACCGTGGGGCCTGCGTCCAAAGTTGTTTACATCACGGGAGAAGCTCGGAAGAGCATGGAGAACTTCGTCGTCGGCGAGATCTACTCCAATGGCGAAGGAGAAAGAATAGTGGACAGTTCCGGGTGGGAGTTGGACCCGGATCGCTGCGAATCTGGATCCGAGGTGTCAATCGGCCAAATCAGTATCTTCATCGGCATGGTACGTACACTCAATTCGAATGGACAATATCATGTGCATGTTACAGGAACTTCCAGCAGGGACAAAAAGGCGTTAAAACAAACAGCGAATCTATCCTCCTCGGCCACTCCGGAATACTTGAGGTGGGCAGAGCAAGAGGTAACATGGAGCAGAAGAGATCATCCAGAAGGAGTAGAGCGCCCCGGAACTTTGGCGTTACTGGTTTCGCCACAGGTCAATGGTTATGAATTGAAAAAGGTATTGATGGACGGAGGGAGCAGCATCAACATCCTATATTGGGAAACCTTTTTGCGCATGAACCTCAAGGAGTCTCAGCTACAAAAAAGTTCGACGGTGTTCCATGGGATCGTGCCGGGTCATTCGGCACGCCCCGAAGGGAAAATTGCCTTGGAAGTGGTCTTTGGAGAATCGGTAGATAACTATCGGGTGGAGTGGCTTACGTTTGAAGTGGTCAAGCTGCATAGCCCCTACCACGCTCTGTTCGGAAGACCGGCTTACGCTAAATTCATGGCTAGGCCGTGCTACGTATATTTGCAGTTAAAAATTCCAGGCCCCAAGCGGACCATCACTATCCATGGAAACCGAGATATAGCAGCAGAGTGTGATGAGGGAGATTCGGTGATGGCCGAGCAAGCCTGCAGAAAGGAAGAGCTTAAATATTACCGGTCTCAGGTGGATCCGGAAGATGGCACGGCATTGAGAAGACCAGATTCTGAAGACGAAAGAGTGAAATTTAAGGCGGCTCAAGACACCAAGAAAGTAGATTTTGTGGAAGGAGACCCCACCAAGCAGTTCACTATAGGGTCCAATTTGGAAGACGCACAAGAAAAGGCCCTAGTGGAATTTATACGCTCAAATGCGGATGTGTTCGCCTGGACACCCAGCGACATGCCGGGTATCCCTACCAAGTTGGCAGAGCACAGTTTGCATGTGGATCCCAGGGCCAGGCCTGTGAAGCAAGGTTTGAGAAAAATGAACGAGGAAAGGAGAAGAGCTATAGGCGAGGAAATCGCACGACTATTAACCGCAGGCTTTATCATGGAAGTATTTCACCCGGACTGGTTAGCGAATCCGGTTCTAGTGATGAAAAAGACAAATGAATGGAGGATGTGCATTGATTTCACGAGCCTCAACAAGCATTGCCCAAAGGATCCGTTCGCGCTGCCAAGGATAGACCAGATCATAGACGCGGTAGCCGGAAGCGACTTGCTATGTTTCTTGGACGCATATTCGGGGTACCACCAGATTAAACTCAAAAGGGAGGATTGGGAGAAAACCTCGTTTATAACCCCTTTTGGGGCCTTTTGCTACAAAACCATGACGTTTGGGTTGAAAAATGCGGGCGCAACTTATCAGCGGTGTATTCAGAAGTGCTTTGAGGATCAAATTGGGCGTAACGTGCACGCATATGTGGATGATGTGGTTATCAAGACCCGGAAGGCAGAGACATTTATTGATGATTTAAAAGAAACGTTTAAAAACTTGAGGAGGTATCAGATGAAGCTTAACCCAGCGAAGTGTGTATTCGGAGTCCCGGCCGGGAAGTTACTTGGCTTTATAGTCTCCGAGAGAGGAATTGAGGCAAACCCGGATAAAATCAAGGCCATACAGAATTTGAAGAAACCGGAAAATTTGAAGCACGTTCAAAAACTCACGGGGTGCGTGGCAGCCCTGAGCAGGTTCATATCCAGGCTTGGAGAAAAGGCAATACCCCTGTACCGGCTTTTGCGGAAATCAGATAAGTTCGTATGGGATCAGGAGGCAGATGAGGCGTTAGAAGCACTAAAGAAGCAGTTATCTGAAGCACCAGTACTAGCGGCGCCGGGTCCTAAAGAGCCTATGTTATTATACGTGGCAGCCGGCCCCCGAGCCGTCAGTGCAGTGGTTGTCGTGGAACGCAAAGAAGATGGGAAAGGTTACCCGGTCCAGAGGCCGGTTTACTATGTCAGTGAAGTGTTATCGGAAGCAAAGCAGCGTTACCCGCATTGGCAAAAATTGGTGTTTGGGGTCTTTATGGCCAGCCGGAAGTTGAAGCCATATTTCCAAGAACATCCCATAACAGTGGTTAGTTCAATACCAATGTCGGATATCATCAGGAACTCGGATGCAACGGGCAGAATAGCCAAATGGGCAATAGAGATGGGAGATTATCATATAAGCTACGAGCCCAGATCAGCAATCAAGTCCCAGGCCTTGGCTGATTTCGTCAACGACTGGACGCACACTGGAATGGTTACCGCAGTTCCAAGTTCCGAGTCATGGACCATGCACTTCGATGGATCAAAGCAGTACGAGGGGTCAGGAGCCGGAGTGGTGCTGACATCGCCCAAGGGAGACAAACTAAGTTATGTGCTACAGATTCATTTTGATTGCTCAAACAATGTGGCCGAGTATGAGGCTCTGTTACATGGCTTGAAGGTAGCCAAGGAGATGAACATTAGAAGGATACGATGCTTTGGGGACTCGGATCTCGTGGTGCAGCAGGTGTCAGGAACCTGGGACAGGAAGGACGCCACTATGGCAGCGTATCGCAGGGAGGTAGATACGTCCATTTTGGCGTCAAGTAAAATGTGATGGAGGGATAGATTATAACAATGCACTAAGTTATGATCCCACCTGGCTCATTTCACTGTCTTAAGACATTTCTCTGTTTCTCAATCATTTTATCCTTCCGATCATAAAAACCAAAATACATGTCATGTGATATATTGTATAAAATGTTAAATCAGTAAAGAAACAAATTTGTATGTTTATGATTGGAGAAACTGATTTGGCATGCTATTCTGTTCGAGGTCTAACAAGACTGGATCGTAAAGTTGGTGCTTATCTTTTCAAAGTGCAGTAGTGCAATACCAATGCTACGTTTTGAACGGTTTAATTGTTACTAATTAAGCGTATTACTTGACATCCAACCCATCTATCTAATGGCTTGTGATAATTATCTGGGTTCTAGATATTTTTATTAGGCTTGCTAGACTATCGGCACAATTTATTCCTATGTTCCTTGTTTAGTTTGGAGTAGTGATATTTTTCAGAACACCATATGCAACAGCAGGGGATGTTAACTATATATGTAGTCAGTAGCCTGCCACATGAAGCGCTCACATTAGGGGTCTTGGTGGTGTTGTAGCCAAGCTGATGGCTGCCCGAGTCAGGTGCTGCCCACCAACTTCTCAATGTTTCGGGGAGGGTACGTATGTCTATGTCCGCAGCCTTACCATGGTCTAGGCCGGCCTCCCTAGCATCCTCTTCCCCGACAACAACATCAAGTATAGGCCAACACAAAAGGTAAAAATATTTGAAAGAGTGCCCATTTGATAGGAAAAATAAATATCAATCGTCACCAGCACATGGACTTTTTGTTGCATAAACCGTAGTGCTACTGTGGACCTGAGTGTCCCCTTTGTTCTCATAGGCATGTGTATATTGATGTATGTACACTTTCTGCTCATGTGTGTGAAGTAAACAATCGTAGCAATAATTAAGAACCGTTTTTTATGTTGTTCTCCTTTGTCTTCTTTTCTTCTTATTTGGTTGTACTGATGTTAATGTTGAGATGCATTTTCTTGGTACAAACCACCTAATGAATCAGAGCACTGTTTGGAGTTGTGAATCATGTACTAATCCCAACTTGGATTTATTTGTGTTGCTTTAACATGTTTACGTAGTAGTATAGCAGCCTAAGATTGGACTTTGGACCTGGTTTGAGAGAAAGAACTCATTTTTTTTATGGTTATATTGTTGTAATATGAAGTGTACGAAATTTCTACTGTTGTAATCTGAAGTGTGCTCATTTCTTGCATGCTACACATGATTGTTTAGAAGTTTATCCATTTACTCTACCCATTTCCCCTCATATATTTGGTTTAGATGACTTTATAGCTGTCTGTTTTGAATGATACTTAGGGAAATTTCATTCTGTTGTTGTAAATTGTGCCTTGTCCATTTCCACATCTTGTATTACTGTTTTGGAGGTTAATGATGGACGGACGTGCTGCAGGGGAGGCACTGCTGGAGCTGAAAGCTGACCTTCAGCGCCACGACAGTGAGGCTGAGCAGCTGGAGGCAAGATGACGCCGACCTCTTTAGCTGATATGGCGTCTCCTGCTCCTTCCCATGATAGCTGCGTTAAAGCTGCGACAAGGCTGCTTGCTCTCCTCCGACGACAACGACGGGTGGTTACCGACCCACCGTGAGTAGCCACTGACCTCTATTTCCCTTCCTAATCGGTCTAACTCCATATCAAGCAAGATCCGGTTTTTAATGCTTGTAGTTTGTTTATGATCCTTGCTTGATTTGCAGCAGGTTGCTCTGTTTCTTGCGTCACACTACTATGTGGATTGCATTTTCAGATACATCAAGTCTATATCCTTGATTGATATGTATGCCCACATCAAACATGCATAGTGGTCCTACTCCAAAAGAAAACTTGTTCCAGGAGACATACTTATATACTACTCCCTCCGTATCAAAATGTAAGATGTTTTAGCTTTTCATACACAAAATGTTTCTAGACATGTTTTAGTGTAAGATGCATATGAATCTACACACTAAAACATGTCTACATACATTTTGTCTAGGAAAAGCTAAAACATCTTATATTTTGATACGGAGGGAGTATTAAGCTAGCATATGTTCTATTGCTGGTTAGATGCAATATGTAGATTAAATATATCTTTATTGATTAAGCACTAAATATAGAATGGAGTTACTGCTGCTTTGATCATTGAGAAGATAAAACAGAAAAAAAGTTCCACCTGTTTCCCTCTGCGTCTTGTTCCAGCTTTGTAATCTGTCATGTTTTGTCAGGTGCTGAATTTCAAGCCCATTGTGTTTGGATATACCGCTGTTTGTGAATTCTTTCCTGAGTCAAGAAAGTTGAATGCTCGATGAGTTGATCAGCTGGGCATACTACTATTGATCAGTGGTAGTTGTGTACATTGACTCTCTTGCATAATTGTCACTTGTTTGATGTTGGTTTATGCACGTGTAGATGCTTGTAGGTTTTCTCTGTGTCGAGTAATGGTATCTTTGACCACAGATGTGAAAATTTCTCTGTTTATTGTAGTGCAGGAGACTTGTTGAGCGAGTCGTAGTTAGAAGCAAGGTGGAGCAGCTTACGGAGCAACAGATGTTGTGGCTCTCGTCGTGGATATGGAGCTTGGCTAAGAGGGAGCCATGGCGTCCATGCATCTTTTCGTTGTGTATTTTTCGTCTAGTGGATGTTGCAGTAGGTTTGGTACTGGTTGGCTACTGATTGAGATGAAGGTGGAGCTTTGTGGCCTAGAGCATCTATATCTGACTGAGTGAAGAAAGTGGTTCTCATGGAGAAGCACCAAGAACTAGAGAAATCTGTTTTGTGGTTCCATTTTTCCGTCCTAGTTCTAGGAAGACCAATCCATCGGGTATAATGTTTGGTGTCAATGATTTGAGATAAATGGCAGAATTGATGTACACATAATGGCTTTATAATTTTTTTTTTTTTTGAAACGAGGCAAATGCTTTGCCTTTTATATTGATATAGGAGAAGCAAACATGGAACGGCCTAGGCCAAAATAAAAAAGATCACTGCTAGAAAACTGCTTTATAAATTACAATGTGTTGCTGTGTGATGCTTGTTTCCTCATGGACATGGGAGCGTTTGTCTCTATTTTATTTGTCTCGCTGAAACTGATAAGATGTGGTGTTGATGTTTCTGTAGTAGTTGTAGCAACATTGTGTCGCTGGTGTTGTTGACATGGCTGGATTCTCATGCCTTCTTTCCAGTTGAATGACCGTGTTCCTTGGAAGCGTTTTCAACTATGAATATTTTCTCTGGCTTCAACTTTGAATATCCAACATGCATCCATAAAAATAGTAGTCGGTACGAAGGAACCACCTGTTGTAATTTGTGCTCTCGATCTCAATGTGTAGATTGGTAAACTTCAATCGACGATCGAGATAATGAACAAAGCAAATGTATAGCCTAGAAAGAGATGGAGCGTCTCTGGCCCATGCATCGCATGCTCCCTGATTAATACGGATTTAATAACAAGACCTCCGAGCCACAACGCATCTTATCCGTCCATCCTACCCCAATTACTCCTAGAAGAGAGCCATGGCATCTTCCTCCGTTGCCTCCCAAAAAGAAATGGCTCCACCTTTGATTGTAAAAAAAAGGCATGCAAACGGCCGCCTCGAATTAAGGGCATGCAAATTAATTGGGGGCCTCGGCAAGCGGCCAAAAGAGAGAGAACCGAAAGCAGATTTTTAGGGTCATCTTCTTCCCGCGCTCCTCCTTTCTCAAAATTCAAACTCCTTTCGCTCCAATAATCTGACCTCTATAAATCCAAGTCACGGTCACGGGAGCCGCGTGCGGTATCGCGTGACTTGTGACTTTGGATCTTTGGGCTTGGCGAGGCGCGAGGCGAGTCGAGTCCGTCGCTGGTGCGTTGTCCTGCCACGTGGTCTCGTGTGTATCTGCAGGTTAGCCATCCATGCATATGTTTGCTTCTTTGAGGTCGTACGCTTGGATCCGTGGCATATTATTAACCCGTGAAGAGACGGTTATACTGTTTGCACCATGAAATATTCCTCTTAATTTTCGCCGTCATGCGTGTTCTTTTAGCTGGTTTTGGTTTTTTCGTTGTTGGATGGACGGTAATCGTGAGGCAGCTTCGGTAGATCGGTGCGTGTGAGAAGAAAAAAACGAGCTAGCTGGGTAGATTCAGTCCATCGAACTCGTGCGCGCCGGTCCTGTAAAGAAAAGAAAAAAAAAAAGGAATCTAGTGAACCGCGCGACTAAGATGATCATGGAGTTGATCTCCTTTTTCGGTTGGCAGGGAAAAAAAGCTGGTCACCAATCCGCGAGCGCAGTCCAGGAATTGGGAGTAACATCGTGTACCACACTTCTCGCGAGAAAGGGTCAGGTGGTCCGCGGTTTCCTGTCCCTGACAGCAAAGTGAGCGCTCCGTTGTGTGCTCCAAACATAGGCGAGCCAGCCTGTCCATCGTCCACAGGCGGCTGCGCAGCACAAACCACATGTGCGAACTTTCAACATGCGCGATGGATGTCAGCGCTAGGTAGTCTGGGGTTAGCAGGAAGAGGCTCCGATTTGGAGGCAGCGCCCGGCGTTCCGCGCGATTTGGTACTCTCAAAAAACAGGGTGATGCGATACTACGCTGACGACAGCGCATCCACCAGAACGACATCCCACATGGCGCAAACGAAAGCAAACTTTACGCTTTCAATACTACGGTTGCACAAAAGGTTTAGCACTATCTCCAGGAAGGATATAAAGGCAGACCATGAGATATCTCAGGTAACAAATCTGGGAGAAAAACGCCCACATTCAACTGACATACGCAGAGAAACTTCTACTAGCAGTATCATAAGAATAAATGTCAATAAAGAAAAGTATCAGAAAAGTTATCAGCCCCAGAAGAGATCATCTGGGGTACCTGGCGGACAACAAGATTTCCTCTTCCATAGTGTACTGCCTGCTCAATTCCTCGCCATGCCCTTCAATCGACATGTCCTTGTTGGCGAGTAGATCTTCAATTGACTTATACGGTGAAACAACTTGATCCCCGTCGTATCTCTTTGATGCTGAATTATACGGAGCAGGCTTCTTTCTGGCTCGCAGGTTTTCAAGGCCCATCTCCACCTCCTTCATTGTTGGCCGGCTCTCTCCTTCCAATATAGTGCACGCTGCCGCCAGTATGGCTACTTCTTGGAGTTCTCCATCGTCCTCCTCTTCCATGGCTTGCCGGTCTATTATGTCAACAAGGCTGCCTTTTGCGAGTGACGAGGCAAAATGCGCAACGAGACTGGCATCATTATCTGATCTATACACATACGGTTTCTTCCTGGTTAGCAGTTCTATGAGGAGAACACCGAAACTGAAAACATCGCTCTTGTCCGTTAGTCGACCTGTGTAATAGTACATGGGATCTAAATAACCAAGTGTTCCTTGAACAGCTGTCACCACTGCTGTCTGATCAATCGGAATGTACCTTGAGGCTCCAAAGTCCGAAACCTTTGCTGTTAAACTCTCGTCAAGAAGTATGTTAGAGGACTTGATATCTCTATGAAATATGGGCATCGAAGTAGCTGAGTGCAGATAGGCCAGAGCTCGGGCAACCTCAAGTGCAATCCTTAACCGGTCGTCCCATGATAGCGATGTTGGTCCAACAAGGGTACTTCCGCCTCAAGGCAGCATCCCAGGAGCTTCACGACATTTCTGTGGTTGATCTGAGAAAGAATAGCGACCTCATTTATGAATTCATCAATTTCTTTCTGTACCACAATCTTTGATTTCTTGATGGCAACAACATGCAAGTCTAGAATTCCTTTATATACAACACCATGCCCACCACCGCCAACTTCACGGGATTTGTCGAAATTATTTGTGGCCTTCTCTATGTCCCCCAAGGTAAACATCATCCGCTCACCAATATCTGCCTTTTGTGATATTAACTGCTGCAATAGCAACCCATGATTTTGTTTGAATAAATTTTCTCTCGTTTTCTTCACCTTCCTTAGCTTCACAATCCGTATAATAAATGGAGCACTAAGTGCCAGAAGCAACACTGAGAAGCCGCTGATTACTATGCCTACTATTAAACCTGAAAAGTTATGGAACTAAGATTATTTAGCTTAAGGGCGCAAACAGTGATAAAAATCTATCGATTTTCCATTTTCTCCACTGTGCGTGATAAATTGCTATCCAAACAACAGTCTCTCTACATAAAGCTCTAAACTTACAAAGTTTTCGGAGCAATTTCAAAATAATTAACAGGATGGAGGCAGTCGCCATGGACAAATGATTACTTGGTTAATTAATGGCAGTATATGTTTCAATCATTCCAACTATGGAAATTAAGACTGAACATCATTGAGATAGCGGGGTGTGATGTAAGATTACAAGCAACAGAAACAACATGTCTACAAAAAATGGTTCCAGTTAACATCCCAGCTACACACTTGGATAATATATTGGGGTGGAGATCATAATTATTATTTGGCATAGAATTAATCTGTGAATGGTTACCAATTTGTACCAACAAAGTGATTACCGAATTTGTTTATATAAATACGAGATTATATGGATACATAGTTCGGTAATCAATGATACATAGAGGTTATCACCTGCAGAGTAATTCTTGATCTTGATGCATCCTCCTTCTATAGCGGGGTTTCCATATGTTCCATCAGGGCAATGGCAGTGAAATGTTCCAGGCACATTTTCGCAAGTTCCATGGCATGAGTGGGCTTCCTTATGTACGCACTCATCAATATCTAGCCAAATCACAATACAACATGAACAGACCATAAGTGGAAAGGAAGTCAAAATAATTACTCACCAGTGGAACTGTATTTAGTATTTTGGAAATTGTAGAACCAACTAAACCGGTAAAATATTTAAATCTACAGCAGATGTACATGGCTACTAAATTCAAACTGTAGTCGCCCTAATTTACATTTTAACTTGTATGACAATGAAATAAATAATACTAAATTTATTTAGCTTGTACCTTGGCATCCGTCCAGGATGTAAGGATTTCCCCGATAACCAGCAGAGCAGTGGCACTGGTACCCATTGTAGACATAGCTTGTGTAATTTTGACAAAAGCTGTTGCTGCTGCGGCATGCAGGAGCAGCAGACAGTTGCTTTTGACATGAAGAATTGCTGATCACCCAGTCCAGCAAGGCAGGAAGTGCCACACCACGAGGTTCAGACATGAGTTTTGAGATGTTATAGGACCCCTCCTCGGCTATGTATACTGACGATTTAGCATCAAAGCTCGAGTCATTAGAAGGGTTGAGCTGGATGTGGTAGGAAGTGTAGCCTTTTGGGATGCCTCCACCACAGCAGCCAAGGCCCGAGCATTCGCCATGCAGAAGGAGATATCGAATGAGCTGAGGCTGCGAGTCTGAGTTTTCTAAGGATGGGCAGTATGTGGCGCAGGCATTAATGGTGGAGTTATCCTCTCCCATGAGGATGACTTGGATGTTGTTGCATGACAACACAAGGAACTTGTTCCTATCCGGCGAGACGAAGAATGGCCCTCCCTCTCTGAGGCCACCCCATGTGTGGTACCTGCTTGTGTTGGGCCTGGATGCACCATCAGTCTCACCCAATGGCATGATATTGGTGCTGTTGATGCGCACCGTGCCATTGGGAATGAAGATCTCGAGCACTTCGACAGTGCCATCGCCAAGGAACAGCTTGGGAGGGCGGTACGAGTAGTCGCAGGTGAGGTTAAAGCCGTCATGGTAGCAATCAGGCTCGACACCAAATGGGTAGGGGATGCTGATATTACCGCAACTTGTACTGCAACCTGCTGCTGGCGCCACTGCACTTAATAGCTGCATCAGCACCACTGCAACCACCGCATGGAACAACACTTGCCTACTTGCTACTCTCTCCATGTTGCTAGCTAAATCTTCACCGAAAGATGCATTTCTCTTCTCATCTCCAAGCGGAGCGCTACATCCCTTTATATCTCAATTAGCAAACGCTGCAAGCAACTATGCAATCGTTAAGCAATGCACAGGGCTTCACTGTGACTGACCCAATTTTGTATTCAACCTCCTAACAACCCACCAGGGCACCACGATAGTGGCAAAGATAATATTAAGCCAGCTCTTGTGCATCACGCGGGGGCGGGGCACTAGGGGACAACAGTATGGTCAGTGTTCCCATGTGTGGCCGTGTGGGGTTTGGTGAGTGCTTTCCCATCTAGCTGTAATGAGGAAGATAGTTATTCACTTATCATTTAAGAATATATTACTCCGTACAAGAAATCTCCAACAATTCAGGAGTGTTTCAATTCAGTTTGTGGTGTTAATTTCTTTTGGGTATAGACAAATGTCCTCTGACAAAATCTGGTGCTTAGTCTATTATTCAACTACAGTACAACAATCAGTTCACAATCTCAGGAAATTATGGTATTATTATTATCTGTTAGGAGTACACCACAGTCATCGATGGGTAAGCCAGCCGCAATTATGGGCTCGATGCGAGTAGAGATTTCATAAGATGCTAGTGAACGAATTTACCTGGCCTGAAGGTGGGGGGCAATTCAGTTCGTCTGGTTTAGGAACCCAGAAATGGCAAATGCCAGATGCCCAATCCGCATCTTCCGTCCTGTTGCGGTTCACGGCGAGAAGGCCGTGACTTAGCTCCTCCGCCGTTCGACCGTAGCCGGCGCCGAGCGCCACCAATCTCCGGCCGACTGGACCGCGAACGCCGCTGGTTCCATGCATCACGCATTCCCCTCCTCTGGCGGCTCGGCCCCCAGCCAGTCACCGCTCGCTTCGCCACGATTGCGCTCGCCGCAGCTGGATACGACAAGAGCGACCCAGCCTTAGCCGCCTCCTGCCACTGAACCCGCCGAGTGGCATTGGGCGCCGCCGCTAACCCGCCACTGCCGCTCGGCGGGCGCTTGCCGTCCCTGAGGAGTTAGGACACTGAACTGGGCCCAGCGGAGTCCCGCAAGCCCACACGCGATTGACAAATGACAACCATCATCGGACCCATCGTAGCAAAATGTTTTCCTCAAAAAAAAGTGTAGCAATACGTCTTCTGCACATCGAAACATACATTTCGTATTCTTTTGTTCATTCGGTTCATTTTCCTTTTCGTGAGGCGTACATTGAGATGGTTCTATTGTCAGGCACAAGAGAGTTACGGTGAAGATGCCGCAGCAGCACGAAGCGCATGGTCCCCCTGGCCGTCACCGGCAGCGGCACCGAACGCATCGCTGCAGAAGACGAGCTGCCGGCAGCCACGGCAGGAATTTGGGCTGCCGGCAGCGCAGCGGCAGCCGAAACCGGCGCCACGGCAGGCGCAGTTGCTGCCCTAGGCGCAGCCACAGCAGGCCGCGCAGTCTCCGACGCCGCAGCAGGACCAGGTGCACGATGCGCCGTAGCCACCCCCTGCGCGCACAACGCCGCCGTCACGCGGCGGACAACGTCTTCCACTGACGCCTCCGATAGCCCACCGTCGGCAGTACCGGCCGCCGTAGCTGCCCTGGGCACCACCGGGCCGCGACCACGCCCTCGAGCTCGGTAGTTCGAATAGCCACGCTGCTGTCCGCCACCACCATTGTTAGCACGGTACGGGATGCGGTGACGGTCACCACCCCCTCCGCCATTGCCAAACTGGCCGCCATTGAAGCCGGCGCCGGCATTGAAGCCCCCAAATTGCGCGCCATTGCCAGGGCCGAACACACCCTGCCGTTGCTCTTGACCCGCCGTACCACTAGGTCCGCCGCGGAAGAAATTGGGGCCGTAACCCCCCCTTGCCGGCGGCCCTCCACGGAACGGCGGCGCTCCGTTCCCGCGCGCAGCGCCCCGGCCATCGCCGTAGTACCCACGGCCACCTCCTGGGTTCGCCATGGAGAGGACTAACGGCGCTGGTCGTCTGTTCGTGAACCCTAGCCTACGCACGCGTGGGCAAAACCTCCAGGCGATCCGATCGAGTCCCGTTTGGACTTGGTTCGGACTGTGATTCCGCGAAAAGCCCAACGCAATGCGATGCTTAGGGCCCGTATGGCCCACCGCAATCATAGGATCAATTTTTGAAAGACGATGTTGACCGTAACCATCCACCTCCTCCGGCGCCGGCGACGCATCACCGCGGCGGATAGAGGCGCGGCCCTTCTTGCCGACCACGAACCATGGACGACCATCCTCGTAAAACGGAAATGTAGAGGGAGGAGTGAGCGGGATCTTGAGCCGGTGCTCTCGATCACCTCCTGTTCCTCCCGATAACGGAACCAAACTGTGATGATCCGTAGACGAATCCACGGAAACCGGCGAAACGGCCAGCGAAATCGCCGCTAGCCGCTGCTGCCGCCTTCTCTCTATCCTCTTACCTTGCCTTCGTTCCACCAAGTCCCTCGAAGAAGAGGGAGATGGGGTCTCGATGTAGAAAGACGACCGCGACGCCACCGCCGCCGCCGCGGAGAGAGGAGAGTCTTCGTCCTCCGAATCATCATCATCGGAGAGCAGCGCCCAGAAGCGCCCGCCGGCGAGTCCACCGGCAAGGGAGCCACCCGGGTCGCCCCCCGAGTCGCCTCCAGGCGCCCCTTTCATTTCCCTGTAGCCGGTTTATAGAGTCAACCTGTTCTAAACTTTGGGGGAAGAATTTCACTTCCCCGGCCTCTGCACCAACTAGGGATGCACACAGCCATATATGCATGAGTACCAGGATTTTTATCTTGATTATAAATCAAGCCTGATCCTCAGGATGCTTTAGCCCAGTTAGATCGTAGAGAATTGTACGCAGGTGCTACGGTGCAGTTACGAACCATGTACAGTTGGAGGCTTGGAGCCTGCCCACCACGATTGCAATCGACTTTTGTCCAAATTTATTACTCAACACCCTTTCAATCATGAAACTACATACCGCTAATTTGAATGTTGCGTGCTTAATCGATAGGGGCCCTCTTATCGAAACATTTGTTACACCAGAAAAAGAAAAAACATCCATTTTGAATGTTTTGCTCCCGCGCTGAAGTCCACAATGCGATATCATTTTTTTTTACCACTATGGTTGACATGGAGAAAATTCTCGTGGAAAGCAGTATTATTGCGGTGATTCCAAATCTCCAAAATGTGAGCATGATGAGTGTATCCGTGCAAGGGGATTCGAGAAGAATTCAGCTTGACGCGGTGGTGCCTGTCTTGCTGCATCCGGACGCCTGGACCAAGGCAGCGGCCTGTGCGACGTTAGCCCTACGAGCAGTGAGGCTCTGATCAAACGTGGATCTTATCGTGTTCATCTTATCGAGCGCGGAGTTGATTCTGCAAATCAAGACGAAAGTTGAGTAAAATGCTCTACAGTGTGCATGTGACATGATGATGATGACGTGCCTCGAGTCAAATCGTGTGCTTAATTATGCGCTTACCGACCGTTGCCTTAGCAGCGTGGCGTGGAGCCGAAACAACTGTTCGTCGGCGAAGGTGGTGTCGACGCGAGTAGGAGGCTGTTCCGTTGTGGCAGCTCGGCGGAGCTGCTTGCACATATACGAAATCGACATGGCCGGCCTCTTTTCTTTTCTTTTCTTGTGGCGGCGTCTCCTCTCGGCAGAACTAATTGGGTTGCCCCCGGATCGCTGATCGATGTGCGCATAAATAGACACATGGTGGTGGGGAGAACTCAGAAGTGTAGTCGGCTTCCCGCTCGTATATCAGGCCCGCGCACGCGTAAAAATGCCATCTGCGAAGTTGGCTGGAGCAGCGGACAAGGCCAGAGACGAAGGATGCAACCCAAGGCCTGAGCGGTCTCTACCGCCGGCACCCTGGAATTTTATCCGCACCTCCAAATTGCGTTTGTCCGCTGTATGGGTGTTGACCATTTTCTGCATTTACAATGACAACAACAAATCTGGCTACCAAGATGTAGATAAATCAATGTCCGGCCAACAATGTTTGGGCAACGACAAGCCTGGCCACCAAAGTAATTGGCCAATATTAAGTCCCGCCACCAAAAATACGATCAAAGTACAGCCACATCAAGTCATCAACGAATATGCGTAAAAATAATTCTTGTGTCTCGACATCCGTGGCTCTTTCTCTCCCCTCCTTCGTGACGCGCACGCGAGTTTCTCGGCAAAGAAGCTTGTTGATCCGGCCTCATGTTTTTCATGTCGGTGGACATGATCTTGCTCCCTATCGTCTTGCATCTCCTTGAGCTTTTGGTATTGCACGTCAAAGTAGATGTCCCACCTTTCTTTGTTCTCTTCGTGTATCTTCATTTTGACGGTCGAGAACGATGAAACCTCCTTCATGTAGGCAAACGACTCGTGAAGGGAGGTAGCAGATGATGACGCCTTTTATCTTGCCTCTACTTTCTTGTTCCCAATTTTCCGTGGTAGTCTGGCATCCGCGTTTCATCTAGATCGCCCTTATCTCCTTCACCCCTCTCGGCTCACAGAGAGTCAAGGTTTTATCCACTTTAGATAATCTTGAACCTTGGTCCAACAATGCAACAAACTAAAGGAATTATTGTCAAACATCCCTAAATACATTGCTACAACATCATTCAACTAGATAGCAAGGCACATGTCAAATAGATGTGAATTTGAGATCAATGCAATTTCATGCATGCCAAATAGATAGAAGTTTTGATTAGCATCTTACTTTGTTGACGTGGGTCCTGCCACTTACATTTCTCGTCATAATTTTGGTCATGGCACCCACGGAACTTGTTGCAAATGTCTCGTATGGTGCACCATTGCTTTTCGATTGAATTTGCGTTGCGCTCCATGTACAAAGTGTCGTGTGGCGAGTATTCCTTCATTTCTTTAAAGTCCTTGTAGATCATATTCCAATAGGAATCACGAGTTTGTTGTGTGCTGGTAATGGCGTCTTTGACTTATTGCCATCCAAACATCACACAACAATTCATCCTCCTTGGTGATCCACGACTTTTCTCCGCTTCTCCCACTTGGCCTCTTGCTATTCTTGCCGGTTTCAACATCATGAGAGCATCTCCAACGGAGGCGCTTAATTCGCGCGCGGTAAATTTGTTATGCAGCGCTGCAATCGTAGCTATGACGCGCACGGCAAACTCGCGCGGTGGATTGGAGGTGCTTCAACAGACGACAGATAAAAACTAGTTGCAACACTAAAACGACGCTACAAAATATCAGACGACAGAGAAAAAAAGGACAGTTCATCGGCGCTGCTATTCGACTGCGACTTCATTGTGCGGCGCTAGTCCCAATCGCCGCCGTCGGAGGAGGTGGTGTACTCCGATTCCACCCACAGACCGTCCACCGGGGATCGTCGTCGTCCCACTGCAGCGCTGGGTTCTCCTCATCGAGCTGCGCCTCGGCGGCGGCCTTCTGTGCACGCCTCTCCGCTCGCGCCGCGACCCTTGCCGCACTATGCGCGTCCCAGAACGCGCGCTCCGTCGCGACGTCCTCCGGGAACTGATCTGCCCACTGCTTCATGGCGCGCTCATCGCGCTCGGCGATGAGGAGGCGCTCCCACTGCTCGCGTTGGCGTTGGCGCTCCTCGTCGGTGACCAGGCGCGGCGGCGGCGCGAGATCCTGCGCCCGCTGGCGGGTCCATGCATCATCGAAGTTCATCGAGCAGCAGGGACGGCCCAAGCCCCACGCCGCGGCGTCGTAGGCGCGCCGCTTCGTGCGCCGTCTCGAACGTCCCGAGCGACATCCGCGTCTCGCCGGAGCGGATCTCGGCGGAGAACGTCCTCGAGGGACGCGCGCGCACGCCGCGGTACCCGCTACGGCTCCGGCGGCACGGCGGCATCTTCTCCGGGCACTAAATCGGGCGTGGCGGCGGCGACGCGGTAGGGAAGATCCACTGCTCGCGCGGGAAGAGAGAGAGAAGAGAGGAGCGGAGATGAGCGGCGCACGCTGGACTCGACGCGGCATTTAAAGCGCGCGCTGCCGCTTATCCCTGCACGCGGGCTCCGAAAAAATCGCGCGCGCGATTTTGGCGCCACTTTTTTTGGCCGTTTTTTCCGTGTCGTGCTGTTTTGCCGCCTCCGTTGGAGATGCTCCGAAGGTACGTTACATTTTCGAGACCGAAGTAGCAGTTTGCAGGGAAGATATGTGCCTTTGTAATTCGCCAAAACTCCATTGGAAATGAGGATTGGACTAAAAGTTCAGAAAAACATGAGGATTAGCAAATATTTGTCTTGATAGAGATAACAGACTCGCCAAAACATAGAGAAACCAAGCATACCTTACGCAAGCTCTTATATAGAATGTCATTCGGTTTGTCTATCACATTCTTTATAATTTTGAAGAATGTTTGAAGGACCTTCTGAAAGATGCTGCTTGCAACAGAAGCATTTTAATGCCTTCTGGACACCCGAACAGAGGGCTGCCACTGGCTCGTCTATCCTTTGCAGCTTGCTGCTGTTTAAATCGGCAGCATGATCACCAGGATCAGGTTTACAATTCAAAATTGAGGGGTTCCTGCTCTGTTCAACCTCCACTTGAATCTTAGTTCCAGATTCCACAACAGCTCCACAAGTACTCCCGTCAATGCTCACTTCCTGGTCCAGAATACAATTACATGGATTTGATCATTGCAGAAAATTAGTGGTATCAAATACAAAAGGATCACAAGTAAAATTCATATGTTTTAGAAGAAATAAATAAATTAGCACAAAATTTTATTTGACCTGATCATATCAAACACAAACTGCTGACTGCTCAAATGAACCAAGGAAAGAGTGCAGACTTAACTCGAGCAAGAAGCCAGGAAATGTAAAGGTAGAAAGGAGCGTGGGCCGAAGTAAGATTTATGATAGCCTCATATAGAGTAGGAGTTCACAATGCTGTCATGGTTGCTATTCAATGGATCTGTTTCTCATGATCTGAAAAAACATTCAAAAGAAAAACTTGACTAACCTCAGTCCTAGGTAAGTGAAGTGTTATTTTTTTCGAGAAACCACAAAACACTTCTGTGTTTCATTTCATTGAAAAGGAAGGGTTTGAGTTACGTTCCTCCTAGGAGGCAATTACAGGTGCAAAATATGAAATCAGTGTACATCCCAGGTCTGAGGGATGATCAAGTCAGATCAAGGTGGAGGCAGCCATATTTTGATTGCTTCAGCCAGCCCTTTTGTGTTATCTTAACCACAAAAGGCGTCTGCACTTTTTTTAAGGGAAACCGCCAGCTTTATTAACTTCTCAAAACAAGGATACAATCAGCATCTAAGCTGTGATCTAAATAAGCCAGTGGGTCAGCATCCCAAGAAAACAACTGCTCCTGTATGGACGCATACTTTGCGCAACAGGGAGCCGCTTGGTTAGCCTCCCGACAAGCAAAAACAATATCAAACGACTGAAAAACTAAACCGAATTCGCTAATCTCATCTAAAGGCATACAAAAAGTTTCAAGAAAAAAAGAAGGAACTATACACTAGAACAGTACTTGAGGCCAAACCAGAAGATCACTGAGGCATCCTCTCTGACAACAAGACTTCCTGTTCCACAACGTACTGCATGCTCAGTTCCTCGGAGTCCCTTTCACTAGGCATGTCATCACTAGAAAATTGGTCGTCGTCATACCTCCTTGATGTTGCATCACGCTCAGCTTGCTCCCTCTTGATCCGCAGGTTTTCGAGTGTCATCTCCACTTCTCTCATTGCCGGCCGGTCTTCTGCATTCAACCTCACACACTTTGCTGCCAGCGCAGCTACCTCTTGGACTTCTCCATCTTCCTCTTCCATGATCTGAGGATCCAGTAACTCAGCCAAGACACCTTCTGTGACCAGTGAGGCAAAATGTAGAACAAGACTATCGCCGTCAACTGAATTATAGGCGAGTGGCCTCTTTCTGGTAAGCAGTTCTACGAGAAGTACGCCAAAGCTGAAAACGTCGCTCTTGTCTGTTAGACGACCAGTGTAATAGTACATGGGATCCAAGTAGCCAATCGTTCCTTGAACAGCAGTAGTCACCCCAGTTTGATCGATAGGAATAAACTTTGAAGCCCCAAAATCCGATACCTTGGCAGTTAAACTTTCGTCAAGAAGTATGTTGGCGGACTTAATATCTCTATGATATACTGGCCTTGAAGCAGCTGAATGCAGATAGGCTAGAGCTGTACAAACCTCAAGGGCAATCCTTAATCGGTCGTCCCATGATAGTGATACTGGTCCTTCTACATGCAAATGATGTTCAAGTGTTCCATTTGAAATGAATTCGTAAACCAGCAATGGGACTTCTGTTTCGAGACAACATCCAATCAGCTTCACGATATTTCTATGGTTGATTTGAGAAAGAATTGCGACCTCATTAATAAAGTCATCGATTTCTCTCTGTACGACGATCTTTGATTTCTTGATGGCTACAACCTGTAGGTCCAAAATGCCTTTATAGACGATGCCATGTCCTCCACCACCAACCTCGCGAGTTCTGTCAAAACTGTTTGTCGCCTTCTCTAGTTCTGCTAAGGTGATAATCATCCGTTCGCCCATATCTGCCCTTTGTGAAACTAATTGCTGAAATAGCAACCCATGATTTTGCTTGAAAAACTTGTCTTTTCTTTTATTCACCTTCTGCTGCTTGATATTACGTGTTACGAAGGGAGCACCAAGAGCCAGAAGCACAAGAATTGACCCACCGCCAACTACTAGGCCTATGCTTAAACCTGTGAAATTATAAGAACATAATTACATGATGCATCGACCCCTCATATCTTAATAAAAGGAAACAATCTGCACTGAATTTTTTGTTTTTACCAATTGTACAATACAAGATTTAGAACTAAACGTTTGTACCAACTATAGGTTTGCACTATGCAACTAGATTTAGTAAACAGGTTTAAGCTGTTTAGCCTTGTTCTAAGAAAATCACTTACTTTAGCTATCTTTATAGGTTTCAATCACAGAGCTTTATCAATAATATTTGATTTCTAACACTTAACAGTGCTCTTGTCACTATGATGCTATATTATCTTTATCGTGAGATTGCCAACCAAGCTAGTATTCTTTATAGAAAATCAACTCATCAAGCTCTACTGAAATTCTCTTCCTACAAAACCTTTACTGAAAATGCAGTAATAAGTTAAGTTAAAACTCTCCCTGCAGAGAACTTCTCGTTCTTTTAAAATAATTGTTAGTAAATAGAGGATGTAATATGACAAAATGGTTAAAGAACCACCATTTTGAACTTACAAAGATGATTAGGATTATTATTTTTCTGGAACAAGGGGGTATTTTTTATGAGTATATAATAAGAGCAGAATATACCAAACAACTAATATAATGGCTGTGTAAACGTTGTCGTGTTTAAACAGTTTTCTTGAAATAACTTAACAGCATCGTGAAGTTGATGCAGACAAATTAAAATGGCATAGATTTAAGATTACTGAAATGTCATCACTATATATGGAGTTGTGATGATACGAATACACAATTTAGGTAACTGGTGGTGCATAGTGATTATTACCTTGAGAGGAACTCTTGTTCTTGACGCACCCTCCTTCCACGAAGGGATTCCCATAGGTCCCATCGGGGCATTGGCAGCGAAACGTTCCAGGCATATTTATGCAGGTTCCGTAGCATGAGTGGAGTTCCCAATGCGCACATTCATCAATGTCTAGTAAAACAGCAACGAAGCACTGTAAACAAGACTGATAGACCAGCCACATACATGGACTGTAAAAGTATATCTAATTCTAGGCAACAACCTAATATGCATTTTATCTTTGTAAGACGAGGAAATAAAACCAGGTTAAATCAACTTGTATACCTTGGCATCCATTCACGACGTACGGGTTGCCTTGATAGCCAGCAGAACAAAGACACCGGTGCCCCTTATAAGCAAAGCTTGTGTAGTTCTGACAGGAGCTGCTGCTGCTGCGGCACGCAGATACAGGTGTGACAGGCAGTTTCTTGCTACATGTCGAATTGCTGATCACCCAGTCCAGCAAGACTGGTAGAGTAGTTACAGTGTCCAAGATGAGGCGTGTGACATTGTAGGACCCCTCCTCGGCTATGTACACTGATGATTCGGCATCAAATTCAGAAACATTGCCAGGGGGCTGGACCTGGATGCTGTAGGAGGTGTAGCCCTTCGGGATGGCAGCACTGCAGCAGCCAATGCCGGAGCAGTCTTTGTTCAGGGGGAATTGAAAAGGCTGGCCTTTTCCCGGGGGCGGTGGGCAGTAGGTGGCACAGGCGTTGACGGTGCTGTTGTCCTCCGCAAGGAGGAGGACCTGGACGTTGCTGCATGACAGCACCAGGAACTTGTTCTTCTCCGGCGAGACGAAGAACGGGCCGCCCCTTCTGAGCCCACCCCATGTGTGGTACTTGCCTGTGCTGTTGACACTGCCTGGTGCTACTGCTGCTGGTAAGAGCGTGATGCTACTGCTGTTGACACGTACCGTGCCGCTGGGAATGGAGATCTCTAGCACCTCTACGGTGCCATCGCCGAGGAACAGCTTGGGTGGCCGGTACGAGTGATCGCAGGTGAGGTTGAAGCCATCGTGGTAGCAGCCGGCCTCGATCCCAAACGGGTAGGAGATGCTGATGCCTCCACAGCGGGCGCTGCAGTTAGCTGCTGCCGCCACACCCAACATCTGCAGCAGCAACGCTGCAACTACAGCCGCCGTGAACACAACTCTCCTACTACTCGACAGCCTCTCCATAAAAGGCAACCTCAAAAATATGGTGATGTCTATGGGTTTTCTTCTTATCTCCATTCATCAAGCCAGTCGAGCACTACTTAACCAATGTAGCCTCACACCTACCGCATGGAATTACAGGTAATTCAGTGCCCATGACTTCATTCGTTTGGGCTACCAGCTACCTATGTAGGCGGCTAGCAGATGGTCAGCACCCAGTTAAGAGATTATAATATAGGCACATCTATTATAAAATGAGACCATGATTATGACACGACTAGTGGCGGAGGCTAAATTAGGTGACTTTTGCAGGATTTCCACATGTAGTGGTCACAAAAACATTTGACCACTACTGATCTGGCTATGATTTGAGATTCCAGTGGGGTACTGCGACTCGTGTTCTTTGGTTGGAAGATGCCATGAAACGTCCTTGTTCATACACGTGTGCTCAGCTCCAAATAAATTACCCATAAATGAAATGGGGGCAGGGCAAGTAACGAACGGAACCTTCGCCGATCTGATGGCGGCGCCGCCGAACTGGCCTCTCCGCCGACTGGCTCGCCCGGCGGAGCTAGGCGCCGCCGCGTCGGCACCAGCCACGAATCGGCCGGAGTTTGCCTCCCGGAGGCGCACCGCGAGTCATTGGGAGCCATCAGTACTGGCCAGCGCCGCCACACCGCGCTCCTCTTGGTGGTTCTTCTCGCCGAGCGCCGATTTGGAGGCAGCGCCCGGCGTTCCGCGCGATTTGGTATTCTCAAAAAACAGGGTGATGCGATACTACGCTGACGACAGCGCATCCACCAGAACGACATCCCACATGGCGCAAACGAAAGCAAACTTTACGCTTTCAATACTACGGTTGCACAAAAGGTTTAGCACTATCTCCAGGAAGGATATAAATGCAGACCATGAGATATCTCAGGTAACAAAAACGCCCACATTCAACTGACATACGCAGTGAAACTTCTACTAGCAGTATCATAAGAACAAATGTCAATAAAGAAAAGTATCAGAAAAGTTATCAGCCCCAGAAGAGATCATCTGGGGTACCTGGCAGACAGCAAGATTTCCTCTTCCATAGTGTACTGCCTGCTCAATTCCTCGCCATGCCCTTCAATCGACATGTCCTTGTTGGCGAGTAGATCTTCAATTGACTTATACGGTGAAACAACTTGATCCCCGTCGTATCTCTTTGATGCTGAATTATACGGAGCAGGCTTCTTTCTGGCTCGCAGGTTTTCAAGGCCCATCTCCACCTCCTTCATTGTTGGCCGGCTCTCTCCTTCCAATATAGTGCACGCTGCCGCCAGTATGGCTACTTCTTGGAGTTCTCCATCGTCCTCCTCTTCCATGGCTTGCCGGTCTATTATGTCAACAAGGCTGCCTTTTGCGAGTGACGAGGCAAAATGCGCAACGAGACTGGCATCATTATCTGATCTATACACATACGGTTTCTTCCTGGTTAGCAGTTCTATGAGGAGAACACCGAAACTGAAAACATCGCTCTTGTCCGTTAGTCGACCTGTGTAATAGTACATGGGATCTAAATAACCAAGTGTTCCTTGAACAGCTGTCACCACTGCTGTCTGATCAATCGGAATGTACCTTGAGGCTCCAAAGTCCGAAACCTTTGCTGTTAAACTCTCGTCAAGAAGTATGTTAGAGGACTTGATATCTCTATGAAATATGGGCATCGAAGTAGCTGAGTGCAGATAGGCCAGAGCTCGGGCAACCTCAAGTGCAATCCTTAACCGGTCGTCCCATGATAGCGATGTTGGTCCAACAAGGGTACTTCCGCCTCAAGGCAGCATCCCAGGAGCTTCACGACATTTCTGTGGTTGATCTGAGAAAGAATAGCGACCTCATTTATGAATTCATCAATTTCTTTCTGTACCACAATCTTTGATTTCTTGATGGCAACAACATGCAAGTCTAGAATTCCTTTATATACAACACCATGCCCACCACCGCCAACTTCACGGGATTTGTCGAAATTATTTGTGGCCTTCTCTATGTCCCCCAAGGTAAACATCATCCGCTCACCAATATCTGCCTTTTGTGATATTAACTGCTGCAATAGCAACCCATGATTTTGTTTGAATAAATTTTCTCTCGTTTTCTTCACCTTCCTTAGCTTCACAATCCGTATAATAAATGGAGCACTAAGTGCCAGAAGCAACACTGAGAAGCCGCTGATTACTATGCCTACTATTAAACCTGAAAAGTTATGGAACTAAGATTATTTAGCTTAAGGGCGCAAACAGTGATAAAAATCTATCGATTTTCCATTTTCTCCACTGTGCGTGATAAATTGCTATCCAAACAACAGTCTCTCTACATAAAGCTCTAAACTTACAAAGTTTTCGGAGCAATTTCAAAATAATTAACAGGATGGAGGCAGTCGCCATGGACAAATGATTACTTGGTTAATTAATGGCAGTATATGTTTCAATCATTCCAACTATGGAAATTAAGACTGAACATCATTGAGATAGCGGGGTGTGATGTAAGATTACAAGCAACAGAAACAACATGTCTACAAAAAATGGTTCCAGTTAACATCCCAGCTACACACTTGGATAATATATTGGGGTGGAGATCATAATTATTATTTGGCATAGAATTAATCTGTGAATGGTTACCAATTTGTACCAACAAAGTGATTACCGAATTTGTTTATATAAATACGAGATTATATGGATACATAGTTCGGTAATCAATGATACATAGAGGTTATCACCTGCAGAGTAATTCTTGATCTTGATGCATCCTCCTTCTATAGCGGGGTTTCCATATGTTCCATCAGGGCAATGGCAGTGAAATGTTCCAGGCACATTTTCGCAAGTTCCATGGCATGAGTGGGCTTCCTTATGTACGCACTCATCAATATCTAGCCAAATCACAATACAACATGAACAGACCATAAGTGGAAAGGAAGTCAAAATAATTACTCACCAGTGGAACTGTATTTAGTATTTTGGAAATTGTAGAACCAACTAAACCGGTAAAATATTTAAATCTACAGCAGATGTACATGGCTACTAAATTCAAACTGTAGTCGCCCTAATTTACATTTTAACTTGTATGACAATGAAATAAATAATACTAAATTTATTAAGCTTGTACCTTGGCATCCGTCCAGGATGTAAGGATTTCCCCGATAACCAGCAGAGCAGTGGCACTGGTACCCATTGTAGACATAGCTTGTGTAATTTTGACAAAAGCTGTTGCTGCTGCGGCATGCAGGAGCAGCAGACAGTTGCTTTTGACATGAAGAATTGCTGATCACCCAGTCCAGCAAGGCAGGAAGTGCCACACCACGAGGTTCAGACATGAGTTTTGAGATGTTATAGGACCCCTCCTCGGCTATGTATACTGACGATTTAGCATCAAAGCTCGAGTCATTAGAAGGGTTGAGCTGGATGTGGTAGGAAGTGTAGCCTTTTGGGATGCCTCCACCACAGCAGCCAAGGCCCGAGCATTCGCCATGCAGAAGGAGATATCGAATGAGCTGAGGCTGCGAGTCTGAGTTTTCTAAGGATGGGCAGTATGTGGCGCAGGCATTAATGGTGGAGTTATCCTCTCCCATGAGGATGACTTGGATGTTGTTGCATGACAACACAAGGAACTTGTTCCTATCCGGCGAGACGAAGAATGGCCCTCCCTCTCTGAGGCCACCCCATGTGTGGTACCTGCTTGTGTTGGGCCTGGATGCACCATCAGTCTCACCCAATGGCATGATATTGGTGCTGTTGATGCGCACCGTGCCATTGGGAATGAAGATCTCGAGCACTTCGACAGTGCCATCGCCAAGGAACAGCTTGGGAGGGCGGTACGAGTAGTCGCAGGTGAGGTTAAAGCCGTCATGGTAGCAATCAGGCTCGACACCAAATGGGTAGGGGATGCTGATATTACCGCAACTTGTACTGCAACCTGCTGCTGGCGCCACTGCACTTAATAGCTGCATCAGCACCACTGCAACCACCGCATGGAACAACACTTGCCTACTTGCTACTCTCTCCATGTTGCTAGCTAAATCTTCACCGAAAGATGCATTTCTCTTCTCATCTCCAAGCGGAGCGCTACATCCCTTTATATCTCAATTAGCAAACGCTGCAAGCAACTATGCAATCGTTAAGCAATGCACAGGGCTTCACTGTGACTGACCCAATTTTGTATTCAACCTCCTAACAACCCACCAGGGCACCACGATAGTGGCAAAGATAATATTAAGCCAGCTCTTGTGCATCACGCGGGGGCGGGGCACTAGGGGACAACAGTATGGTCAGTGTTCCCATGTGTGGCCGTGTGGGGTTTGGTGAGTGCTTTCCCATCTAGCTGTAATGAGGAAGATAGTTATTCACTTATCATTTAAGAATATATTACTCCGTACAAGAAATCTCCAACAATTCAGGAGTGTTTCAATTCAGTTTGTGGTGTTAATTTCTTTTGGGTATAGACAAATGTCCTCTGACAAAATCTGGTGCTTAGTCTATTATTCAACTACAGTACAACAATCAGTTCACAATCTCAGGAAATTATGGTATTATTATTATCTGTTAGGAGTACACCACAGTCATCGATGGGTAAGCCAGCCGCAATTATGGGCTCGATGCGAGTAGAGATTTCATAAGATGCTAGTGAACGAATTTACCTGGCCTGAAGGTGGGGGGCAATTCAGTTCGTCTGGTTTAGGAACCCAGAAATGGCAAATGCCAGATGCCCAATCCGCATCTTCCGTCCTGTTGCGGTTCACGGCGAGAAGGCCGTGACTTAGCTCCTCCGCCGTTCGACCGTAGCCGGCGCCGAGCGCCACCAATCTCCGGCCGACTGGACCGCGAACGCCGCTGGTTCCATGCATCACGCATTCCCCTCCTCTGGCGGCTCGGCCCCCAGCCAGTCACCGCTCGCTTCGCCACGATTGCGCTCGCCGCAGCTGGATACGACAAGAGCGACCCAGCCTTAGCCGCCTCCTGCCACTGAACCCGCCGAGTGGCATTGGGCGCCGCCGCTAACCCGCCACTGCCGCTCGGCGGGCGCTTGCCGTCCCTGAGGAGTTAGGACACTGAACTGGGCCCAGCGGAGTCCCGCAAGCCCACACGCGATTGACAAATGACAACCATCATCGGACCCATCGTAGCAAAATGTTTTCCTCAAAAAAAAGTGTAGCAATACGTCTTCTGCACATCGAAACATACATTTCGTATTCTTTTGTTCATTCGGTTCATTTTCCTTTTCGTGAGGCGTACATTGAGATGGTTCTATTGTCAGGCACAAGAGAGTTACGGTGAAGATGCCGCAGCAGCACGAAGCGCATGGTCCCCCTGGCCGTCACCGGCAGCGGCACCGAACGCATCGCTGCAGAAGACGAGCTGCCGGCAGCCACGGCAGCCACGGCAGGAATTTGGGCTGCCGGCAGCGCAGCGGCAGCCGAAACCGGCGCCACGGCAGGCGCAGTTGCTGCCCTAGGCGCAGCCACAGCAGGCCGCGCAGTCTCCGACGCCGCAGCAGGACCAGGTGCACGATGCGCCGTAGCCACCCCCTGCGCGCACAACGCCGCCGTCACGCGGCGGACAACGTCTTCCACTGACGCCTCCGATAGCCCACCGTCGGCAGTACCGGCCGCCGTAGCTGCCCTGGGCACCACCGGGCCGCGACCACGCCCTCGAGCTCGGTAGTTCGAATAGCCACGCTGCTGTCCGCCACCACCATTGTTAGCACGGTACGGGATGCGGTGACGGTCACCACCCCCTCCGCCATTGCCAAACTGGCCGCCATTGAAGCCGGCGCCGGCATTGAAGCCCCCAAATTGCGCGCCATTGCCAGGGCCGAACACACCCTGCCGTTGCTCTTGACCCGCCGTACCACTAGGTCCGCCGCGGAAGAAATTGGGGCCGTAACCCCCCCTTGCCGGCGGCGCTCCGTTCCCGCGCGCAGCGCCCCGGCCATCGCCGTAGTACCCACGGCCACCTCCTGGGTTCGCCATGGAGAGGACTAACGGCGCTGGTCGTCTGTTCGTGAACCCTAGCCTACGCACGCGTGGGCAAAACCTCCAGGCGATCCGATCGAGTCCCGTTTGGACTCGGTTCGGACTGTGATTCCGCGAAAAGCCCAACGCAATGCGATGCTTAGGGCCCGTATGGCCCACCGCAATCATAGGATCAATTTTTGAAAGACGATGTTGACCGTAACCATCCACCTCCTCCGGCGCCGGCGACGCATCACCGCGGCGGATAGAGGCGCGGCCCTTCTTGCCGACCACGAACCATGGACGACCATCCTCGTAAAACGGAAATGTAGAGGGAGGAGTGAGCGGGATCTTGAGCCGGTGCTCTCGATCACCTCCTGTTCCTCCCGATAACGGAACCAAACTGTGATGATCCGTAGACGAATCCACGGAAACCGGCGAAACGGCCAGCGAAATCGCCGCTAGCCGCTGCTGCCGCCTTCTCTCTATCCTCTTACCTTGCCTTCGTTCCACCAAGTCCCTCGAAGAAGAGGGAGATGGGGTCTCGATGTAGAAAGACGACCGCGACGCCACCGCCGCCGCCGCGGAGAGAGGAGAGTCTTCGTCCTCCGAATCATCATCATCGGAGAGCAGCGCCCAGAAGCGCCCGCCGGCGAGTCCACCGGCAAGGGAGCCACCCGGGTCGCCCCCCGAGTCGCCTCCAGGCGCCCCTTTCATTTCCCTGTAGCCGGTTTATAGAGTCAACCTGTTCTAAACTTTGGGGGAAGAATTTCACTTCCCCGGCCTCTGCACCAACTAGGGATGCACACAGCCATATATGCATGAGTACCAGGATTTTTATCTTGATTATAAATCAAGCCTGATCCTCAGGATGCTTTAGCCCAGTTAGATCGTAGAGAATTGTACGCAGGTGCTACGGTGCAGTTACGAACCATGTACAGTTGGAGGCTTGGAGCCTGCCCACCACGATTGCAATCGACTTTTGTCCAAATTTATTACTCAACACCCTTTCAATCATGAAACTACATACCGCTAATTTGAATGTTGCGTGCTTAATCGATAGGGGCCCTCTTATCGAAACATTTGTTACACCAGAAAAGGAAAAAACATCCATTTTGAATGTTTTGCTCCCGCGCTGAAGTCCACAATGCGATATCATTTTTTTTTACCACTATGGTTGACATGGAGAAAATTCTCGTGGAAAGCAGTATTATTGCGGTGATTCCAAATCTCCAAAATGTGAGCATGATGAGTGTATCCGTGCAAGGGGATTCGAGAAGAATTCAGCTTGACGCGGTGGTGCCTGTCTTGCTGCATCCGGACGCCTGGACCAAGGCAGCGGCCTGTGCGACGTTAGCCCTACGAGCAGTGAGGCTCTGATCAAACGTGGATCTTATCGTGTTCATCTTATCGAGCGCGGAGTTGATTCTGCAAATCAAGACGAAAGTTGAGTAAAATGCTCTACAGTGTGCATGTGACATGATGATGATGACGTGCCTCGAGTCAAATCGTGTGCTTAATTATGCGCTTACCGACCGTTGCCTTAGCAGCGTGGCGTGGAGCCGAAACAACTGTTCGTCGGCGAAGGTGGTGTCGACGCGAGTAGGAGGCTGTTCCGTTGTGGCAGCTCGGCGGAGCTGCTTGCACATATACGAAATCGACATGGCCGGCCTCTTTTCTTTTCTTTTCTTGTGGCGGCGTCTCCTCTCGGCAGAACTAATTGGGTTGCCCCCGGATCGCTGATCGATGTGCGCATAAATAGACACATGGTGGTGGGGAGAACTCAGAAGTGTAGTCGGCTTCCCGCTCGTATATCAGGCCCGCGCACGCGTAAAAATGCCATCTGCGAAGTTGTCTGGAGCAGCGGACAAGGCCAGAGACGAAGGATGCAACCCAAGGCCTGAGCGGTCTCTACCGCCGGCACCCTGGAATTTTATCCGCACCTCCAAATTGCGTTTGTCCGCTCTATGGGTGTTGACCATTTTCTGCATTTACAATGACAACAACAAATCTGGCTACCAAGATGTAGATAAATCAATGTCCGGCCAACAATGTTTGGGCAACGACAAGCCTGGCCACCAAAGTAATTGGCCAATATTAAGTCCCGCCACCAAAAATACGATCAAAGTACAGCCACATCAAGTCATCAACGAATATGCGTAAAAATAATTCTTGTGTCTCGACATCCGTGGCTCTTTCTCTCCCCTCCTTCGTGACGCGCACGCGAGTTTCTCGGCAAAGAAGCTTGTTGATCCGGCCTCATGTTTTTCATGTCGGTGGACATGATCTTGCTCCCTATCGTCTTGCATCTCCTTGAGCTTTTGGTATTGCACGTCAAAGTAGATGTCCCACCTTTCTTTGTTCTCTTCGTGTATCTTCATTTTGACGGTCGAGAACGATGAAACCTCCTTCATGTAGGCAAACGACTCGTGAAGGGAGGTAGCAGATGATGACGCCTTTTATCTTGCCTCTACTTTCTTGTTCCCAATTTTCCGTGGTAGTCTGGCATCCGCGTTTCATCTAGATCGCCCTTATCTCCTTCACCCCTCTCGGCTCACAGAGAGTCAAGGTTTTATCCACTTTAGATAATCTTGAACCTTGGTCCAACAATGCAACAAACTAAAGGAATTATTGTCAAACATCCCTAAATACATTGCTACAACATCATTCAACTAGATAGCAAGGCACATGTCAAATAGATGTGAATTTGAGATCAATGCAATTTCATGCATGCCAAATAGATAGAAGTTTTGATTAGCATCTTACTTTGTTGACGTGGGTCCTGCCACTTACATTTCTCGTCATAATTTTGGTCATGGCACCCACGGAACTTGTTGCAAATGTCTCGTATGGTGCACCATTGCTTTTCGATTGAATTTGCGTTGCGCTCCATGTACAAAGTGTCGTGTGGCGAGTATTCCTTCATTTCTTTAAAGTCCTTGTAGATCATATTCCAATAGGAATCACGAGTTTGTTGTGTGCTGGTAATGGCGTCTTTGACTTATTGCCATCCAAACATCACACAACAATTCATCCTCCTTGGTGATCCACGACTTTTCTCCGCTTCTCCCACTTGGCCTCTTGCTATTCTTGCCGGTTTCAACATCATGAGAGCATCTCCAACGGAGGCGCTTAATTCGCGCGCGGTAAATTTGTTATGCAGCGCTGCAATCGTAGCTATGACGCGCACGGCAAACTCGCGCGGTGGATTGGAGGTGCTTCAACAGACGACAGATAAAAACTAGTTGCAACACTAAAACGACGCTACAAAATATCAGACGACAGAGAAAAAAAGGACAGTTCATCGGCGCTGCTATTCGACTGCGACTTCATTGTGCGGCGCTAGTCCCAATCGCCGCCGTCGGAGGAGGTGGTGTACTCCGATTCCACCCACAGACCGTCCACCGGGGATCGTCGTCGTCCCACTGCAGCGCTGGGTTCTCCTCATCGAGCTGCGCCTCGGCGGCGGCCTTCTGTGCACGCCTCTCCGCTCGCGCCGCGACCCTTGCCGCACTATGCGCGTCCCAGAACGCGCGCTCCGTCGCGACGTCCTCCGGGAACTGATCTGCCCACTGCTTCATGGCGCGCTCATCGCGCTCGGCGATGAGGAGGCGCTCCCACTGCTCGCGTTGGCGTTGGCGCTCCTCGTCGGTGACCAGGCGCGGCGGCGGCGCGAGATCCTGCGCCCGCTGGCGGGTCCATGCATCATCGAAGTTCATCGAGCAGCAGGGACGGCCCAAGCCCCACGCCGCGGCGTCGTAGGCGCGCCGCTTCGTGCGCCGTCTCGAACGTCCCGAGCGACATCCGCGTCTCGCCGGAGCGGATCTCGGCGGAGAACGTCCTCGAGGGACGCGCGCGCACGCCGCGGTACCCGCTACGGCTCCGGCGGCACGGCGGCATCTTCTCCGGGCACTAAATCGGGCGTGGCGGCGGCGACGCGGTAGGGAAGATCCACTGCTCGCGCGGGAAGAGAGAGAGAAGAGAGGAGCGGAGATGAGCGGTGCACGCTGGACTCGACGCGGCATTTAAAGCGCGCGCTGCCGCTTATCCCTGCACGCGGGCTCCGAAAAAATCGCGCGCGCGATTTTGGCGCCACTTTTTTTGGCCGTTTTTTCCGTGTCGTGCTGTTTTGCCGCCTCCGTTGGAGATGCTCCGAAGGTACGTTACATTTTCGAGACCGAAGTAGCAGTTTGCAGGGAAGATATGTGCCTTTGTAATTCGCCAAAACTCCATTGGAAATGAGGATTGGACTAAAAGTTCAGAAAAACATGAGGATTAGCAAATATTTGTCTTGATAGAGATAACAGACTCGCCAAAACATAGAGAAACCAAGCATACCTTACGCAAGCTCTTATATAGAATGTCATTCGGTTTGTCTATCACATTCTTTATAATTTTGAAGAATGTTTGAAGGACCTTCTGAAAGATGCTGCTTGCAACAGAAGCATTTTAATGCCTTCTGGACACCCGAACAGAGGGCTGCCACTGGCTCGTCTATCCTTTGCAGCTTGCTGCTGTTTAAATCGGCAGCATGATCACCAGGATCAGGTTTACAATTCAAAATTGAGGGGTTCCTGCTCTGTTCAACCTCCACTTGAATCTTAGTTCCAGATTCCACAACAGCTCCACAAGTACTCCCGTCAATGCTCACTTCCTGGTCCAGAATACAATTACATGGATTTGATCATTGCAGAAAATTAGTGGTATCAAATACAAAAGGATCACAAGTAAAATTCATATGTTTTAGAAGAAATAAATAAATTAGCACAAAATTTTATTTGACCTGATCATATCAAACACAAACTGCTGACTGCTCAAATGAACCAAGGAAAGAGTGCAGACTTAACTCGAGCAAGAAGCCAGGAAATGTAAAGGTAGAAAGGAGCGTGGGCCGAAGTAAGATTTATGATAGCCTCATATAGAGTAGGAGTTCACAATGCTGTCATGGTTGCTATTCAATGGATCTGTTTCTCATGATCTGAAAAAACATTCAAAAGAAAAACTTGACTAACCTCAGTCCTAGGTAAGTGAAGTGTTATTTTTTTCGAGAAACCACAAAACACTTCTGTGTTTCATTTCATTGAAAAGGAAGGGTTTGAGTTACGTTCCTCCTAGGAGGCAATTACAGGTGCAAAATATGAAATCAGTGTACATCCCAGGTCTGAGGGATGATCAAGTCAGATCAAGGTGGAGGCAGCCATATTTTGATTGCTTCAGCCAGCCCTTTTGTGTTATCTTAACCACAAAAGGCGTCTGCACTTTTTTTAAGGGAAACCGCCAGCTTTATTAACTTCTCAAAACAAGGATACAATCAGCATCTAAGCTGTGATCTAAATAAGCCAGTGGGTCAGCATCCCAAGAAAACAACTGCTCCTGTATGGACGCATACTTTGCGCAACAGGGAGCCGCTTGGTTAGCCTCCCGACAAGCAAAAACAATATCAAACGACTGAAAAACTAAACCGAATTCGCTAATCTCATCTAAAGGCATACAAAAAGTTTCAAGAAAAAAAGAAGGAACTATACACTAGAACAGTACTTGAGGCCAAACCAGAAGATCACTGAGGCATCCTCTCTGACAACAAGACTTCCTGTTCCACAACGTACTGCATGCTCAGTTCCTCGGAGTCCCTTTCACTAGGCATGTCATCACTAGAAAATTGGTCGTCGTCATACCTCCTTGATGTTGCATCACGCTCAGCTTGCTCCCTCTTGATCCGCAGGTTTTCGAGTGTCATCTCCACTTCTCTCATTGCCGGCCGGTCTTCTGCATTCAACCTCACACACTTTGCTGCCAGCGCAGCTACCTCTTGGACTTCTCCATCTTCCTCTTCCATGATCTGAGGATCCAGTAACTCAGCCAAGACACCTTCTGTGACCAGTGAGGCAAAATGTAGAACAAGACTATCGCCGTCAACTGAATTATAGGCGAGTGGCCTCTTTCTGGTAAGCAGTTCTACGAGAAGTACGCCAAAGCTGAAAACGTCGCTCTTGTCTGTTAGACGACCAGTGTAATAGTACATGGGATCCAAGTAGCCAATCGTTCCTTGAACAGCAGTAGTCACCCCAGTTTGATCGATAGGAATAAACTTTGAAGCCCCAAAATCCGATACCTTGGCAGTTAAACTTTCGTCAAGAAGTATGTTGGCGGACTTAATATCTCTATGATATACTGGCCTTGAAGCAGCTGAATGCAGATAGGCTAGAGCTGTACAAACCTCAAGGGCAATCCTTAATCGGTCGTCCCATGATAGTGATACTGGTCCTTCTACATGCAAATGATGTTCAAGTGTTCCATTTGAAATGAATTCGTAAACCAGCAATGGGACTTCTGTTTCGAGACAACATCCAATCAGCTTCACGATATTTCTATGGTTGATTTGAGAAAGAATTGCGACCTCATTAATAAAGTCATCGATTTCTCTCTGTACGACGATCTTTGATTTCTTGATGGCTACAACCTGTAGGTCCAAAATGCCTTTATAGACGATGCCATGTCCTCCACCACCAACCTCGCGAGTTCTGTCAAAACTGTTTGTCGCCTTCTCTAGTTCTGCTAAGGTGATAATCATCCGTTCGCCCATATCTGCCCTTTGTGAAACTAATTGCTGAAATAGCAACCCATGATTTTGCTTGAAAAACTTGTCTTTTCTTTTATTCACCTTCTGCTGCTTGATATTACGTGTTACGAAGGGAGCACCAAGAGCCAGAAGCACAAGAATTGACCCACCGCCAACTACTAGGCCTATGCTTAAACCTGTGAAATTATAAGAACATAATTACATGATGCATCGACCCCTCATATCTTAATAAAAGGAAACAATCTGCACTGAATTTTTTGTTTTTACCAATTGTACAATACAAGATTTAGAACTAAACGTTTGTACCAACTATAGGTTTGCACTATGCAACTAGATTTAGTAAACAGGTTTAAGCTGTTTAGCCTTGTTCTAAGAAAATCACTTACTTTAGCTATCTTTATAGGTTTCAATCACAGAGCTTTATCAATAATATTTGATTTCTAACACTTAACAGTGCTCTTGTCACTATGATGCTATATTATCTTTATCGTGAGATTGCCAACCAAGCTAGTATTCTTTATAGAAAATCAACTCATCAAGCTCTACTGAAATTCTCTTCCTACAAAACCTTTACTGAAAATGCAGTAATAAGTTAAGTTAAAACTCTCCCTGCAGAGAACTTCTCGTTCTTTTAAAATAATTGTTAGTAAATAGAGGATGTAATATGACAAAATGGTTAAAGAACCACCATTTTGAACTTACAAAGATGATTAGGATTATTATTTTTCTGGAACAAGGGGGTATTTTTTATGAGTATATAATAAGAGCAGAATATACCAAACAACTAATATAATGGCTGTGTAAACGTTGTCGTGTTTAAACAGTTTTCTTGAAATAACTTAACAGCATCGTGAAGTTGATGCAGACAAATTAAAATGGCATAGATTTAAGATTACTGAAATGTCATCACTATATATGGAGTTGTGATGATACGAATACACAATTTAGGTAACTGGTGGTGCATAGTGATTATTACCTTGAGAGGAACTCTTGTTCTTGACGCACCCTCCTTCCACGAAGGGATTCCCATAGGTCCCATCGGGGCATTGGCAGCGAAACGTTCCAGGCATATTTATGCAGGTTCCGTAGCATGAGTGGAGTTCCCAATGCGCACATTCATCAATGTCTAGTAAAACAGCAACGAAGCACTGTAAACAAGACTGATAGACCAGCCACATACATGGACTGTAAAAGTATATCTAATTCTAGGCAACAACCTAATATGCATTTTATCTTTGTAAGACGAGGAAATAAAACCAGGTTAAATCAACTTGTATACCTTGGCATCCATTCACGACGTACGGGTTGCCTTGATAGCCAGCAGAACAAAGACACCGGTGCCCCTTATAAGCAAAGCTTGTGTAGTTCTGACAGGAGCTGCTGCTGCTGCGGCACGCAGATACAGGTGTGACAGGCAGTTTCTTGCTACATGTCGAATTGCTGATCACCCAGTCCAGCAAGACTGGTAGAGTAGTTACAGTGTCCAAGATGAGGCGTGTGACATTGTAGGACCCCTCCTCGGCTATGTACACTGATGATTCGGCATCAAATTCAGAAACATTGCCAGGGGGCTGGACCTGGATGCTGTAGGAGGTGTAGCCCTTCGGGATGGCAGCACTGCAGCAGCCAATGCCGGAGCAGTCTTTGTTCAGGGGGAATTGAAAAGGCTGGCCTTTTCCCGGGGGCGGTGGGCAGTAGGTGGCACAGGCGTTGACGGTGCTGTTGTCCTCCGCAAGGAGGAGGACCTGGACGTTGCTGCATGACAGCACCAGGAACTTGTTCTTCTCCGGCGAGACGAAGAACGGGCCGCCCCTTCTGAGCCCACCCCATGTGTGGTACTTGCCTGTGCTGTTGACACTGCCTGGTGCTACTGCTGCTGGTAAGAGCGTGATGCTACTGCTGTTGACACGTACCGTGCCGCTGGGAATGGAGATCTCTAGCACCTCTACGGTGCCATCGCCGAGGAACAGCTTGGGTGGCCGGTACGAGTGATCGCAGGTGAGGTTGAAGCCATCGTGGTAGCAGCCGGCCTCGATCCCAAACGGGTAGGAGATGCTGATGCCTCCACAGCGGGCGCTACAGTTAGCTGCTGCCTCGGCACCCAACGTCTGCAACAGCAACGCTGCAACTACAGCCGCCGTGAACACAACTCTACTCGATAACCTCTCCATAAAGGCAACCTCAAAAAGATGGTGATGTCTATGGTTTTTCTTCCTATCTCCATTCGCCAAGCCAGTCGAGCACTACTTAAACCAATGTAGCCTCTACACCTACCGCATGGAACTACAAGTAATTCAGTGCCCATGACTTCATTCGTTTGGGCTACCAGCTAGCTCGTAGGCGGCTAGCAGATGGTCAGCACTGGCCCTATTCCCATGGGTTATAACAGCTAACACCCAGTTAAGAGATTATAATATAGCCACATCTATTATAAAATGAGACCATGATTATGACACGACTAGTGGCGGAGGCTAAATTAGGTGACTTTTGCAGGATTTCCACATGTAGTGGTCACAAAAACATTTGACCACTACTGATTTGGCTATGATTTGAGATTCCAGTGGGGTACTGCGACTCGTGTTCTTTGGTTGGAAGATGCCATGAAACGTCCTTGTTCATGCACGTGTGCTCAGCTCCAAATAAATTACCCATATTGTTTTGGTGGCTGTTGCAAAAACTTCGTAGCTCCTCTAGGCTCTGCTCTTTCCTAAGGAGAGTAGTGCCTTTTCTTGTTCTTCTTTGGTTTGTGGTTTGTAAGACTTTGTTCTGTTTTGTGGCGTATGGAAAAAAAAATACCCGTAAATGAAATGGGGGCAGGGCAAGTAACGAACGGAACCTTCGCCGATCTGATGGCAGCGCCGCCGAACTGGCCTCTCCGCCGACTGGCTCGCGCGGCGGAGCTAGGCGCCGCCGCGTCGGCACCAGCCACGAATCGGCCGGAGTTTGCCTCCCGGAGGCGCACCGCGAGTCATTGGGAGCCATCAGTACTGGCCAGCGCCGCCACACCGCGCTCCTCTTGGTGGTTCTTCTCCGCCGAGCGCCGATTTGGAGGCAGCGCCGGCGTTCCGCGCGATTTGGTACTCTCAAAAAACAGGGTGATGCGATACTACGCTGACGACGGCGCATCCACCAGAACGACATCCCACATGGCGCAAACGAAAGCAAACTTTACGCTTTCAATACTACGGTTGCACAAAAGGTTTAGCACTATCTCCAGGAAGGATATAAATGCAGACCATGAGATATCTCAGGTAACAAATCTGGGAGAAAAACGCCCACATTCAACTGACATACGCAGAGAAACTTCTACTAGCAGTATCATAAGAACAAATGTCAATAAAGAAAAGTATCAGAAAAATTATCAGCCCCAGAAGAGATCATCTGGGGTACCTGGCAGACAGCAAGATTTCCTCTTCCATAGTGTACTGCCTGCTCAATTCCTCGCCATGCCCTTCAATCGGCATGTCCTTGTTGGCGAGTAGATCTTCAATTGACTTATACGGTGAAGCAACTTGATCCCCGTCGTATCTCTTTGATGCTGAATTATACGGAGCAGGCTTCTTTCTGGCTCGCAGGTTTTCAAGGCCCATCTCCACCTCCTTCATTGTTGGCCGGCTCTCTCCTTCCAATCTAGTGCACGCTGCCGCCAGTATGGCTACTTCTTGGAGTTCTCCATCGTCCTCCTCTTCCATGGCTTGCCGGTCTATTATGTCAACAAGACTGCCTTTTGTGAGCGATGAGGCAAAATGCGCAACCAGACTGGCATCATTATCTGATCTATACACATACGGTTTCTTCCTGGTTAGCAGTTCTATGAGGAGAACACCGAAACTGAAAACATCGCTCTTGTCCGTTAGTCGACCTGTGTAGTAGTACATGGGATCTAAATAACCAAGTGTTCCTTGAACAGCTGTCATCACTGCTGTCTGGTCAATCGGAATGTACCTTGAGGCTCCAAAGTCCGAAACCTTTGCTGTCAAACTCTCGTCAAGAAGTATGTTAGAGGACTTGATATCTCTATGAAATATGGGCATCGAAGTAGCTGAGTGCAGATAGGCCAGAGCTCGGGCAACCTCAAGTGCAATCCTTAACCGGTCATCCCATGATAGTGATATTGGTCCTTCAACATGAAGATGGTGATACAGGGTTCCATTTGAAATGAACTCATAAACCAACAAGGGTACTTCCGCCTCAAGGCAGCATCCCAGGAGCTTCACGACATTTCTGTGGTTGATCTGAGAAAGAATAGCAACCTCATTTATGAATTCATCAATTTCTTTCTGTACCACAATCTTTGATTTCTTGATGGCAACAACATGCAAGTCTAGAATTCCTTTATATACAACACCATGCCCACCACCGCCAACTTCACGGGATTTTTCGAAATTATTTGTGGCCTTCTCTATGTCCCCTAAGGTAAACATCATCCGCTCACCAATATCTGCCTTTTGTGATATTAACTGCTGCAATAGCAACCCATGATTTTGTTTGAATAAATTTTCTCTCGTTTTCTTCACCTTCCTTAGCTTCACAATCCGTATAATAAATGGAGCACTAAGTGCCAGAAGCAACACTGAGAAGCCGCTGATTACTATGCCTACTATTAAACCTGAAAAGTTATGGAACTAAGATTATTTAGCTTAAGGGCGCAAACAGTGATAAAAATCTATCAATTTTCCATTTTCTCCACTGTGTGTGATGAAATTGCTATCCAAACAACAGTCTCTACATAAAGCTAACTTACAAAGTTTTCGAAGCAATTTCAAAATAATTAACAGGATGGAGGCAGTCGCCATGGACAAATGATTACTTGGTTAATTAATGGCAGTATATGTTTCAATCATTCCAACTATGGAATTAAGACTGAACATCATTGAGATAGCGGGGTGTGATGTAAGATTACAAGTAACAGAAACAACATGTCTACAAAAAATGGTTCCAGTTAACATCCCAGCTACACACTTGGATAATATATTGGGGTGGAGATCATAATTATTATTTGGCATAGAATTAATCTGTGAATGGTTACCAATTTATACCAACAAAGTGATTACCGAATTTGTTTATATAAATACGAGATTATATGGATACATAGTTCGGTAATCAATGATACATAGAGGTTATCACCTGCAGAGTAATTCTTGATCTTGATGCATCCTCCTTCTATAGCGGGGTTTCCATATGTTCCATCAGGGCAATGGCAGTGAAATGTTCCAGGCACATTTTCGCAAGTTCCATGGCATGAGTGGGCTTCCTTATGTACGCACTCATCAATATCTAGCCAAATCACAATACAACATGAACAGACCATAAGTGGAAAGGAAGTCGAAATAATTACTCACCAGTGGGACTGTATTTAGTATTTTAGAAATTGTAGAACCAACTAAACTGGTAAAATATTTAAATCTACAGCAGATGTACATGGCTACTAAATTCACATTGTAGTCCTCCTAATTTACATTTTAACTTGTATGACAATGAAATAAATAATACTAAATTTATTTAGCTTGTACCTTGGCATCCGTCCAGGATGTATGGATTTCCCTGATAACCAGCAGAGCAGTGGCACTGGTACCCATTGTAGACATAGCTTGTGTAGTTTTGACAAAAGCTGTTGCTGCTGCGGCATGCAGGAGCAGCAGAGTGTTGCTTTTGGCATGAAGAATTGTTGATCACCCAGTCTAGCAGGGCAGGAAGTGCCACGCCACGAGGTTCAGACATGAGTTTTGAGATGTTATAGGACCCCTCCTCGGCTATGTATACTGACGATTTAGCATCAAAGCTCGAGTCATTAGAAGGGTTGAGCTGGATGTGGTAGGAAGTGTAGCCTTTTGGGATGCCTCCACCACAGCAGCCAAGGCCCGAGCATTCGCCATGCAGAAGGAGATACCGAATAAGCTGAGGCTGCGAGTCTGAGTTTTCTAAGGATGGGCAGTATGTGGCGCATGCATTAATGGTGGAGTTATCCTCTCCCATGAGGATGACTTGGATGTTGTTGCATGACAACACAAGGAACTTGTTCCTATCCGGCGAGACGAAGAATGGCCCTCCCTCTCTGAGGCCACCCCATGTGTGGTACCTGCTTGTGTTGGGCCTGGATGCACCATCAGTCTCACCCAATGGCATGATATTGGTGCTGTTGATGCGCACCGTGCCATTGGGAATGAAGATCTCGACCACTTCGACAGTGCCATCGCCAAGGAACAGCTTGGGAGGGCGGTACGAGTAGTCGCAGGTGAGGTTAAAGCCGTCATGGTAGCAATCAGGCTCGATACCAAATGGGTAGGGGATGCTGATATTACCGCAACTTGTACTGCAACCTGCTACCGGCGCCACTGCACTTAATAGCTGCATCAGCACCACTGCAACCACCGCATGGAACAACACTTGCCTACTTGCTACTCTCTCCATGTTGCTAGCTAAATCTTCACAGGAAGATGCAGTTCTCTTCTCATCTCCAAGCGGAGCGCTACATCGCTTTATATCTCAATTAGCAAACGCTGCAAGCAACTATGCAATCGTTAAGCAATGCACAGGGCTTCACTGTGACTGATCCAATTTTGTATTCAACCACCTAACAACCCACCAGAGCACCACGATAGTGGCAAAGATAATATTAAGCCAGCTCTTGTGCATCACGCGGGGCACTAGGGGGCAACAGTATGGTCAGTGTTCCCATGTGTGGCCGTGTGGGGTTTGGTGAGTGCTTTCACATCTAGCTGTAATGAGGAAGATATAGTTATTCACTTATCGTTTAAGAATATATTACTCCGTACAAGAAATCTCCAACAATTCAGGAGTGTTTCAATTCAGTTTTGTGGTGTTAATTGCTTTTGGGTATAGACAAATGTCCTCAGACAAAATCTGGTGCTTAGTCTATTATTCAACTACAGTACAACAATCAGTTCACAATCTCAGGAAATTATGGTATTATTATTATCTATTAGGAGTACACCACAGTCATCGATGGGCAAGCCAGCCGCAATTATGGGCTCGATGCGAGTAGAGATTTCATAAGATGCTAGTGAACGAATTTACCTGGCCTGAAGGTGGGGGGCAATTCAGTTCGTCTGGTTTAGGAACCCAGAAATGGCAAATGCCAGATGCCCAATCCGCATCTTCCGTCCTGTTGCGGTTCACGGCGAGAAGGCCGTGACTTAGCTCCTCCGCCGTTCGACCGTAGCCGGCGTCGAGCGCCACCAATCTCCGGCCGACTGGACCGCGAACGCCGCTGGTTCCATGCATCACGCATTCCCCTCCTCTGGCGGCTCGGCCCCCAGCCAGTCACCGCTCGCTTCGCGACGATTGCGCTCGCCGCAGCTGGATACGACAAGAGCGACCCAGCCTTAGCCGCCTCCTGCCACTGAACCCGCCGAGTGGCATTGGGCGCCGCCGCTAACCCGCCACTGCCGCTCGGCGGGCGCTTGCCGTCCCTGAGGAGTTAGGACACTGAACTGGGCCCAGCGGAGTCCCGCAAGCCCACACGCGATTGACAAATGACAACCATCATCGGACCCATCGTAGCAAAATGTTTTCCTTAAAAAAAAGTGTAGCAATACGTCTTCTGCACATCGAAACATACATTTCGTATTCTTTTGTTCCTTCGGTTCATTTTCCTTTTCGTGAGGCGTACATTGAGATGGTTCTATTGTCAGGCACAAGAGAGTTATAAATTATTTTTGTTGAGGGCTTGAGGCCCTGTGACCGATTTCGACCGGGCGCCCGCAGGTGCTTTTTTGTTTGAATGAGGGGATGGGAAAGAAAAACAACACCGGCGCTGCCAATAGTCGAGGGAGAAGAAAGAATGACCGGAGTGAGAAAGATGGGAGCACCCCTGCCGCCTCCAGATCCAGTCCCCACAGCCATCGTTGTCCGAACCCGTCTGCCACCGGCGCTCCTGCGACCACCTCACCACAGTCCGCACTACCATGCTGAAATCTCAGCGTCCGTCGGTCCATCATTGCCCCCAGCCTTCCCTCTAAGATCCACCGCCTCCACATCGTACTCCTCGCTGCTGCACCCGTACACGCCCTCCCCACTGTTAAGTGAAGTGCTCACCTCCGGCTCACCCCAGCCTCGTTGACGTCTCTCCGCCAAGGCTCCCTAGCGATCGCGGTGGCGTCGCTGGCGCTGGCTCGATGGGAGGAGGTAAGAGACAGGGTGATGGAGTTGGTCGTACAGATTTCTACAGGGCGGGTTAAGCTTTGCTCACACAGAGGAGGAAGAAGAAGGAGAGAAAGCACGTCGTGGGGCCTAACAAAGGGGAATCGTCTCCGCATGTGCGGTACCCGTGGGTACGATTACGTGTGGTAGACTCGGCCTATACACCAAACAGGCTCTCCTGCGGGAGTGGTAAGTAACCGAACCGCATAGCTAGCTTCAAGTTAAATCACGTGAGATCACACAAATCAAATTACATCCTTCTACAATGATCCTGAAATAAAATGCAAGTTTTGAAGGGAATATGACCGAGAGGCAATAATAAAGTGGTTATTATATTATTCCTTGTTTATGATAAATGTTTATTTCTCATGCTAGAATTGTATTAATCGGTAACGTTGATACATATGTGTTTAATAAAAAAACAAGAGTTCCTAGTAACGCCTCTCGTTTAACTAGCTTGTTGATTAACTGATGATCAAGGTTTTCTGATCATGAACATTGTATGTTGTTAATAACAGGGTCATGTCATTAGTAGAATGATGTGATGAACGTAGACACAAAGTGAATATAGCAATGCGATCAAGTCATTAAGTTTACATTGTTATATTAAACATACGAAATAACTCTAAATCTCTAATTCTTAGATCATGTCAATCACTAACACCGGAAGAGTGCTTTGATGTCATCAAACGTCACATCGTAACATGGTGACTATAAAGGTACCGCCGGCTATTTGGAAAGTATTAGTTGAGGCTCATGGATCAAGAGTGGGATTTGTCCATCCAAATGACGGAGAGATATACTCTGGGTCCTCTCGGTGATATCACATCGACACCGCTTGCAAGCACGTGACTAGGTCACAAGGATGTCATATCACGGAATGAGTAAAAGAGTACTTGTCGGTAACGAGATTGAACTAAGTATGGTTGATGCCAATGATCGGATCTCGGACAAGTAAAATATCGCGAGACAAAGGGAATTGGTTACAACGTTTATGGTTCACACGATCACTAGATTCATTGTTGAATGTGTAGGAGTCATTACGGATCTTCAGATCTCGCTGTTGACTATTGATCGGAGAGGTGTCTCGATCATATCTATATTATTCACGAACCGTAGAGTGACACACTTAAGGTTTGATGCCGCGATTGAGTGGACACGGAATATCAGAGAAAAGTTTGGACAACACCGGAATTGTTTCGGGGAATATTGAAATAGTCACCGAAATTGTTTCGGAGAATATTGAAATATTTCAAGGTGGTATATGTTAATGTTTGATTAACAAATAGTTCAAGGGGCAAGTGTTAATGTTTGTTAATAGGATTAACAAATATTAAAATAAAGAAATAAAATTGTTTTGTTTATTTATTAAAGAAAACCCTTTAAATTTTGAGTGGGAATTGATGAGAGAATGAGTGGGTTGAGTGGAGACTCCACCCACATGATGAGGGCAGAGGTGGAGACACCAAAATTTCGTGGATGCGTCCCCCTCCTATATAAAGAGGGGTTGGACCTCCCTCTCCACACACAACTTGGTGTCATATCTCTCTCCCTCCTCCCGCTGCTCCACCTCTTAGTCATCCGCTTGGCGAAGCCATGACCGTCTAATTTCTCCACCACACCACGCCGTCGTGTTGTTGGAGTTTCCGGAGGATCCTCTACTTCCGATGCCCCGCTGGATCGAGGGAACGGAGGTCATCATCAAGTTGTACGTGTGGCCGAGTGCGGAAGCGCTGCCGGATTGCAGCGCTCTTCTTCGCAATCTTGAGATGGATGTGAGTTCGACTACATCACCAACGAGATTCGATCTCGTAACGGTTTGAGTCTTCGAGGGTATGTTTTCCTAAGACTCTTTCTCCCCGTTGCTTTCATCTCCTAGATTATATTTTGGCCCTTCGTGTTTATCTCGCGTAGGAAAAAAATTGTTTTCTATGCAACGAACCCTACTGTGGTATCGGAGTCGGATCTACGCGTAGATGTTTTATACGGGTAGAACACATAGGTGTATGTGGGTGTTGATGATATGGTTCTTGCCTCCTTGAGTATTTTATGATCTTAGTGGCATAGTGGGATGAAGCAGCCCGGACTAACTTTACATGTACACGCACATGAGACTTGTCCCACAACTAACATGCAACTTATATTGCATAAGTGGCTCAGCGGATGTCATGTTTCTCCTACTATAGTTAAGATCTAATATACGAAGGGTTGTTAAAAATATGTTTATCAACGTTGTGGTTCATGTTCGTAGGTATGAAAGGTTCTATCCTCGAAAACCCTAAGCCATGTAAAATATGCAAAAATAAATTAGAGACGTCTAACTTGTTTTTGCGGGACATGTGATGTGATATGATCAATATTACGAATTTGATGTATGAAATGATCTCATTTGTACATTATTGACATACCGGCAGAAGCCATATGGTTGTCTTATTATTTATGGCATGCGCGTTGTATATCATATCCATGTGATATGTTGTAATTTTGATGGACAATCAAGATGGAGGCACTACGGATCTTGGTGCCACGCCGGTGGAATGATGGAGATCATACCATGATGCACAAGATGGAGATCAAGTGCAAGAAGGACCATATCATATCACATTATCCATGCATGTGATGTTAATCCTTTTATGCATCTTATTTTGCTTAGATCGCGACGGTAGCATTATAAGGTGATCTCTCTCACTAAATATCGAGATAATAATGTGTTCTTCCTTAGTATGCACTGTTAAGAAAGTTCGTCGTTTCGAGACACCACATGATGATCGGGTGTGACAGACTCAACGTCCGCATACAACAGGAACGGACGAGCCTAACATGTACATACATGGCCTCAAAACACACCCAATACTACGGTTCTACTTGGCGAGCCTAGCATGTACAGACATGGCCTCGGAACACGTAACCAAAAGGTAAGGCATGAGTCATATGGATGGTATGATGAACATGTCGATGTTCGCCTTTGCAACTACATCACCTCATGTGATGATCGTTTTGGTGTAGTGAATTTGGTTTGTGTAATCACTAAAACGACTAGAGGGATGTTGTTTTTGAGTGGGAGTTCACGTAGTAATTTTGAATTAACTTGAACTTATTTTATCATGAATAACCAATCAAAGAGAATTTGCATAAATTGTAGTATTCATTAGCATCCACAAACTACCTTGCACTTAGATTGTTAATTGAGATATAATTGTTATGGTTTAGTAAAATCATTTAAGATTGGTACCGTATTAGTGAAATTTAAAAATTGAGTCCTATTGTAGATTTTCGGTAAAACCTACCTAGCTCCATATGATTAATGATTGATTGATCTAGAGAGCAAATAATTCCTACTTAGAATCTAGTGTCATGATTGCTTCCATAATACTTTATATTCAAAAGAATGTTTTGTTGATCAAGGTGATTTAGGAACTGAAAAGAATTATTTTTAGAAACAATCAAGTGAAAGATATATTGATATCTAGAAACTTATTTGTAGCAACATGACTGAGTATAATTTAGTGTGACAATGTATGCTTATATTATTTAAACATATGAAATGATTGAAGACGTTTGGCGTTTGAATCTTCCAAGAAGTTCGGCGCTAATATTATCCTCTAAATTCCTTCCTTCGAGCTATAGTAGCTTCATCACAAATTGTTATGGTAGTATGGATTAAAAGTGTGGGTAAAATCGTTTACCTTGCTTGAAGATTGCTAAGAGTGGAATCCGGAAGAATGCTATTAATATGGTTATATTAGTAGAACAATCAAACTCAAAGTATGATTCAATGGGTGATAGTATATGAATAACACGCCAAGGAAAATGTGTTAGTATGTTGAATGATTCTTCTGTAAAGGAAATGGAATATTGAAAATAGAATTACAAAAATATATATGGCAGAAAAGAAAATAACTCGAAAAGTCCAGCTCAGGAGTATAGGCTTGATATACAAGTTATAGTGTATTACTAGTTAACAAAGTATTTTTGGGTATTTTGATACCAGATTGGTTGGTATGAGTTGTCATACAAACCAACGCAATGCAAGAAATATAAGGGCCTAAAAGGAAACTAGTAGTAGATGTGGAATCTATCATGACAAGAAAAGAAATAAAAGGTTATTGTGTACATTATCGTATCGAACCAAACATTCAAGATTTATTTTAAGAACTTAATAAGTTCTTATTATGTTCCGGTCTTTTGTGAGAACAAATAAGATTGTTCAAACTATGACCATATTCCATAATTTATGGATGCATTAATATAAATCGTGTTGGTAAAGTAAACATCTATAATACTAAATGCTAAACGTTGCAAGACGTAAGAGAATTTCACTTAAATTGTGACACCACCATTTTAGTTCATATCGGAAAGAAAAACATGAAGGAGTCCATGTTAATGGACTTCCGGGGTCATTTTATTTTGAATAAATTGACGCTTGTGAGACCTCTTCCAAAAGATGACTAAAATTCCGTTCATAAGTCAAAGTAGAATGAACGACTAATTTAGTGGAGATTATACATATTGATGTATATAGTCCATTATGTGTAGTCATGAGTGGTGGATTAATTTTCCTTCATAAAATTTCGTCGATGATTTGAGTAGATATATGATTATATCTATTTAAAGAGAACGGAGTTTGACATTTTTTTAATTGGTTTAAACTATTGTTAGCATGAAGTAAAAATCATCGTAACAAGATAATAAAATATTTATGATTAGATGATACGTCATAAACATATCCATAATTTCTGCTGTTCCATGTTGTTTTCATGCCATATGCTACATGTTTCTGATACGTCATAAATGTATCCTTAATTTCTGATGTTCCATGTTTTATTATTGTTTCCCACATGTTTGTTATACGCTTTATGTCATTTTTATCGATTTTCTGGACTAACCTATTGACAAGATGCCACAGAGCCAGTTCCCTGTTTTCTTCTGTTTTTAGTTTCAGAAAAGTTGTTCTAGAAATATTCTCGGAATTGGAAAATTCGAAGTCTGGAGGTCTTAGAATTCCCGAAGATTCCACGGAGTCCCAAAAAGACCCGGAGGAGGGCACGGGGGGCCCACACCATAGGGCGGCGCGCCCCCTGGCCGCGCCATGGGGTGGTGTGGGGCCTCTAGGCCTCCACCACCTTTGCCTTTCGCCTATTTATACTGCCCCCCCCCCCCCGAGACGTAAACTCTAAAAGATATACCACTTCGTCCCGAAAAACACCCGAGTCCGTCGGCATCTTCATCCTGAGATCGGGAGGGTTCTGGAGCTCTCCCCGGCACCCTCCGGGAGGGGAATTCATCATCGGAGGGGTCTACACCACCATGCCCTCCTTCGAAGTGATGCGTGAGTAGTTCATCCCTGGACTACGGGTCCATAGCACTAGCTAGATGGTTGTTCTCTCCACTTTGTACCTCATGTTTAGATCTTGTTAGCTGCCTCACATGATCGAGATCATCTTTATGTAATGCTACATGTTGTGTTTATCCAATAGAGGGATGTTGAATGCTATGTCTTCTGATTATCAATCTATCATGTTATCTTCATGCTTATGTTATTTATGATCTTGCATGCTCTCCATTATTAGTAGATTCTCTGGCCAAGTAGATGCTAGTAACTCCAAGAGGGAGTATTTATGCTCGATAGTGGGTTCATGCCTCCTTTGCATCTGTGCTCGAGTGACAGAAACGTGACGGATGGAGGATGTGTTGTTTCCATTAGGGAGAAAACAACGGTGTTTACCTAGTTTACATTGTTTACATTACACACTTTGGTTACTGCGATAATTTGTTGCTAGCAACTTAATACCCAACGTTTGTTCGGATGATATTCGGAGGGTGGATTATTAGACATAGATGAAGTTGGATGACGGTCTATGTATTTTGTTGTAATGCCCGCATGAATCACATAGTAATCTTTATATCTTGCATATGCACTACAGTGCAGCCTTCATTTCTCTCAATTGCCCAGCTGTAGTTTGTTCACCACGCATGTTATTTATCTTTCATGGAGAGACACCACTAGTGAACTGTTGACCCCAGTCCTTTTTCCTCATACTGATAAAACACCTACTGCTTTCATATTGTTACTACTGCTTTCATACTGTTTTCCTACTGTTTTCCACACCATACGTTTAACCTCTTTGTTCAGCAAAACAGGTGAGATTGACAACCGGAAAGTGCATTTGCATTTGATCTCTCATTTGTTTTGGAGTCGATAACAACCTGATTAAGGTTCTAGTAGTGCGTTGAAGTTATTTCAGGAAACATCATCTCGACGCAAAAAGGAAGAGTGCAAAATGCCAAAGCCACCAAACACTTCTCTGTGCAGCGGTAGTTCCGGACACTCTAGCGGTAGTACCGCTAGCTCCAGCGAGTCGTAGTACCGCCGATGGTACCGCCAGAAGTACCGCCAATATGGATTTGGCCTCTGTTTCCAGCGGTACTTTAGCGGTACTGGTCCAGTAGTACCGTTGTGTGGGGAGCAACACTTCCCACTATGGTAGTACCACTACCGCCAGCGGTAGTACCGCTGGCAGTACCGGTCAAAGTACCGCCAGGGGAGTTTTGCTCGCAGAAGCCTTTACGGTACTAGAGCGGTAGTGCCCTAGTACTACCGCCAGCCACTTCGATTTATTTCAAATTCGTGTCCAACGGTAGTACCGGTGGGCCTAGCGGTAGTACCGCCGCTGGAAGTACTGCTGTACTTCCACGGTAGTACTGCCCGCACCTTTCTGCTGGGTCCTCTCCAGTACCGCTCAGGTTGACAGCGCGCGGTAGTACCGCTGACCTCAGCGGTAGTACCGCCAGGTGCGAAAAGGGTCAAACGGCTAGTTGGTGGGAGGGGGCTATAAGTACCCCATCCCCTTCTTCTCCAAAGGGTTGCTTGAACCAGCATTGCAGACAAGCATTTATTGAGCCTCCAAAAGCTAGATTTCTCCCAATCCCTCCACCCAAACTTGTTGATACTTGGAGGATTGAAGGAGAAGACCCTGATCTACATCTTCACTGAGTCGATCTTCATTTCCCCCTCATTCTCCAGAGGGATCTAGTCTAGGGTTTCCTTGTGGAGAACCTAGACTCCATTGCTACACTTGTTGGTGACTGGTGATTGTTGGGAGCCCCCAATTTGGTTGTGGGTGTGTGCCCCAAGCTTGTTTGTAAAGGATTCGATTCTCGCCTCAAAGGGGATCAATAGTGGAAGGTGGACTAGGCCTTTATGGCGGGGTTCATCGTAGAATAGGGTGAGGCCTTTGTGGCATTGAGCAGGCCTTCGTGGCGAGCTCACACCCCTCCATCGAGACGTACTCCCTTAACAAGGAGGAACTCGGGAATACATCGTGTCTCTATGTGCTTCATATCGGTTACCTCGTTCCCTTCCTCAAGAATATGATCCCGTGCTCAAAGATGTTATTGCTCTTACCGTGCAAAAGTTTTGGAAGAATCCACCCAAGGCCAAGGCATATGTTGAGGAGAAGACTAAGTCTCGCTATGGCAATGATGGGACTCAAAGAGTGAGGTCTTGCTTCAATTGTCAAGATAAGCACCATTTCATTGCGGAGTGTCCCTATGAAAATAGAGAACTCCATAGTAGCAAGCTCATTCGCAAGGACAAGCCCAAGATTCCTTACAAGAAACCTCACTTCAAGAAGAAACCATTCAACAAGAAGTCCCCCACCAAGTTCGTGCTAGTGACTCAAGAGGAGTATAATTCCAGAAGTAATGAATAAGAAATAACCACAAGTGAAGTGGCCGCTCTTGCCATTGATTCGACTCCATCATCTTCATCTCTCTTCAAATCCCCCAATGAGAATCATCCTCACCCAAATGCCAAGTGCTTCATGGCTAAGTCCTCGGAGGTATCACCTTCTCCCAACTCTAAGACCCCAAGTGAATTAGAAAATCATGCTAGTCTTAGAGTAGAAGATGAAATTCTCTCTTTGGAACGATTCATGAATAACATGCAAGGGGAGACCAAGGAGTACTTTGATCATCTCATGAGCCAATTGGGAGAGGCACATGAAGCTCTTGAGAAGAAAGGTGAGATTTAAAGAAGGGATGCGGATGAGATAACATGTCTCTCCATGACTCTTGAGGAAGAGCATGATGGTAGAGTTTCTCTTAAGGAGGAACTTGAATCTATTGAAGAGTCACATAATGAACTTGTTTCTAATATAACTAAGGAACGTGGCCTTGCAATTGCAAAATATAAAAAAGGCTAAAAAGGATAAGGTTGAGTTTGGTGTTGGTCATGATAAACTAACCGAGGAGTTTGAAAAGCTAACCAAGGCCACAAGGCCTTGGAGAGTCAACACTCTTCCCTCAAAGAGTTACATGAACAACTTCAGATTTAACTTAATCAACTTAACAACCCTAGAACCTCTACTTCTTCTTGTGATCATGCAAATATTATTGAGGAAAATGCTAGGTTGAAGGATGAGCTAGCAAGGCTCAAGGGCAAGGGCCCTCAAGTTGAAAAGGTTGTGGCCTCTAACCCACAAGTGGTTGCCCCTAGCCCACAAGTGGTTGCCTCTAGACCACAAGTGAGTGCTCCAAGGCAACAAGTGGGCAAGCAAAGTCTTGGCTATGTTGCAAAGAAGAAGAACAAGAAGAAGAAGAGCAAGAAGAAGGCCAACAATGGTGCTTCGGGTGGTATTGTCATTAGGGACAACACTACTCGTAGCACTTCCGCACAAGCTTAATGTTGCTTCAAGTAGTGGTGTCATGAGGGACAACACTACTCGTAGCATTTCTGCGAGAACTAACAATCCACACCATTTCTTATATGTTGATTATTATGGTGTTGTGCAAGCTAAATATGTTGGTCCTATTGAGGGTTACATTGACTATACCATTTGGGTTCCCAAGACCCTTGTTGCTAACATGAAGGGACCCTCCTCGGGTCCTAACTCTAGTCAATGATCTCTTGCATGACTATGCTTCCGGTGGGTCTAAATGGATAATTCATAGTGGATGCACTAGTCATATGACCGGAAGCAAAGAACTTGTGACGGAGTTGCGCCCAAATGATATTAATGCAACCGTCACTTATGGAGACATGTCCAAGTCTAAGGTATCGGGGTTTGGCAAGGTTGTGATTGCTCCTGATATCACTATCGTGGACGTCATGCTTGTTGAATCCCTTGGTTACAATTTACTTTCAGTTCGTTCATTAGGGAAGATGGATTTCTTCGTATTCTTTGATCCTGATATTGTGATCCTTTTGAGGAGAAAGACTCTTGACATCGCATACGTGGGACATGTTGAAAATGAGTTGTTCGTGGTGGACTTTTCGAAGTCTACCAACTCTCAATCAATGTGTCTTTTCGAAAAGGCGGAAGTGGGGTGGTTGTGGCATCGCCGCTTATCCCATGTCAACATGAGAACTTTGCAAAGTATTCACAAAGATGGCCTTATCCTCGGACTAAAATAAAATGTTTCCTTTTCCAAAGATCGCATCTGTAGGTCGTGTGTTGAAGGAAAGATGCATGATGCCGCTCACAAGGCCAAGACTATTATCTCGTCAAAGAGGATCTTGGAGCTTCTCCATGTTGATCTCTTTGGTGCCATGCCCGAGGCAAGTCTTGGAGGCAAGAAGTATTGCTTGGTGATTGTCAATGACTATTCAAGATACACTTGGGTCTATTTCTTCAAGTGCAAGAGTGAGACCCAACAAACTATCATCGACTTCACCAACCAAGTGCAACGTCAACATAGTGTCCAAATCATGGCCATTAGGAGTGATAATGGCTCCGAGTTCAAGAACTACACTTTGATTGAATTCCTTAGTGATGAGGGTATTCGTCATCAATATTCCGCCACCTACACCCCTCAACAAAATGGTGTAGCCGAGCGGAAGAATAGAACTCTATTGGATATGGCAAGGACAATGTTGGCGGAGTATTCTTCTCCCCAATATCTATGGGCGGAGGCTAGTTCTACCGCATGCTACTCCTCCAACCGCCTCTACATCCGCAAGGGCTTGGACAAGACTCCATATGAGATCCTCACCGACAACAAACCCAACGTCTCCTACTTCCGTGTATTCGGTTGTAAGTGCTTCTACTTGATCAAGGGTGTTAGATTGTCTAAATTTCAATCCAAAACTATTGAGGGTATATTTGTTGGTTACGGTGTCGAATCCCACACTTATAGAGTCTTTGACAAAGCCTCATGGATTGTCATAGAATCTTGTAGTGTGCTTTTCGAGGAAAATGATGGATCCCAAGTGGCGCAATTTCATGTTTCTAATGTAGATGTTGAAATGCCTCAAGAAGCCATAGGAAGGATGGGTGTGGGATTTTTCTGCCCCATTGAGGGACACCTTATGGCGACTCGAGAAGGACTATGCTCTACTCTAGTGGAGCTGTCATCTACAATAGAATAACAAGCCAATGAGCCAAGTGATGCACCTAACCAAGAACATGTTGAATACCCTCCTCTCATTGACCAAGTTACTACGCAAGATGCAACCACTCCTATCATTCATGCTAGTCAAGGTCAAGGCCAAGATCAACCATCCTCATCCTCCTCTCCTCAAGTTGAAGCTAGTGTTGAAGATGTTGTTGTTGATGATGATGATGATGATCAAGGCCAAGTTGGTCAAGACGGGGACCCAAATTATCAAGATGATCAAGTGATTCCTCCTTGCAATAATGAGGAGATCAAAGCACGTCGTGCTAGAAGGATAAGAAGAGCTTTGAAGCAAATTGATGCTCATGACAACAAAGTGTTGGAAGATGTTCAAGCTCGAAGATCCACAAAAAAGGCAATTGGCACATTTTAGTGAGCATCAAGCTCACATATCTATGGTGGAACCAAAGAAAGTGTTTGAAGCTCTTGAGGACTCCGATTGGGTTGAAGCTATGCATGATGAGCTCAATAACTTTGAGCGCAATAAAGTTTGGAAGCTAGTTGAGAAGCCCAAAGATTGCCACAATGTTATTGGCACTAAGTGGATATTAAAGAACAAGCAAGATGAGCATGACATTGTCATAATGAACAAGGAAAGATTGATGGCTCAAGGCTACACTCAAGTGCAAGACATTGACTTTGATGAGACCTATTCTCCCGTGGCTCGCCTCTAGTCCATCTGTATCCTTCTTGCATATGCATCTTCGCATAATTTCAAGTTGCACCAAATGGATGTCAAAAGTGCTTTCTTCAATGGTCCACTAAAAGGGGAGGTATATGTTAAGAAACCTCCGGGGTTCGAGAACCTCAACTTTCCTAACCATGTCTACAGTCTTGATAAGGCGCTCTATGGACTTAAACAAGCACCACGTGCGTGGTATGAGCACCTTAGAGAGTTATTGGAAGACCGTGGTTTTGAAGTTGGGAAGATCGACCCCACTCTTTTCACAAGGAGGATAAAGGGAGAGCTTTTCATATGCCAACTCTATGTGGACGATATCATTGTTGGCTCAACTAACCAAGCTTTTAATAATGAATTCTCAAAGCTTATGACTGACAGGTTTGAGATGTCGATGATGGGAGAGCTTAAATTCTTCCTTGGCTTTGAGATCAAGCAATTAGCTTGTGGGACTTTCATTTATCAAGCCAAGTACACCCAATACATGCTCAAGAGGTTTAATTTCCAAGGTGCAAAGATGAAGCCATCTCCTATGCAAGTCAAATGCCACCTCAAGCGCAATCCAGATGGTAAAGATGTGGATCAAAAGTTGTATCATTCTATGATTGGTTCTTTGCTTTATCTTTGTGCATCTAGGCCCGATATCGTTTTGAGTGTAGGTGTGTGTGCAAGGTATCAAGCGGCTCCTAAGGAAGCCACTTAGTGGTGGTCCATAGGATCTTTCGGTATTTGGTTGATACCTCAAGTTTTGGTTTGTGGTACCCAAAGGGGGCACAATTTTATCTCAAGGGCTACACGGACCCAGATTGGGCCGGTGATCAAGATGATAGGAAGTCTACTTCCGGGGCTTGCCAATTTCTTGGTAGGTCCTTGGTGAGTTTGTCTTCCAAGAAGCAAAATTGTATATCTCTCTCCACCGCCGAAGCCGAGTATGTGGCGGCCGCTAGTGCTTGCACCCAATTGCTATGGATGAGGCAAAACCCTCAAAGAGTATGATGTTCACTTGGAGAAGGTGCCCCTCATGTGACAATGTAAGTGCCATCAAGATCGCCTATAACCCCGTGCAACACACAAGGACGAAGCATATTGAGATTCGTCATCATTTCATCCGGGATCATGTGGCAAGAGGTGATATTGAGCTAGCATATGTCCCTACCAGGATAATCTCGCGGACATCTTCACGAAGCCTCTCGATGATGCAAGATTCTTGTTCTTGAGGAATGAGCTAAATATCATTGATTCTATTATTTTGACTTGAAGATCTTGCACACACCCCTATAGTTGATATGTGTTTGAGTTTAGGTGTAGGCATGGACATAGGGAGAGTGGTATCCTAACACATTGGGTTCTCCCTCCCCCCATTATGCCCAAAGCAAAAATTCATTGTTATCTCTCTTTTTCTAATGTTGAATTGTGAGCTTCAATGTCGAGTTTTTGCCATGCACCCAAGATATATCTCCATGGTGACATACCATAATCTCTTACATGGTGTGCTAGGCCACCAACCTCTTATCCTTAAGAGTTTGTTGTTATTTGGTTCTTATTTGGATTTTATTTTGCTTCTTTCTCTCTTTTTTGAGTCCTTGTTGTCGTTTGGGAAACACACTCTCTCTTTTCCTTATTCGAGTTTTTGTTTTCCTTGCAAAAGCTTGAGTGTGTAGTACCATCCCAGTTTGAGCTCTTAACCCAAGCCTCATGTTTCCCACCCTCAAACAATTACTGCTCCAAAACCTGTATCTCTTGATCTCTTGTCGGAAGGAAGGAACCTGGCTAGCGGTACTATCTCCAGTCGCAGCGGTACTACCGCTGCAACTGACAGTAGCACCCAGATCACGGTACTATTGTGTATCACTAACGGTACTACCGCTGAAGGAAATCGTGCCCTGCACAAACTCCAGCAGCGTTAACGGTAGCCCCAGGTGGGCGGTACTATCGTTGTGGTAAAAATCCGTGGGGTTAAATACGGATCTGGGAGAGGGAGTTACCTTTTTACCTCCTCTCTCCCTCATTCTTCCCCCACACCGGATCTTGCCGCCGCCGCTCCTTCCATCCGCCAGGGAGGGCTCTCTTCGACGATCGAGTGCTCCTCTCAGGCCGGGGAAAGCTCGGGGATCACCTCCAACCTATTCGCCACAATGATGAGCTCCGGTAACCCATTCAATCTCTGTCCCTCGAGTAATCTTGTGAGATGAATTTGTTTAGGGTTGTAGAGATCTCCTAGTCTAGAAGTGGTTTGATGTGCTGCCTAGATGAGTAGACTCCTTAAGAATTGTTGGTGCATTTTGTCCGATTGGAATCGGTTGTCCCTTTGGGTGCCATGGCAGATCCGCCTGCAGCGGTACTACCGGTGGCAACAGCGGTACTACCGCTATAGCTGGGACTGCTGGAGACAGCGGTACTACTGTGGCTCCTGGCGGTACTACCGCTTCCTAGAACTTTTTGCACTTATAATTCTTTTGTGAATCTTCTCATAGATCAGTTGATTGAAGTTTGCCTTACCTCATTGCTATCCCCCTATGCTGTCTTAGGTGCAGGAGCTAGTGGTTCTAAGGCTGGAGGTCGCAAGCGTGCGTCTAAGAGGACTCGGAAGAATCCCGAGGAAGATGAGGCTCCTGAGGTGATGCCACAGGGAAATCTGACTAGGAGGCGGCGGTCTGTTTTGATGAAATCTCAAGCTGCCAGGGATAAGTCCATTGCTCTCATGCCTGATGATCAGTTTCGTAGAGAGAGGAGAACCAACCCGTACACCAAGCCAAAGGATCCAAGGGCTAATGAGTGCTTCTAGACTCGCTTCCAGGAGCGTATCTTTTATGAGGAGTACCTGCAGAACAGGAACAAAGTGGTCACTCAATTCTCCATCAATGTTCCTTTCATGATGTCCAAGATGGAATACTTTGGTGAAGCTCTGGAGGTCTGTGAGGAGTTTGGTCTTTTGGATTTCATAGAGATCAACGAAGACTATGATGAGCATATTGTGGGCCAATTCTATGCCACACTCTACTTCCATACTAATGAGAGGAGGATCACCTGAATGACCAAGGATCAGAAGTTTTCTGCTTCTTGGGTTGAGTTTGCTACTTTGTTGGGTCTGTAGGACTTTGGTGAGGTGTCTGATGTTGTTTCTCCTCTACCTTCTTTCGGGTTCCCTACCCGGAGAGGACTATGGCTCCTTCGGAAATGTATGATCTGTATATCCCGGGCTGTGCTATGGTTGGTCTCTCCAAGAATCTGCTGCCAGTTTATGACATTCTGCACAGGATCTTCAGGAACACCCTTGCTCCTAGAGTTGGCAACTTTGATCAGATCCATGGCTCTCTCATTGACTTGATGGTCCATATCATAGGCACCGTGGTGATGGTCTCAGGCTCGACATCATGGATATCATATGGAATGAGATGTATAACTCTGTGATGAGGAGGAGAGTTCCAGTCTTTGCTGCTCTTGTGTTCAAGCTCATTGCTGCTACTTGGCGCTGTGTTAGCTCCCTAATGCTCTCTTGGACAATGACCAAGAGATCAGTACTCACCGCGTCAAGGAGCTTCGTGTCAATAAGCATGCATCTCCTCTTCTTGGTCCTAAGGACATTGGTCCTGACACTGAAGGCTCTAGTGTCTCAGACTTTGAAATGGAGGGAAGGGCTCAGAAGAGTGGATTTTGCAAGTGGATGACCGAGACTCTAAAGAAGGTGTTCTGCCGTCATATTGACATGGAGAACAAGGCTTATCTTGCTCATGTGCGTAGCAAGAAGGAACGTCAGCTGTCTCGTGACAGGTTTGCCCATCTTGGGGTGCCTGTTCATACTGGTTCTGAGGATAGGATCACTACCTCCAAGGAGTGGAAGTCAAAGCATGGTGGCTCTTGGGTGGATCCGGACCTTCTTGATGGTGCTACCACTTCTCATGAGCCTTGGACTCGTGGTGATACTGAAGATGAAGTGGAAGATGTCAACTCTGAGGACGAGCATGGTCTTGGAAGCCCAGCAAGCGCCTCTAGCCCCAACGAGTGACCTCTGGGACGTTAGCATCGCCTCCTCCCTTTTTGGTGTCTTGATGCCAAAGGGGGGGGAGAGTTCTATTTAGGGTCGTCTTATCGTTTGCTTGGGTGGTTGTTGTCAAACTTTGGTGTTGATGTCTTTGTGGTGTGTCCCGTACTTGTGTTATTTTGTGTTGAACCATTTATATTGTTGGTTTATGGATTTATGGTTTTATCTATTGTGTGGCCAGTGGTTATTTTGTTACATTTTTTACTCTTGCTAGGTCTCTAAAAGATAGGGGGAGCACACATTCTAAAGGGAACAAAAGTTTGCCTCATCAAGCAAACATTCTTGACGTATCACGTGTTTCTCTCAAGAAGTGCTCCACCTAAATTTTAAAGACCTCTCTTAGTGGTGTTGTCATCAATCTCCAAAAAGGGGGAGATTGAAATTGCATTTGCATTTGATCTCTCATTTGTTTTGGAGTTGATGACAACACGATTAAGGTTCTAATAGTGTGTTGAAGTTATTTCAGGAAACATCATCTCGACGCAAAAAGGAAGAGTGCAAAATGCCAAAGCCACCAAACACTTCTCTGTGCAGCGGCAGTACCACACACTCCAGCGGTAGTACCGCTGTCGCACCCGGACTTCTAAATGATACTCGCCGTTCCGTTGAACAGTAGTAGATTGGATTACGGGGCTTACCGGCACCCGCGTCCTCTTACGAGTAAGCCAACACACGTATGTGTGACAACCAACCCCTATCTGTTCAGCGTCGACGTAAACTATCCCATAGAAATCAGGATACTTCCATTGACGTACTTCAAAACATACACACATGGTACGTCAACGGCATTTCAAATAAATTGAATTATGGTGCTGTTTGTAATTTAATTCAAATTGGATGGATTTTATTATTAATTACATTCTTTGAAACAAAATTTTAAATGGAATGAACCTTGGAGTTTGAAATAGAAACAACAAATTAGAATGTTTGGTAATTTGCACATATTCAATTGGGGTGTTGTTTGATGATTTGAATTTGAGTTTTGAATGCAATTTATATTAGGTGGATTATTAAATGACAAATAAGAGTTGAGCTTATTATTATTTCATGGAAACAATTGGAAGTGTTAATTGAACCATTTTATTTGGAGAGTTTTGTTTTGCAATTTTCATAACTTCAACATGGTTGTTGTTTGGAGGAAAATCATAATTGAATTTGAAAAGGGTTTGGTTATTGGATGCATTTTTATAGAAACAACACAACAGTTTTGAAATCACACTTTAATGGAAACAAACAATTGTTTTATTTTGAAATATCTTTTTAGAAATTGTAACATCACAAGTATGAAACAAAGGTTTGAAATTTGAGTTGAAATTCAATTAGAAAACAAAGGAAAACAAATGAAAACAGTTGGAAAACAAATGGAAAACAAGCAAAACAATTGCAATGAACATGATGCCATGATGCAAAACATAAAATAACAGAGAGCAAACATTCTAATGGCTATTTTTCATACTTGGGATGTTACAAAACGCCCCCCCTTGAAGGAATCGCGCCCCGAGATTCCTACTGAGAAAACAAAAGGTCCGGAAACTTCTTGGGAAGATCCTCTTGAGCTGTGACACGTGAAACACATCGTGCACCTTGGATAGACGTCAGGGAATTAGCAAACCACCGGAACATTTTCAAGTAAAGGGAGAGGTTTTGTATGGAGGGTGTATAGCTGAATAGAACTTGATTTATTTGGAGAATAGACTATCTGGAATGTGGTGATTCAGGAATGCTTCCTCGAAACAACCCCAGGTGATAGGAATGCCAGCTCTCATAGCCTGGTAGTTTTCGAAACAACAACAACCTTTCTGGCCAGATAGACTTGATATTTGGGAAGTTTTGATTAGACGCCGGTAGAAGAACTGAAATGGAAAACAACAACAAGATTTCAACGGACGAGAGGGATGTTGAGAAGAACAGGATAACGAAGCAACACCGGGAAAAACGAGACCAAAACACTCCTGAGGTACTACGGAAAACCCATCCGGGCTTCTAAAGGATCAATATCTACTGCTTAAGGAATAGAGGATTTGCTTCCGGGGCTTACACGCCTCCGTTCTCAATCGTGAGTAGGCAACATGATAAATCATGTCACAACCACCTCCATTCCTATGGTCTAGTAGATATAACCATCCTAGAGAAACCAGGATACGTGAAAACCTAACTTGAAAGTTTAGATGAGAAGGGAAAAACAACGTTGCACTTCCTTACCAGAAAAGGGAGGGTGGGTGGGGAAAGAAGAAAAAGAACAGAATTCCTACTCTCACGTTTCATTTTTCCTATATATATATAAAATAGTTTCTAGACTCAACTGCGACCAGTAAAAAGGGATCCTACAGGCAGACAGGCTCTGATACCATTTGTCGCACCCGGACTTCTAAAGGATACTCGCCGTGCCGTTGAACAGTAGTAGATTGGATTACGGGGCTTACCGGCACCCGCTTCCTCTTACGAGTAGGCCAACACACGTATGTGTGACAACCAACCCCTATCTGTTCAGCGTCGACGTAAACTATCCCATAGAAATCAGGATACTTCCATTGACGTACTTCAAAACATACACACATGGTACGTCAACGGCATTTCAAATAAATTGAATTATGGTGCTGTTTGTAATTTAATTCAAATTGGATGGATTTTATTATTAATTACATTCTTTGAAACAAAATTTTAAATGGCATGAACCTTGGAGTTTGAAATAGAAACAACAAATTAGAATGTTTGGTAATTTGCACATATTCAATTGGGGTGTTGTTTGATGATTTGAATTTGAGTTTTGAATGCAATTTATATTAGGTGGATTATTAAATGACAAATAAGAGTTGAGCTTATTATTATTTCATGGAAACAATTGGAAGTGTTAATTGAACCATTTTATTTGGAGAGTTTTGTTTTGCAATTTTCATAACTTCAACATGGTTGTTGTTTGGAGGAAAATCATAATTGAATTTGAAAAGGGTTTGGTTATTGGATGCATTTTTATAGAAACAACACAACAGTTTTGAAATCACACTTTAATGGAAACAAACTATTGTTTTATTTTGAAATATCTTTTTAGAAATTGTAACATCACAAGTATGAAACAAAGGTTTGAAATTTGAGTTGAAATTCAATTAGAAAACAAAGGAAAAAAAATGAAAACAGTTGGAAAACAAATGGAAAACAAGCAAAACAATTGCAATGAACATGATGCCATGATGCAAAACATAAAATAACAGAGAGCAAACATTCTAATGGCTATTTTTCATACTTGGGATGTTACAACCGCCAGCTCCAGCGAGCGGTAGTGCCGCCGGTGGTACCGCCAGAAGTACCGCCAATATGGATTTGGCCTCTGTTTCCAGCCGTACTGGTCCAGTAGTACCGCTGGGACTAAGTTGTGTGGGGAGCAACACTTACCATGGCGGTAGTACCACTACCGCCAGCGGTAGTATCGCTCCTTCCAGGAAGCGGTAGTACCGCTAGCAGTACCGGTCAAAGTACCACCAGGAGAGTTTTGCTCGCAGAAGCCTTTACGGTACTAGAGCGGTAGTGCCCTAGTACTACCACCAGCCACTTCGATTTATTTCGAATTCGTGGCCAACGGTAGTACCGGTGGGCCTAGTGGTAGTACCGCCGCTGGAAGTACCGCGGTATTTCCGCGGTAGTACTGCCCGCACCTTTCTGCTGGGTCCTCTCCAGTACCGCTCATGTTGACAGCGCATCGTAGTACCGCTGACCTCAGCGGTAGTACCGCCAGGTGCGAAAAGGGTCAAACGGCTAGTTGGTGGGAGGGGGATATAAATACCCCATCCCCTTCTTCTCCAAAGGGTTGCTCGAACCAGCATTGAAGACAAGCATTTATTGAGCCTCCAAAAGCTAGATTTCTCCCAATCCCTCCACCCAAACTTGTTGATACCTGGAGGATTGAAGGAGAAGACCCCGATCTACATCTTCACCAAGTTGATCTTCATTTCCCCCTCATTTTCTAGAGGGATCTAGTCTAGGGTTTCCTTGTGGAGAACCTAGACTCCATTGCTACACTTGTTGGTGATTGGTGATTGTTGGGAGCCCCCAATTTGGTTGTGGGTGTGTGCCCCAAGCCTGTTTGTAAAGGATCCGATTCCCGCCTCAAAGGGGATCAATAGTGGAAGGTGGACTAGGCCTTTGTGGTGGGGTTCATCGGAGAATAGGGTGAGGCCTTTGTGGCGTTGAGTAGGCCTTCGTGGCGATCTCACACCCCTCCAACGAGACGTACTCCCTTAACAAGGAGGAAATCGGGAATACATCGTGTCTCCGTGTGCTTCATATCGGTTACCTCGTTCCCTTCCTCCTTTACTTGTGTTTGTATTGTGTTTGTGCTTGTTTTGTCATATAGGTGAATTCACCATAGTTGCATTATATAGAGAATTTACCTTGGTGTCAAGCCTAATCTTGAAGAAAAATTAAAATTGGTCGTAGCACCTACTCACCTCCCTCTAGGTGCCCTCACTATCCGTTCACAACCTCACTGCTTCATTGGTGCAAAGTGATTTGATTGTGTTGTGTAGGTTCCACGTTGCTGCTGAACCACTACTGCGCCTTGCCACCTCAGCTGCATCAACCTTCAGAGATTGCTTTTCCTCCTACTGGTCGATTCAACCTTGGTTTCTTTTCTGAGGGAAAACTTGCTACTGCACTCTTCACACCTTGCGCTTGGGGTCTCCCAACGAGAGAAAGAAGTCCCCCATCAAGCTTTTTTGGCGCCATTGCCGGGGAGGAAGAGAATTTCTGCAAGGGGGGTCTCTCACTTCCAATCTCTGAAAGTGCATTTTGGTTCCCCAGTGTTTTGTGTGTTAGTTAACAATACTAAGTACATTATTTATCGAGGTGTTAAGTGTGCAGGTGTTATACTTAACATCGGCATCGATCACCGAAAAGTCGGTGAAGTTTGGCCTGAGAGTTTTGGGACAGAACCCAACCGGATTATTCGATCCCGATTTTTCATCTCGAGCCGGATATTCCAGGTGCTGATGAAGGTGCGCGAAATTGGCTAAGGACTGGAAGTTTTGCTCACTGGAGTGAACCGGATTATTCGATCCGGATTTTTCATCTCGAGCCGGATATTCCGGGTGCTGATGAAGGTGCGCGAAATTGGCTAAGGACTGGAAGTTTTGCTCACTGGAGTGAACCGGATTATTCGATCCGGATTTTTCATCTCGAGCCGGATATTCTGGCTGCTGATGAAGGTGTGCGAAATTGGCTAAGGAATGGAAGATTTGATCACTGGAGTAAGCCGGATTATTTGAACCGGATTATTCCGGAGCAGCCGGATAATCCGGTTCAGATCTGCAGGACTACGTGAAGAAAGCAGACCGGATATTCCGGTCCAAACTTGGACCGGATATTCCGGTCCCCTTTTTCCTGCACAACGACTAGTTGTGAGGAGGGGGTATAAATACCCCTCCTCTTCTTCCCCAAGATCTAGTTCTTCCCCTTAGCATTTATGAGCATTTAAGAACTCACCAAATCTATCATTACTCCCAATCCCTCCACCCAATCTTGAAGATCTTTGGAGGATTGAAGGAGAAGGCCCCGATCTACATCTTCACCGAGCCGTTCTTCATTTCCCCCTCTCTAGCTTGAGGGATCTTGCCTAGGGTTTCCTCTTGTGGAGAACCTAGGCATCTTGATACTTGTTGTTGATTCAAGAAGAGTTGGGATCCCCCAATTCGGTTGTGGGTGTGTGCCCCAAGTTGTTTGTAAAGGATTCGATCCCCGCCTCAAAGGGGTTCAATAGTGGAAGGTGAACTAGGCCTTTGTGGCGGAGTTCATCGGAGAATAGGGTGAGGCCTTTGTGGCGTTGAGTAGGCCTTTGTGGCGAGCTCACACCCCTCCAACGAGACGTACTCCCTTAACAAGGAGGAACTCGGGAATACATCGTGTCTCCGTGTGCTTCCATCGGTTACCTTGTTCCTCCCTCTCCTTACTTACTCGTACTTGTTGCATTAATTGCTTGCCTTGTCATATAGGTAAATTCACCACTAGTTGCACTATCTAGAGAATTTACCTTCTTGTCAAGCCTAAACTTTAAGAAAAATTAAAATTGGTTGTAGCACCTATTCACCCCCCCTCTAGGTGCCCATACTTTACTTTCAATTGGTATTAGAGCCTCGGCTCTTCTATCGGGCTTAACCGCCTAAGAGTTTAAGTATGGGAGATGAGTTGGTTGATGCTCCGTCCGATGGCAAGGTGACCATGGATGATCTCAATGCTTTGAGAGAATCATTGACTGTCGCACCCGAACTTCTAGAGGATACTCGCAGTTCCGTTGAACAGTAGTTGATTGGATTACGGGGCTTATCGGCACCCGCATCTCTTACGAGTAGGCCAACACACGTATGGGTGACAACCAACCCCTACTGTTCATCGTCTACGTAAACCATCCCATAGAAATCAGGATACTACCATTGACGTACTTCATACCATACACACATGGTACGTCAACGGCGTTTAACAGAATGATAGCACAACATATCACTAAGACACAAAAGATTGAAATAAGTTGCAAATAGCTCTCACTAGAGCAGAGATAGCAAATACAATCATCCAGAGGACACATGTCCCAACATATCATCATTACATCTCAGCGGAAGCATTCAAAAGGTCTGAGTACAGACAAATCCAAATAGGCTTAAGAAGCCGGAAACGAAAAGACGGAGCCCATCCACGATGTCTCGGATCCTGCCCGGGTCCGCTATCTACTCGTCAGCAGCCTCGTCAAACTCCACGTAGTAGCCGTCACGGGGATCCTCGTAAGCGTAGTCTGCGGAAACCACAGCCCCAAAAGGGGTCAGTACATAAACGTACTGGCAAGCAAGACTCACAGTTCACCAAAGTGTAACCCGTCAACACCAAGCACAGATGCTTTGGGTTCAACGGAAGAAAGGGTGATACAAAAGATGCGGCAGCTGGCTGCACTAACCAACTACAGAATGCAACTACAACTTCCGGCTAACAGAAAAGGAGATAAGATAGCGTATCGTAACCAACTACAACTAACTCCAAACAAACCCATCCTGGATCTCGCCCCTTATCCAAAGAAGCAATCCGAGGATAACTCACACAGTTGGATTAATGATGGTTCAAGTTATTGTGTCAATAAGACTATTACTAGTCAATTTATCATTAGTTAGGTGTAAGTTGTTCTGGGTACTTGTTAGCCAGTACTTTCACCAAGTTAACCATAACCGCGGAAAACACGGCTTCTCGAGAAGATTTATCCATGCAGGGGTGCACCAATTTGGCCGTACACGTAAGAATAACCAGCCAGATGGAATGCCTCCCACCAAGCGGGGCACTCAACACAACTCAACTCTTCTTCGCATCAAGCCCAAAGAACCCCGTGCAGTGAGCGCACGGCTAATCAAGCCCCACGAAGAAAAGGGGACCCTCATAGCACTCTAAGAACGTGTCTCCCTAAATGCCGACTACAAAAGTTCCACCCTGGTACCAAGGGTTCGCACCTGCATATGCATGCGGCAAATGGAAAACCCGAACTAAATGAGGCGATTTGGACGAGATGCGAATCGAATCAAATTGAGGGGGGCGCCCATACACGCTTCCCACATGCGGTTAGTGCGCTCATCATGGATCAGTAGACAAGACCCTTTTCCTAATTAGGGTCGACACTAGCAGGCCTCAAAACCACGCCGGGCCTCCTGCCGGTGCCTTATCAGCAAATTATTATTACCTCAAGATTAAAAGGTTGTTGTTTAACATCGAGCCCCAGAACATAATACAAATATGATAACAGAAAGTAACTGACAGCAGACTCGAGCAAAACAACCCTAAGCATGCTAGTAAGACACGGGCGCAAGCAACGGGGTTATAGGAGTGGAGGTGAGGCAATATCAGGGTTAAAGGATAACATGTGATAGGTTCGTAACAGAAACAACTATTCATAGGGCTAGCAGAATAGACAACGGAAAGTATCGGTATCCAATGTTGAAAGGAACACAATGGTTCATGTGAGTGAATACTTGCCTGCAAACTCAGCAGCCTGGTACTGAGCTAGATCCTCAGAAGGGGTGTCGTAAAGCTCGTCTGTCTCAACGTCGTCGTCTATTCGAGAAGAAGCAAACAAACAACGCAAAGAGACAAACAATCAATAACATGGCATAATGCACAATCATGGGATGATGCATGTCAATTTAACTGATGCATCAAAATAAACTAGTTGACATGGTAACATAACATAATTAAATGGACACACATGCAATTTGGGATTGCATATGGAAAGCCCATGAATTAAGGTTGGAATAATTGTTTTACAACTAATCAACAGGTGAAAGTGGATTAGTATGATGCATGGATGAGGAAAACAACAAAATAACAACATTAGAACCAATTGGAAATAAGGTTTACCCATTTTGGAATTTTAGTTATTAAGTTAAGGAATTTTGGTTCCTTAAAGGTGTCACACAAGCAATTGTTGTTTTCAGCAATTTAAATTGTTCAAAACAAATAACAAAGTTCATATTTGAAAAGAGCATAAAATTTTAGGTGGATTACATGTTTCAAATATTGAAAAAGGAATTAAGATGAATTATTTATGAATTAAACAAGTTAAACAAGATTTAAATGAATTAAATTCAAGTTTGAATATTATTTGAATTTTTATTTGTTCAAAACATTAAACCAATTTCATATTTGAAAAGTTTATACTTTTCTGGTTTGAAAACATATTTTATATGTTCAAAAATAATTTAATTTGAGCAAGTTATGAATTTAGCAAATTTAAATGATTTAAACAAGGTTTAAATTATTTAACCAATTATAATTATTCAAAACATGAAACAAAGTTTATATTTGCAAAGTACATGAAAAATGGGATGGAAAACATATTTTATTTGTTGAGTTTGGAATTTTTATGCCCAAGTTATGAATTTTGCAAAATTAAGTGCATTAAACAAAAATTCAAATATTTCACCAATTCAAAATATTCAAAACAGTAAACAAATTTTATATTTGGGTAGAGAATTTAAAAAGGAGTGATTTACATGTTTAAAGTTTTGCAATTGGAGTTTCCAAACAAAAGTTATTAAATTATCAAGTTTAAGCATTTTTATGGTTGATAGGAATAACTATGGACCTAGAAAAGATACAGGGACATGGAAATAAATTTAACAGGGACTTAGATAAACTAGCAGGGACCTGTGAGCAATTTGGGGTAGATCTAGATCTAGGAAAAATAAGAAAGAAAAAAGATGGTTTTTGATGCAGGGGGGATTCGAACCCTGCCCTCCTGCTAGCACGCAGTGGACACCAACCACTGCGGTGGTGTGCAGTTTGCTGACAGAAAGGGCATCGGAGGGAGGTTAAGGATTCAGGAATCTGTCCACTGAAACAATTCGGAAAATAACAGAAAAGGTGGGGCTGGGGATTCGACCCTGGGAGCTACTGGATCGCTGCGCGCGGACGCAGCCAGTCTGTCTGCTGCGGCTGGTTTGCAACTATATGGGCTGGGTTGGTTTTGAAGCTAGCCACTAGGCGTAACTGAACTGCAATCGATCTGTTCTTCTCTGTAACGAAACAGAGCAACGATGGCACAAATGGATGGAAGGAATCGATGCTCAACCAGCGAGGAAACGAGAGGGGGTTAGGGAAAATGGAAAGAGGGCCTTACCCTCGTCGCAGGGGTGGCCGCGGCACGGCCGGGGGGTGCCGGAGGCGTCGGCGGCGAGCTCCGGTGGCCGGCGTCCGTGGCAGCAGGTAACGGAGGCGAGGTCCTCCTCGATGGCGGCGGTGGTGGGGAGAGAGAGGGAAGGAGGCGGGTGCGGCTAGGGTTAGGGTTTCCGAGGGGGAGGAGTAGATATAGGAGGGGAAAAGGGGTGGAGCAGTGGGGCAGAGCCTGTCGCTGTCCACCATTGCTGACGTGCATCGTACGGAGGTTGGGGAAGAAAAGGGGTAGCGGGCTGAGGTTTTGGTGGGCTGGGCCTAACTGGCTGCACCACCCCTCTCTCCTTTCTTTTTATTATTTCGTTTGTTACTTTTTTTTTGCTGATTTAGAAATAGGAAGAAACAATAGGTTTTTTGAGTTAGAAATTTTTAGGGAAAATTTTGTAACCACTCCTTAATGTAATAGTAACAAATTGCAAGTTTTGAATTCCAAAAATAATTGAATTATGTTTCTGTTTGAACTTGGAGTGAATTTGAATGAATTTTGTGATTAATTGATTATTGAAAACAAGATTTTAAATGGGGTGATCATATCATTTTAATTGGAAACATATGGTTATAATTGTGTTGTAATTTTCCTTAATTCCAAAAGGTTGCTATTTGGAAAATGTATTTGAATTTGAATAACAAATTGGATTAAGTGGATTATTAAGGAACAAATAAATAGTTGAGCTTTTTATTTTTCATGGAAACAATTGGATGTTTTATTTGAACTCTTTTATTTGGGAAGTTGTAACATAACAAGTATGAAACAAAGGTTTGAATATTGTTTGAATTTCAATTGGTAAAACAAAGGAAAACAGATGCAAACAAATGGAAAACAAATGCAATGATTAAGATGCCATGATGCAAAACAAAAATAAAGCAAGAAACAAACATTCTAGGGGTGGTTTTCATACTTGGGATGTTACAAAACGCCCCCCCTTGAAGGAATCGCGCCCCGAGATTCCTACTGAGAAGAGAAAAGGTCCGGATACTTCTTGCGAAGATCCTCTTCGGTCTCCCACGTTGCCTCTTTATCGGAATGATGGGACCACTGCACTTTCAAGAACTTGGTGCTCTTTTTGCGAGTCTTACGCTCGGTCTCATCGAGAATACGAACAGGGTACTTCTCGTAAGAGAGATCATCTTGCAGTTCGATGGAATCATGATCAACTGCACGATCTGGATCTTTGAAACACTTCTTGAGCTGTGAAACGTGAAACACATCGTGCACCTTGGATAGTTTTTCTGGAAGTTCGAGACGATAGGCATTTTCCGCACGCCTTGAGAGAATGTTGAAAGGACCAATGTATCTTGGTGCAAGCTTTCCTTTCACACCAAAACGATGAGTGCCTCTGAGGGGAGTTACACGGAGATATGCCTTGTCACCAGGTGCATAGATCATATCCCTGTGCTTGCTGTCATAGTAGCTTTTCTGACGAGACTGAGCAATCTTGAGATTGTCACGAATGATACGAACTTTCTCTTCGGCTTCCTTAACAATGTCAGGGCCTAAGAGTGAACGTTCACCAGCTCCAGACCAATTGATTGGACTCCTGCATCTGCGGCCATAGAGAGCTTCAAATGGTGCCATGCCTAGGCTTGCCTGGTAGCTGTTGTTGTAGGAGAATTCAGCATATGGAAGGCAATCCTCCCATTTCATGCCAAAGGAGAGACCACATGCTCTGAGCATATCGTCGAGAATCTGATTGACTCTTTCGACTTGCCCTTCAGACTGAGGGTGATAGGCTGTGCTGAACAGAAGTTTGGTGCCCAATGCTTCTTGAAAGCTTTTCCAGAAATGAGAAGTGAATATGCTTCCACGGTCTGAGCTTATTTCCAATGGAACACCATGAAGAGGAACAATCTTTGCTGTGTAGAGCTCTGCTAACTGGCTAGCTGAGATTGTTTCTTTGACAGCAAAGAAGTGAGCTACTTTAGTGAGACGATCAATGACAACGAAGATTGCATCGTTGCCCTTCTTGGACTTTGGAAAACCAGTGACGAAGTCCATTTCAATCATGTCCCACTTCCACTCAGGGATTTTCAGAGGTTGGAGAAGACCGGCTGTTTTCTGATGGACTGCCTTAACACGTTGACAAACGTCGCATTCAGAAACGTATTGAGCAATTTCACGTTTCATGCCAGGCCACCAATAAAGTGTCTTAAGATCCTGGTACGTCTTTGTACTTCCAGGGTGTATGGAGAGAGGAGTTTCATGAGCCTCCTTGAGAATGACATCTTTGAGACTTTGAACTTGAGGAACTGCAATGCGTCCTTCGAAGAACACAGTTCCTTTGTCATCAATTGAGAAGGACTTAAATTTCTCCTTGCCTTCTTTGATGTGTTCTACCATCTTCTTGATTTCAGCATCACGAAGTTGTTCAGAACGAATCTTGTCCTCGAGAGTTGGACTGGCTGTCAAGTTTGCAAGATAACCTTGAGGAACAAGACCAAGGTTCAGCTTCTGGAATTCTTCATGAAGAGGAGGTTGGCTTTCCATGATCATGAGATTATTGCAATACGACTTGCGACTGAGAGCATCGGCCATAACATTAGCCTTGCCTGGAGTGTAAGAAATGGTGAGATCAAACTCCTTAATCTTTTCAATCCATCTCCTTTGCCTGAGGTTTAGATCTGGTTGAGTGAAGATGTATTTCAGACTCTTATGATCGGAAAAGATTTCAGTGCGATTACCCAACAAGTATTGTCTCCATTTCTTGAGGGCAAACACAACTGCTGCAAGTTCAAGGTCATGTGTGGGATAGTTTTGCTCATGGGCATTCAACTGGCGTGAAGCATAAGCCACAACTTGACGTTCTTGCATAAGAACTGCACCTAGACCTTGGAGAGATGCATCGCAGAATATCTGGAAAGGTTTGGTAGTATCTGGGCCAACCAGAACTGGTGTAGAAGTGAGTTTAGTCTTCAGGAGATTGAAACTTTCATCACATTGTGGAGACCAAACGAACTTCTTGTCCTTCTTTGTGAGATCAGTGAGAGGTTTGGCAATCTTGGAAAAGTTTTGGACGAAACGACGGCAATAGCTAGCCAAGCCAAGAAAGCTTCTTACTTGCTTCACCATCTTAGGAGGTTTCCAATCAACAATTGCTTTAACCTTTTCTGGATCAATGGCTATGCCCTTGGCAGAGATGACATGACCAAGGTAAGCAACTTCTGGAATCCAGAACTCACATTTGGAGAATTTGGCATATAGACGATGCTCGCGAAGTTTCATGAGAGTGAGACGAAGATGTTCTTCATGCTCTTCCTCAGATTTTGAGTAGACCAGAATGTCATCAAGATATACCACAACGAACTTGTCGAGGTTTTCATGGAAGACAGAATTCATGAGTCTAGAGAAAGTCGGCGGTGCATTGGTGAGACCAAAGGACATGACGGTGTATTCATATAGACCGTACCGAGTGGTGAAAGCTGTTTTTGGAATATCTTCCTTTCTGATCTTTATTTGATGGTAACCCATTCTCAAGTCCAACTTGGAGAATATTGAGGCTCCAGCAAGTTGATCAAAAAGATCATCGATACGAGGAATTGGATACTTGTTTTTGATGGTTTTCTCGTTAAGGGGACGATAGTGAACAACGAGTCTCTTTGTGTGATCCTTCTTCGCAACGAACAGAGTTGGGCAACCCCAAGCCGAGGAACTAGGTTGAATGTAACCTTTTTCCATGTACATATCGATTTGCTCCTTCAACAACTTCAGTTCAGGAGGAGCTATCTTGTATGGATGCTTAGAGATTGGAGCAGTACCTGGTTCAAGCTCGATCACGAACTCAACTGCTATGTCCGGAGGCATCCCTGGCAACTCTTCTGGAAAGACGTCAGGGAATTCACAAACCACCGGAACATTTTCTAGTAGAGGTAGAGGTTTTGCATCGAGGGTGCATAGCTGAACAGAACTTGATTCATTTGGAGAATAGACTATCTGGCCAGAGGGGTGGAACAGAGTTATTGACTTTTGAGCACAGTCAATTTTAGCCTTATTAGCTTTCAGCCAATCCATGCCAAGAATGACATCAATGTCAGAACTTCCCAGCAACATGAGTGAAGCAAGGAAAATGTGGCCTCCAATTAGGATTTGATTGTCCTTACTTATCTTGGAAGTCAACATTTGAGATCCCGGGGAGTGAACAGTGATTTGATTGCTTAGTGGAACCACCATTAGGTTGTTTGTTGCAGCAAAAATCTTTGACACAAAAGAATGCGATGCTCCGGTATCAAACAACACTTTAGCTGGAAAAGAGTTTATGGGTAATATACCGAGAACGACGTCAGGAGCTTCCTCAGCTTTGTCGATCTTGACATGATTCACCCTTGCGGTCCTCCCGACAGGCCTGTTGTTGGAGTTGAAGGCTTTAGCCGGGGGAGCACGCACCATTGCCTGGTGTCGGATATATACTGAATAGGGGTATATAAGATGGTAGACAAAGAGCCGGACTACCAGGGTGGCCTACATGGTAATGGGCTTAGGTCCATTGGGCGGCCCAGTAGTCCGACGCGCAGAAGCCGGATTCTAGAAGAACCCGGATCACGGCCCACGTGATCTGGCTTGGAGGAGAAGACGGATTCCTTGCTTTCCAAGTTACAAGTTAAACGTAGTCTTCTAGGTTTCTTATTCTGTAAGCCCTAATCCGGTTATTATATAAAGCCGGACGGGAGATATATTAAAACAAGTTCAAGCTCTACGCAACTCGCCGAGAAGCTCATCCTCGCCGAGAAGCTAGATCTACACCCTCACATTGTAACCCTGATAAACGGGCTTTAGTCCCAATTAGTGAGAAGTGCAGGAGTAGGTACGCCGTACTGTCGCGACGTACCGAACCTGGGTAAAATCCCGTGTTCTGTATTACTACGCTATCCCGTTACCCCACGTCTCTACCGTAGTCTCATGGCACCCCCGTCTATGAAAACTACTACGATGTCTCGACAGTTGGCGCCCACCGTGGGGCAAACGACGTCAGGCGTGAAATTCCGATCTGGGATACTTGGCGGAATTGGAAGATCGATCACTGTCGGAAGCTTGGAGTTCGACGACGACGTCGGCCGCTTCCTCGACAACGGATCCTATATACCGGCGCAAAACCACCTGGTAAGTGCCTGCGTGTTACCGATCGGATCTGCTAACATCTTTATCGGACTAACTGCAGAGGCAATGGGGTTTTGCGGTGGAAGAAAATTTATCCCACCCGCCCTATACCCAGTCGAAGACGACTATGATGCCGGATTCTGCTCAGATCGCCGACAAAAAAGTGATACACACTTTATCGGCATAGTGCAATCCGAAATCGCTGAAAACACGGATGACGGAAATCCCGTGCAAGAGGCAGATAACAACCTGCCCTCATAGAGACGGAAGAAGAAACACCCGTCACAGAGGCGGAAGATCCGACATCCGTCAACAAGACGATGAACTCGGAAGCAGAGTCCGTGCTTGCCGCCATTGAGGCGAGGTTGGAGTCGGAAACCGGATCGGATAACTTCGACTCCGAAGACGAAGACGAGGATGCCTTCGTAAGAAAGGTTAAGTCCTTTCAAGAGGGATTCCATGAAGTGCTAATGGCAAAACCAGCTGATACAACGGGCGCCGGCAGCCAGGAAATCCCTAAAACCCCTCCGCCGGTGGAAGAGAGAGAAGACGGAGAAACTTCTCCGATATTCCCCAATGTTAAGGAGATGACAGAAGATGAGCCTGTCAAAAAACCTCCCTCTTCCAAGAAAAAGCACCGTGCTTCTAAAAAACTCCAATACAAAATCCGGAAGAAAAAATCAGCCGATCTCGCTGATGAAAACCTGGAAGTTGGAGATGTTAGCGGCACAAAGCCAGCGGAAAAGAAATCTAAGGAAATCACTGCTCCGCCAATGACGGAACAGGAAGAGCAAGAGCTATTACAAACACCAGTGGGACCAGATGAACCCCCTGAGATGCTGGAAGCCAGGAGACAAGCTTTCCAACGGCAACAGCAACATCTGCTTAGATCTCGGCAACATCTCCAACAAACCCATAATGACATCAAAGTCATGAAGGAAGAAATAGAGGAGTACGAGAGAAAGCATAGATCCGCGTTAAAACCTACTAGGTTACCCGGAATCGCAAAACCGGAAGAACTGCCGCCAAAAGAAAGGTTCTATAACCCATCTTGGCAAAAGCAGTTAAACGGCAAAGATGCCAAGGGCGAACCAATATACAAAACCGCAGCGGAAAACGCGGAAGCAGCGTTCGCCATCCTAAACAACGACCTGTACTCCAACGGGGAAAAACTCCAAGGGGTGTATGCTTTCCTAGGAAAAGCATTACAGCAGCAACAGCGAGGCCAAGAACGATCAGGGAGGCTGCACGATAATTCCGCCCTCTGCAAAACAGCTACTTGCGCCGCTGGAGCACCTGGACCGGAAGAACCCGGAGATTCATATAAAAAAGAGGATCCGAGAAAAGACAGGAAAAACCCAGACAACCGGGACGCAACGTCTAGAATCGGACCTCATCTCCCGAAAGATGGATATAAACCACATGATCGGGAAGACAAGCAACGGAATGACGGCAAAATAATGCCACCTCCGAGAAACCCAGCTGAAAAAGCTGGAAGATATGATATACCTCACAGACGTGAAAGATCCCGGACACCTCCTAAGGATAAGGAAAGGCATAGAAGCAGAACTCCGCCTAACCCAAAAGGACGTGAACACGGAAGAGATAGAGATAACCTCGGAAAAGCGCGTCCGCGCAACAATGGAAACGAAAGGAGCAGATCCCCTTCTGTCCATTCAGCCGGGAGATATTCTGCACACATTGATAGAGCAGAAAAGGATGATCTATACTTTGGTCCTAAGTGTTTTACTGACAGGATCCGAAGGATAACCCTGCATTCTGGCTTCGCCAAAGTTGGTCCAACCTACCAAAAATATACCGGCAGCACAAACCCGGATACCTGGCTCTCAGATTATTATACAGCCGTCCAAATCAACAATGGGACAGACCTGGAAGCTGTCAAGTTTCTTCCCCTAATGTTGCTAGACGGAGCCAGAGATTGGATCAATGGTTTACCATCAAGAACTGTCGACAGCTGGGATGATATGGCTAGAGTATTCACTCAGCATTTTCGGGGAACATACAAACGCCCAAATAGCATCAACCAGCTGAACCGTTGCACCCAATTTGAGGACGAACCATACGTGGATTTCATCTCCAGATGGACTGCAATGAAGAATAGTTGTTCTGGAGTAACTGACGTACAAGCAATGCATGCTTTCGTCAATGGCCTAAAACCCGGACTCGTACCGTTCATGGTTGGTTCTAAACAGCACAAAGATCTCGGATCTATGCTTACAACCGCTAATGAGCACGCTGCAACCGAAGATGATATCAGAGCAAGAGGAGGCAATATTGAGTCACTAATACTCGCCAAGAAAACCCCTCGTTCTGACAAAAAAGGAACTCCAGAGTCAACGACAAAGCCCAAGGAGGTCAACATAGCCTTTGGAGGAGATAAGGGAAATAAGTGGAAAGGTCGCAGCCCAGATCCAATCAATTACACTCCCGAAGAATGGGAGAGAATTAAGTCGGAACCCTGCGTCCACCACTCACAATTTGGGAAACCAACCCACACAAACGCGCAATGCCGGCTAAACAAGCATATGAAAGGCAATACAGGATCCGGAAATAAAGGGAAGGGTTCCAAAAGGAAACCTGCCAAACAAAAGCCAGAAGCTGAAAAAGAAGACAGTGAATCGGACACTGATGACAAAATCCAGGAACAACAGCGAAAGGGCGAACCCAAATTTCCGAGAGTTGACGGAGAAGCAATGCTAACTTTCTTAGCAACCCCGTCAGCAAAGGTGGCCAAAAGAACACTTCGGGAAATAAACGCGGTCATTCCTGCGACCCCGAAATTCTTGAAGTACTCCAACACGCCAATAGTCTGGGATCAGTCTGATCATCCCGGAAATATCCCTGAACCTGGCACACAAGCTCTTGTTGTCAGCCCTATTGTTCAAAACACTAGGCTAAGAAGAGTGCTGATGGACGGAGGATCCGGCATTAATATAATGTACCTGGATACACTAAAGCACTTGAAGATCTCCGAGTCCCAGCTCAACTACAGCAATATACGCTTCCATGGCATTGTTCCTGGCAGGCAAGCACGATCCCTAGGAGAAATTTCCCTAGATGTCACCTTCGGAGATAAAGATCACTTCCGGCAGGAAAAAGTATCCTTCGAAGTAGTGCCGTTCGAAAGCGTGTATCACGCAATACTCGGATGTCCAGCTTTCGCCAAATTCATGGCAAGATCCTGTTATATCTACAACAAGTTGAAAATGCCAGGACCCAAAGGAGGAGTAATCACCAGAGCCGGTGATTTCAAGCTGGCAAACGAGTTGGAGAAAGAAAACGCCCTTTGCGCTCAGAGGGTTATAGCAAAGGAGGAACTGAAGGAATTAGCCAAGGAGGTATCGCCGAAAGAAATGCCGGCAGGAAAAGAAACTCGGAAGCCAACAGATAGCTTCAAGGCGTCCGAGAATACAAGACAGGTAATCCTAGATCCCAAAGATCCGACAAAATTTGTCATCGTAGGGACTGGGATGACCGACAAATAGGAAGGCGAGCTCATCAAGTTCCTCCGTGAGAACTGGGATATTTTTGCCTGGTGTCCAGCTGACATGCCAGGCGTACCCAGGGAACTTGCTGAGCACCAACTCAAGGTTATTCCTGGATCAAAACCCGTCAAACAAGATCTCCGTCGATTTGACGGAAGAAGACGAAAGGCTATTGGTAAGGAAATTATCCGGCTTTTATCAGCGGATTTCATCAAGGAAGTAATCCATACTGATTGGTCCGCAAATCCGGTATTAGTGCCGAAGAAAGACACCACTGCTCTTAGAATGTGTATAGATTACACAGGATTGAACAAGTTGTGTCCGAAAGATAGGTTCGCATTACCGCGGATCGATCAAATAATAGATGCCACTGCAGGCTCCGAGCTTTTATGCTTTTTGGATGCATACTCCGGGTACCACCAAATACGCATGAAAAAGGAAGATCAAATCAAGACTTCTTTTATAACCCCGTATGGGACGTACTATTACGTAACCATGCCTTTTGGCCTGAAGAACGCAGGTGCAACCTACCAGCGTTGCATGCAACGCTGTTTGCATAGTCAGATTGGCAGAAACGTCCATGTTTATGTGGACGATATCGCCGTCGTAACCAAGGAAAAAGATACACTCCTTGAGGATTTGCGAGAAACTTTCGAAAACTTACGCACTTACAAGATGAAGTTAAATCCATCTAAGTGTGTATTCGGGGTTCCCTCAGGAAAACTTCTGGGTTTCATTGTTTCCCACAGAGGAATAGAAGTTAACCCGGAAAAGATCAAGGCAATCTTGAACATCTCAAAACCTACATGTGTAAAAGATGTCCAAAGATTGACGGGTTCCGCTGCAGCCGTCAGCAGATTTATCAGTTGGCTGGGGGCTAAAACCTTACCACTCTACAAGCTGCTGAAAAAATTCGACAAAGTCAAGTGGATTGCGGAAGCCTGGGAACGTCTAGAAAGTTATGTACCTTTCCGTACTTAGTTCAATTCTATGTAAACATCTTTTGAGATCATGAAATAAAGTTGTCGGAATGCTGTCATCCATTTTCTTTATAAGTGCAAGGTGTTTCCGCCTCATCTATTTCCCAATGATCTCACAAATTTCTCAATGTTAACCCGAATTGTGCTTGCGTACTCGGCGTTACAAAACTGAATGATTTTTCAGCCTGTTAACGGCTAAGGGAAACTTGAATTGCCTGCGTGCCCAAGTTTCACTTAAAACTTTCCTTGATTTCTCTAAGTCTTATCTGATTGTGTGTGTGTTGGGTTACTGGAACTAGTTAGTAAAAATGCCTTTAGCATGGTCCATGATTCCGAGTTTCAAAACTGCTTGGTTCGTCCCCAGTTACTCGGCATGAAGATTCATATTGCTATTTGAGCCATTTCAAACACTAAGGACAGTTAAAGCATATACACCAGAGAACTTAGAAGATAAAGGAATGATAAAATCCAAAAAACTTGCAAAGCATTTCATAATTTAAACTACAAAAGACGGAAGTTTCATTCAGACAAAAAGAAGCATTACATTTTGGATTACATTGAAAGAATAGTAATGCTCCTATTGTCTACTTTTGCTATCCAGGTTCAAGATAACCCTTCAAGCATCTGACTCCTCCTCGCTGCTTTCGTCTTCGGGGATCGGAGGGATCTCCTCTTCTGGATAGTTGACGGAGATATTCACCATGGAGGCAATCTGGGTGGCGTGGCCTTTGACTTCACCAAAGATGGTGTTTCGCTGAATATCCGTGTATCCTTGAGGGACACCGGACGCCACGCGCCAGGATTTGGCAGTGGGGTAGTGCATGCGCATGAGGCCGAGAGCCATGCGCGCACCACCCCGTGCAGCGGAGCGAAGAAGGGACTCTTTGGCCTCCGCCACCTCCATGATGGCACCCGGAAGTTTTTCAACCTCCGAGCATTCCCCAGATTTTTCGGGAAGAAACTTGTCTACCAGCTGCGTTGCAGCAGCCTTGATCACAGTCCATGTCTCCCCGAAAGCTCGGATGCCTGCAACCCGAGTGCCATCTGGGGTATCTCCTGGTTTTTCCAATAACACACCCAAAAGGGTTAGACAGAAAAACAGAGAAAGTAAAACATGGAAAGATGATAAATGACTCAGAAATTTACCGATGAGCTTGTCGATCTCGGAAACTTCCTCCAGGCGAAGGTTCAGAGCGTCGGTCAAATCCTGAATGGTGGATTTGTCCTTCTCCGCCTGTTCGGAAGCCTTGGAATTGGAAATTCCAAGGGCCACGTTGCTGGCTTCCAGGTCTTGTTGTGCTTTCACAAGGTTCTTGTGAAGCTCAACATTCTCCTTGCGGAGAATTTCGGCATTGCCAGAATCTTCCGCTGCTTGTTTAGCATGGGCTAATGCAGCTGAAAAGCAAGAAAAACATCCGAGTTAGCCAGTTTTTCGGAAAAAACTTAGGCAAATGATTGAATCGAAAATTTCAGAAGGAAAATGCTTACCTTGCGTTTCCGACAGTGCGAGCTTAGATGATTCCAGCTCTGCCTCCCTCTCTTCAAGAATAGAAAGAAGGCTCCTAACTTCTTTATTCTTGATGGTGAGTTTCTTGAAAACTTCCATGTTGATGGCTTCGGAGGTTTGCTGAAACATAGCAAGGAGAAGAATGAGTACAAAAAACATCAAAGCAAAAAGCATGCATTTTGTTTAATGCTTGGGGGCTAGAGTTATATACCTGGCTCATGCGCTGCAAACCTGCCAAGTTTTCTTTAAACTCTTTCGCGTATTCCGCGAAGAGATTCCCGGCTGCATCCAGGCCGTCGTTGATAGCTTTGAAATCCTTGTCAAAGGTGGGAATTTCCTCGTCGAAAGTCCGAGAAAATTTTCCCACCTCTGGAGCCGCCCTTTCCCTCGTGTCCGTGTCGGACACAACGGGCTGGCTGGGCTCTGGGGGCTTGGTGGTGGGGGCTGCAGTAGGCTCTTCCGCCATTGTGCGTGGCGTGTTTGGAGCGACGGCAGGAGAAGGTTTGCTGCCTCGGCTGGAAGAAACCTTGTGTTTCTTCAGCTTCTTCGGCTTCAGGTTGGAGGGCTGCAGGCTAAAAACAGAAAACCCGGAAAAAGTTAAAACACCGAAGATGGATGAAAAAAGTTCCCATGAAAGAAAATTCCAGAAGAAATAACCTGGAGGTGGAGACGGGGATTCCGTCAAGATCGATAATTTCTTCCGAGGAAGTTATCTTCTTGCGCTTGCGTCCACCGGTAGCGGCGGTGCGCAGCGCGTCCAGCTCAGCCTCGGATACCAAGTCCGAATCCGAAAGATCTGCGAACTGTCGGACAAGTAAGATCAAAATCAGAAGCTAGGAAATCCGAGAAAAAATAAAACTGTACCCAAATGACTGAAAAATTACCTTGGGAACCGGATTTTCGGCCGTGTACATTGGCCGACTCGCCTCGTATTGGTCGCGTGATGCGACCAATTGGTTGATGCGCCGGCGAAGTTCCTTTGCGGGCCAATCCTTGGTGGTTGTCCGCATCGGATCCTTGACTCCCGTGTATTCGCACAGGAGACGGCCGCTGTGGTTGGCTAGTGGCTGGATTCGCCTAATCAGCCAGCATAGAACCGTGTCCATGCCGGTTAGAGGCGGATCCATGGAGGTGAGCTTGGCGATGCGCCGCTTGATCTTTAGTAGATCTGGCGGCAAAACCTGGACGGCTTCCGTTCCCCAGTTATCCTGGGGAACTGCGGCAGAGTTCACGAAAGGTGGAACCCCGACAGCTTCCTTAGGGAAAGGCACGTCGGGGTGATAAAAGAAGGAACCCGTCCAAAATTTGACGGATTCCGAAGTTTTTATCTTGGGGAACCAATCTTCTCGGAATCTCCGAAGAGTGAAAGATATGGTCCCGCAAGTCGGGAGTGCGCCCTCCGAAGAGTTTCGCTTAACCCCGAAGCAGTAAGTCCAGAAATCTAACCTAGGTTCTAGCCCTAAGTAGCCCTCAAACAAAGCCTGGAAGCCGGCCATGTAGAGGATGGAATTGGGAGGAAGGTTATGGGGCTGGATATTGTAGTGAGAGAGAACCTGGAGGAAGAAGGAAGATGGCGGAAGACCCATACCTCGCAAAAGGTGGGAAGTAAGAAGTACCCTTTCGCCATTCCGTGGCGTTGGTTCGGTCTCTTCTTCCGGAAGCCGCCATTTGTTCTTAAGAACCAGGCCCTCCTTTTCCAAGTTTGGAAGGAGAGCCGGGGGAATACTGCAGGCACTCCAGTTGCCTGCAGATTCCGATTCCTCGTCTCCTCCGGCGGCGGCGGCGGCGGCCTCCGCGGCGGCGAGTTCGTCGCCGAGGAGCTCGATCTTTTCCTCCGCCGTTTCAGGTGCAAACGGCGGGGTTGTCGTGGCACTCGATGCCGCTATGTCCGCGGCGGCGGAAGTGTTTTCTCCGCCCGCCGCGGAAGCCGTGGTCTTCTCCGGCTCGCCGCCGGTGTGCTTTTGCGATCCCGGCTGTGGATCTAGGTCGCCGATGAGCTCGTCGATGGCGGCGCGAGTGGGCGAGGACGGCGAGGAGGCCATCTTTTGGTGGCGCGTTGCTTTCTGCGTGCTTGGAAGCTAAGTGCGCCTGGGACAAGGGACTTGCTCTCGAGCTCGCGTTCGCGTCAATGGCGTGGGCAGTGAGGGAGTGAGGAAAGTTTCTGATGAGGACGATGATGGCTATTTATAGCCGGAAAACCGTTTAGATACGTGCCAACGGCTCTTTCGACCGTTGGATGCTCGACGCGTGTCGCTCGCCGGAAAATACGGGAAATAAAACGGCAGGGGAATGATGGCTATCTCCTCGTTTCCCGTGAGAATCTGTCAGAGATACGCTGAGGGGTTTCCCGCGTGGAACCAAGCGACGCTTGCGTCAGCATGTTTAAGACGCTGACGTTAGAAGTTCCTTTTCCGCGAAGGATCGCGAGAAGAAAAGCCGGGTTTTCATGGTTCCGAGTTTTATGTTACCATCTCCTTCAAAAGGAAAGTAGAAAGAATCAAGACTGCTGAATCAAGATTTCCCGGACAAAATGTATTTGACGAAAGACGGAGAATCAGAGTTTTGATCCTTCCTGGGGGCTACTGTCGGATATATACTGAATAGGGGTATAGAAGATGGTAGACAAAGAGCCGGACTACCAGGGTGGCCTACATGGTAATGGGCTTAGGTCCATTGGGCGGCCCAGTAGTCCGACGCGCAGAAGCCGGATTCTAGAAGAACCCGGATCACGGCCCGCGTGATCTGGCTTGGAGGAGAAGACGGATTCCTTGCTTTCCAAGTTACAAGTTAAACGTAGTCTTCTAGGTTTCTTATTCTGTAAGCCCTAATCCGGTTATTATATAAAGCCGGACGGGAGATATATTAAAACAAGTTCAAGCTCTACGCAACTCGCCGAGAAGCTCATCCTCGCCGAGAGGCTAGATCTACACCCTCACATTGTAACCCTGATAAACGGGCTTTAGTCCCAATTAGTGAGAAGTGCAGGAGTAGGTACGCCGTACTGTCGCGACGTACCGAACCTGGGTAAAATCCCGTGTTCTGTATTACTACGCTATCCCGTTACCCCACGTCTCTACCGTAGTCTCATGGCACCCCCGTCTATGAAAACTACTACGATGTCTCGACACCTGGTTTGTGTTGGGACGAGGTGGTGGTGGAGGTAGCTGCCTCTGCGTGCACTTGTCAGCGTAGTGCCCCGTCTGCTTGCACTTGTAGCAAGTGACGACACGAGGAGGCCCTGACCTTGGCTGCCCCATTGAAGCCCTCTGATCATACATCTGAACAGGGTTGGGTGGGCGGGGAGCGGAGCCTGGAGAAGCTTGGGCATATGGAGCCCGAGTGACAGCACCATTTGGCACCCAGATGCGGCGCTTCTGCGGAGGGGTGGTCATGTTGGAGGAGGAACCCCCCTCACGCGAGTGCTTGCGAGACTCCTCGAACGCCTTGCGCCCATTTTCTTCATTGAGCGCGGTGTTAACGAGCTCCTCGAAGTTGTTGGCCTTGATGTTGGTGAGGGCGTACTTGAGTTCCGGGTTAAAACCTCTGCGGAACCTTGCCATCTTCTTAGCCTCAGTGGACACCTCATCACCAGCGTAACGAGCGAGGCGATTGAACTCACTCTGATAGCCAATGACGTCCAGCTTGCCCTGCTTGAGTGAGCAAAACTCTTCACGCATCCTTTCCATGAGACCATCTGGAATGTGGTGCTTCAGGAAAGCTTCCTTGAAACAACCCCAGGTGATTGGGTAGCCAGCTCTCATGGTCTGGTAGTTCTCCCACCAAGTAGCTGCCTGACCCTTCAGGAGATAGGAGGCATACTTGACCTTGTCTTCCTCAGCGACGTGAGCAATCTCCAGAGCCCTAGCTATCTCACGAATCCAGTCATCAGCATCCAGAGGCTCCCGTGTTGCCACGAAAGCTCTCGGCCCCAGACTGAGAAACTCCTTGATACTGACTCGTGGAGCATTCTGGTTGTTGTGCTGATTAGTCTGGAACTGGGCCATCTGAGTCAACAGCTCCGTGATTGGCGGTGGCTCAGGCGGGAATGCATTTTAGCACAACAATAGAAAATGATAGACTTGGAAACCAAAAGAGAGATTATTCCGACGCATGAATAGATAACCAACAGGTACATCATCACATGTTCAAATACATCAGAATATCCAACACACCATAAATGGTTCGAAAGCCAAAGGATAACTAAACATAGCTAGGAATGGATACATCGGTACTCCCATGCTCATCACGCAGGACGGCGGTGAGTAGTACGACGAGAGGTACGGTGAGGAGCACGCCCACGAAAGTAGGTAGAACGACGATCCACATAGATCTGACGTGGTCTGAGAGCGACTCTAGGTGTAGTGAAGTACATAGCGTCGACTCCCTGTGCTCCAAAGCAAGGAATCCCAGTGTAACCAGCACCGAGGTTGAGGAGTGGACCTCTGATCGGCTCGTAACCTCCAGCATCTGGTAGACGACGACCAACTGGCTGATCGAAACATGCAAAGCGCTCGTCTCCAACAAAGTCTGTGGTGTACGTCGCCAGACGAGTCAAGGCAAGGTAGAGCTGCTCTCTGACTGAAGCCAACTCCTGAGATAGTGTGCTGGCAACTGCGTCACTGTGCCTCACAAACTGAGCGGTGGTGTGCAGCCTGGAGTTATCATGCTCGTAGACATCCAGGTTGTCGTAGAGAGTGAAATGAGCTCCCTCCGAAGTGATGTAACCACGGGGGATGTGGCGATAGATAGAATCGTCAAATCCCCAGTAGTCAGCACGAAGGATGGTGAGACTCACATAAGCTGCCTGCTGCACAGCCATATCCACTGTGGAACCTACTGCCTCGTAGCGGTGGACTACGCTCATGCCATCATCTGAAAGAATGTAGACGATAGCCTGGTAGTAGGTCTGGTCAAACTCTCGCTGCTGCTCGTAGACCTGGTACTCTGGTGCCCAACGGAACCCCAGATAAGTGACCATGTCCCTCAGCATCTCCGGATAACCGGCGGTGCTCTCACAACGAGTCATCCGAACCACCTGCGGGTAGAACCTGAGATCCATCTGCAGATGATCGGGGAAGTTTTGATTAGACGCCGGTAGAAGAACTGAAGTGGAAAGCAACAACAAGGTTTCAACGGACGAAAAGGATGTTGAGAAGAACAGGATATCGAAGCAACATCGGGAAACACGAGACCAAAAACTCCTGAGGTTCTACGGAAAACCCATCCGGGCTTCTAAAGGATCAATATCTACTGCTTAAGGAATAGAGGATCTGCTTCCGGGTCTTACACGCCTCCGTTCTCAACCATGAGTAGGCAACATGATAAATCATGTCACAACCACCTCCATTCCTATGGTCTAGTAGATATAACTATCCCAGAGAAACCAGGATACATGAAAACCTAACTTGAAAGTTCAGGTGAGAAGGGAAAACAACGTTGCACTTCCTTACCAGAAAAGGGAGGGTGGGTGGGGAAAGAAATAATATGGCAGAATTCCTACTCTCACGTTTCATTTTTTCCTATATAGCTACAAAATAGTTTCTAGACTCAACTGCGACCAGTAAAAGGGATCCTACAGGCAGACATGCTCTGATACCATTTGTCGCACCCGGACTTCTAGAGGATACTCGCAGTTCCGTTGAACAGTAGTTGATTGGATTACGGGGCTTACCGGCACCCGCATCTCTTACGAGTAGGCCAACACACGTATGGGTGACAACCAACCCCTACTGTTCATCGTCTACGTAAACCATCCCATAGAAATCAGGATACTACCATTGACGTACTTCATACCATACACACATGGTACGTCAACGGCGTTTAACAGAATGATAGCACAACATATCACTAAGACACAAAAGATTGAAATAAGTTGCAAATAGCTCTCACTAGAGCAGAGATAGCAAATACAATCATCCAGAGGACACATGTCCCAACATATCATCATTACATCTCAGCGGAAGCATTCAAAAGGTCTGAGTACAGACAAATCCAAATAGGCTTAAGAAGCCGGAAACGAAAAGACGGAGCCCATCCACGATGTCTCGGATCCTGCCCGGGTCCGCTATCTACTCGTCAGCAGCCTCATCAAACTCCGCGTAGTAGCCGTCACGGGGATCCTCGTAAGCGTAGTCTGCGGAAACCACAGCCCCAAAAGGGGTCAGTACATAAACGTACTGGCAAGCAAGACTCACAGTTCACCAAAGTGTAACCCGTCAACACCAAGCACAAATGCTTTGGGTTCAACGGAAGAAAGGGTGATACAAAAGATGCGGCAGCTGGCTGCACTAACCAACTACAGAATGCAACTACAACTTCCGGCTAACAGAAAAGGAGATAAGATAGCGTATCGTAACCAACTACAACTAACTCCAAACAAACCCATCCTGGATCTCGCCCCTTATCCAAAGAAGCAATCCGAGGATAACTCACACAGTTGGATTAATGATGGTTCAAGTTATTGTGTCAATAAGACTATTACTAGTCAATTTATCATTAGTTAGGTGTAAGTTGTTCTGGGTACTTGTTAGCCAGTACTTTCACCAAGTTAACCATAACCGCGGAAAACACGGCTTCTCGAGAAGATTTATCCCTGCAGGGGTGCACCAATTTGGCCGTACACGTAAGAATAACCCGCCAGATGGAATGCCTCCCACCAAGCGGGGCACTCAACACAACTCAACTCTTCTTCGCATCAAGCCCAAAGAACCCCGTGCAGTGAGCGCACGGCTAATCAAGCCCCACGAAGAAAAGGGGACCCTCATAGCACTCTAAGAACGTGTCTCCCTAAATGCCGACTACAAAAGTTCCACCCTGGTACCAAGGGTTCGCACCTGCATATGCATGCGGCAAATGGAAAACCCGAACTAAATGAGGCGATTTGGACGAGATGCGAATCGAATCAAATTGAGGGGGGCGCCCATACACGCTTCCCACATGCGGTTAGTGCGCTCATCATGGATCAGTAGACAAGACCCTTTTCCTAATTAGGGTCGACACTAGCAGGCCTCAAAACCACGCCGGGCCTCCTGCCGGTGCCTTATCAGCAAATTATTATTACCTCAAGATTAACAGGTTGTTGTTTAACATCGAGCCCCAGAACATAATACAAATATGATAACAGAAAGTAACTGACAGCAGACTCGAGCAAAACAACCCTAAGCATGCTAGTAAGACACGGGCACAAGCAACGGGGTTATAGGAGTGGAGGTGAGGCAATATCAGGGTTAAAGGATAACATGTGATAGGTTCGTAACAAAAACAACTATTCATAGGGCTAGCAGAATAGACAACGTAAAGTATCGGTATCCAATGTTGAAAGGAACACAATGGTTCATGTGAGTGAATACTTGCCTGCAAACTCAGCAGCCTGGTACTGAGCTAGATCCTCAGAAGGGGTGTCGTAAAGCTCGTCTGTCTCAACGTCGTCGTCTATTCGAGAAGAAGCAAACAAACAACGCAAAGAGACAAACAATCAATAACATGGCATAATGCACAATCATGGGATGATGCATGTCAATTTAACTGATGCATCAAAATAAACTAGTTGACAAGGTAATATAACATAATTAAATGGACACACATGCAATTTGGGATTGCATATGGAAAGCCCATGAATTAAGGTTGGAATAATTGTTTTACAACTAATCAACAGGTGAAAGTGGATTAGTATGATGCATGGATGAGGAAAACAACAAAATAACAACATTAGAACCAATTGGAAATAAGGTTTACCCATTTTGGAATTTTAGTTATTAAGTTAAGGAATTTTGGTTCCTTAAAGGTGTCACACAAGCAATTGTTGTTTTCAGCAATTTAAATTGTTAAAAACAAATAACAAAGTTCATATTTGAAAAGAGCATAAAATTTTAGGTGTATTACATGTTTCAAATATTGAAAAAGGAATTAAGATGAATTATTTATGAATTAAACAAGTTAAACAAGATTTAAATGAATTAAATTCAAGTTTGAATATTATTTGAATTTTTATTTGTTCAAAACATTAAACCAATTTCATATTTTAAAAGTTTATACTTTTCTGGTTTGAAAACATATTTTATATGTTCAAAAATAATTTAATTTGAGCAAGTTATGAATTTAGCAAATTTAAATGATTTAAACAAGGTTTAAATTATTTAACCAATTATAATTATTCAAAACATGAAACAAAGTTTATATTTGCAAAGTACATGAAAAATGGGATGGAAAACATATTTTATTTGTTGAGTTTGGAATTTTTATGCCCAAGTTATGAATTTTGCAAAATTAAGTGAATTAAACAAAAATTCAAATATTTCACCAATTCAAAATATTCAAAACAGTAAAAAAAATTTATATTTGGGTAGAGAATTTAAAAAGGAGTGATTTACATGTTTAAAGTTTTGCAATTGGAGTTTCCAAACAAAAGTTATTAAATTATCAAGTTTAAACATTTTTATGGTTGATAGGAATAACTATGGACCTAGAAAAGATACAGGGACTTGGAAATAAATTTAACAGGGACTTAGATAAACTAGCAGGGACCTGTGAGCAATTTGGGGTAGATCTAGATCTAGGAAAAATAAGAAAGAAAAAAGATGGTTTTTGATGCAGGGGGGATTCGAACCCTGCCATCCTGCTAGCACGCAGTGGACACCAACCACTGCGGTGGTGTGCAGTTTGCTGACAGAAAGGGCATCGGAGGGAGGTTAAGGATTCAGGAATCTGTCCACTGAAACAATTCGGAAAATAACAGAAAAGGTGGGGCTGGGGATTCGACCCTGGGAGCTACTGGCTCGCTGCGCGCGGACGCAGCCAGTCGGTCTGCTGCGGCTGGTTTGCAACTATATGGGCTGGGTTGGTTTTGAAGCTAGCCACTAGGCGTAACTGAACTGCAATCGATCTGTTCTTCTCTGGAACGAAACAGAGCAACGATGGCACAAATGGATGGAAGGAATCGATGCTCAACCAACGAGGAAACGAGAGGGGGTTAGGGAAAATGGAAAGAGGGCCTTACCCTCGTCGCAGGGGTGGCCGCGGCACGGCCGGGGGGTGCCGGAGGCGTCGGCGGCGAGCTCCGGCGGCCGGCGTCCGTGGCAGCAGGTAACGGAGGCGAGGTCCTCCTTGATGGCGGCGGTGGTGGGGAGTGAGAGGGAAGGAGGCGGGTGCGGCTAGGGTTAGGGTTTCCGAGGGGGGAGGAGTAGATATAGGAGGGGAAAAGGGGTGGAGCAGTGGGGCAGAGCCTGTCGCTGTCCACCATTGCTGACGTGCATCGTACGGAGGTTGGGGAAGAAAAGGGGTAGCGGGCTGAGGTTTTGGTGGGCTGGGCCTAACTGGCTGCACCACCCCTCTCTCATTTCTTTTTATCATTTCGTTTGTTACTTTTTTTTGCTGATTTAGAAATAGGAAGAAACAATAGGTTTTTTGAGTTAGAAATTTTTAGGGAAAATTTTCTAACCACTCCTTAATGTAATAGTAACAAATTGCAAGTTTTGAATTCCAAAAATAATTGAATTATGTTGCTGTTTGAACTTGGAGTGAATTTGAATGAATTTTGTGATTAATTGATTATTGAAAACAAGATTTTAAATGGGGTGATCATATAATTTTAATTGGAAACATATGGTTATAATTGTGTTGTAATTTTCCTTAATTCCAAAAGGTTGCTATTTGGAAAATGTATTTGAATTTGAATAACAAATTGGATTAAGTGGATTATTAAGGAACAAATAAATAGTTGAGCTTTTTATTTTTCATGGAAACAATTGGATGTTTTATTTGAACTCTTTTATTTGGGAAGTTGTAACATAACAAGTATGAAACAAAGGTTTGAATATTGTTTGAATTTCAATTGGTAAAACAAAGGAAAACAGATGCAAACAAATGGAAAACAAATGCAATGATTAAGATGCCATGATGCAAAACAAAAATAAAGCAAGAAACAAACATTCTAGGGGTGGTTTTCATACTTGGGATGTTACATTGACCTCATCCATAGACGCTAAATTTGATGAGTTGCGTCAACTCATGACACAACTCCTCAAAGCCAAAGGACCGGAGGTGGTCGAATTATCCCTTCCGGAAGAACCGGAGGGTGCCAAGAAAGGGGTAGATGGTGAACCACATAAAAATGCTTCCGCCGAACAATCCGCTAAGTCTAGTACGGAAGGAAGTGGAGGATTTCATGCCGTTCCCGGAATTTATTCTCCCGATCCTCCCGTCCCGCATCCTCATATAATCCCTAGGGGAGATCCACCTAAAATTGATGCTTTTTCTTTTCGTGAATGGCAATATTATATGGAGACTCACTTGAACTTTTCTTGTATAGATCTTTGGAGGATCACTCGTGACGGATACAAGCCATTTGATCCCAAGAATCTCACAAGAAGAGAAGCCGTAGATTGCCAACTCAACTACACCGCCTTGTCCATCCTTCAACAAGCCGTGGGTCCCAACCACATGCCGCATCTTCAACACTTCTCCACCGCCAAAGAAACATGGGATGCACTTGTCATCATGTTCGTTGGGAATGAGAGCATGCAAAGAAATCGGTACGATGCCTTGACCAATGAGGCCGAAGGATTTTTCATGCGTGATGGAGAAGATCATGTTGACATGTATATAAGACTCAAAACTCTTGCCACCGCCTTCTCTAGCGCGGGTGCCAAGTATATTGATGATGCTTGGATCAAGAGGAAGTACATGATTGCCGTGATGCCTTTTGAGGGCACGGACTTTAAGAGCATTCAAGGAAGACATGATTTCTCCACCATGACCTCAACTCAAGTGATGCAAGAATTGTGCTCCTAGAAAGTGCAAACCAAGAATGCTCTTGACAACCGTGCTAGGGCCATTGGAATGCACCAAGGAGCATCCGTTGCTTTGAAGGCCAAGGCTTTGTCAAGAGAGGTTGAGAATGAAGAATATGGAGAAGAGGCATTGCCTCCGTTGAAGGAAACAAGACTATGATCCCGTTTCTAAAGGATCTCATTGCTCTTACTGTGCAAAGTTTTTGGAACAATCCCCCCAAGGGCAAGACATTTGTTGAGGAGAAGACCCAGTCTCGTTATGGAAATGATGGGGCTCAAAAAAGTTAGATCTTGCTTCAATTGTCAAGACAAGCATCACTTCAGTTGCGGAGTGCCCCCTACGAGAATAGAGAACACCATTAGTGGCAAGCTCATTCGCAAGGACAAGTCCAAGGATGAATACAAGAAACCTCATTTCAAGAAGAAACCATTCAACAAAAAATCCCCCACCAAGTGTGTGCTCTTGAATCAAGAGAGTAGATGATTCCGGGAGTGATGAAGAAGAAGAAACCAACAAGTGAAGTGGTCGCTCTAGCTATTGCTTCCTCTCCATCATCTTCATCCCTCTTTGAATCCCCCAATGAAAATCTTCCTCGATGCAATGCCAAGTGCTTAATGGATAAGGCCACGAGGTATCATCTTCTCCTAACTCTAAGACCCTAGTGAACTAGAACATATTGCTAGTCTTAGAGAAGAAGATGAAAGGGTCTCTTGGACCGTTTTATGTCTAACATGCAAGGGGAGACCAAGAAGTACTTTGAGCATCTCATGAGGCAATTGGGAGAGGCCCAAGAGGCCCTTGAGAAGAAAGGTGAGGGTGAGAGAAGGATGCGGATGAAATTGCATCCCTCTCAATGACTCTTGAAGAAGAGCATGATGGTAGAATTTCTCTAGAGGATGAACTTGAATCTATTGAATCAACCCATAATGAACTTGTCTCTAAAATCATTAAGGAACGTGATCTTGCTATTGCTAAATATAAAAAGGCTAAAAAGGATAAAGTCGAGTTTGGGGTTGGTCATGGTAAACTAACCGAGGAGTTTGAAAATCTAACCAATGCTCACAAAGCCTTGGAAAGCCAACACTCATCCCTCAAAGAGTTGCATGAACAACTTCAAACTCAACTTACTCAATCTAACCATCCTAGCACCTCTACTTCTTCTTGTGATCATGCAAATATTATTGAGGAAACTGCTAGGTTGAAGGATGAGCTAGCAAGGGTCAAGGGCAAAAGCCCTCAAGTTGAGAAGGTTGTGTTAGCCACCCCACAAGTGGTTGCCCCTATCCCTAACGCGGTCATTGCTAGACCACAATTAAGTGCTCCAAGGCAACAAGTGGGTAAGCAAGGGCTTGGCTATATAGCCAAGAAGAAGAACAAGAAGAAGAAGAACAATAAGAAGAACCAAAAGGGTGCTTCGGGTAGCATTGTCATTAGGGACAACACTACTCGTAGCACACCCGCACAAGCAAACAATGTTGCCTCGAGTAGTAATGTCATGAGGGACACCACTACTCGTAGCACCTCCGCAGGAACTAACAATCCACACCATTTCTTATATGTTGATTATTATGGTGTTGTGCAAGCTAAATATGTTGGTACTATTGAGGGTTTCATTGACTACACTATTTGGTTCCCAAGACCCTTGTTGCTAACATGAAGGGACCCAACTCGGGTCCTAACTCTAGTCAATGATCTCTTGCAGGACTATGCTTCCGGTGGGACTAAATGGATTCTTGATAGTGGATGCACTAATCATATGATCGGAAGCAAAGAACTAGTGACGGAGTTGCGACCAAATGACATCCAAGCAACCGTCACTTATGGGGACTCGTCCAAATCTAAGGTATCCGGGTTCAGCAAGGTTGTGGTGGCTCCCGATATAACTATCGTGAACGTCATGCTTGTCAAATCCCTTGGTTACAATTTACTTTCCGTCCGCTCTCTTGGAAAGATGGGTTTTTCCGTCTTTTTCGATGGTGATATTGTGGTCCTTTTGAGGAGCAAGACTCTTGACGTCGCTCACGTGGGAGATGTTGAAAATGAGTTGTTTGTGGTGGACTTTTCGAAGTCAACCAACTCTCAAGCAATGTGTCTTTTCGGGAAGGCGGACTTGGGATGGTTGTGGCATCGCCGCCTATCCCATGTCAACATGAGAACTTTGCAAAGTCTTCACAAAGGTGGCCTTATTGTTGGACTAAAAGAAAATGTTTCCTTTGCAAAGTATCGCGTTTGTAGGTCGTGTGTTGAAGGGAAGATGCATGACATCGTGCACAAGGCCAAGACTATTATCTCATCAAAAAGGATCTTGGAGCTTCTCCATGTTGATCTCTTTGGTGCCGTGCCCGAGGCAAGTCTTGGCGGCAAGAAGTATTGTTTGGTGATTGTAGATGATTATTCAAGATACACTTGGGTTTATTTCTTCAAGTGCAAGAGTGAAACTCAACAAACCATCATCGACTTCTCCAACGAAGTGCAACGTCAACACAATGTGCAAATCATGGCTATTAGGAGTGATAATGGCTCGGAGTTCAAGAACTATACATTGAATTAATTTCTTAGCGAGGAAGGCATTCGTCATCAATACTCCGCCACTTACACTCCTCAACAAAATGGTGTTGCCGAAAGGAAGAATCGCACTCTCTTGGATATGGCAAGGACCATGTTAGCGGAGTACTCTTCTCCCCAATATTTATGGGCCGAGGCCATATCCACCGCATGCCACTCCTCCAACCGCCTCTACATCCGCAAAGGCTTGGACAAGACCCCATATGAGATCCTCACCGGCAACAAGCCCAACGTCTCCTACTTCCGTGTATTCGGTTGTAAGTGCTTCTATTTGATCAAGGGTATTAGGTTGTCGAAATTTCAATCCAAAACTATTGAGGGTATTTTTGTTGGTTACGGTGCCGAATCCCACACTTATAGAGTCTATGACAAAGCCTCACGGATTGTCATAGAATCTTGTAGTGTGGTTTTCGAGGAAAATGACGGCTCCCAAGTGGCGCAATTTCATGTTTCTAATGTAGATGTTGAAATGCCTCAAGAAGCCATAGGAAGGATGGGTGTGGGATTTTTCCGCCCCATCGAGGGACACCTTATGGCGACTCGAGAAGGACTATGCTCTACTCAAGTGGAGCCCTCCTCTACATTAGAAGATCAAGCCAAGGAGCCAACTATTACACCTAACCAAGAACATGTTCAAGACCCTCCTCTCATTGATCAAGTGACTCCGCAAGTCGTACCCACTCCTCTCACTAATGCGAGTCAAGATCAAGGCCAAGATCAACCATCCTCTTAATCCTCTCCTCAAGTTGAAGCTAGTGTTGAAAATATTGTTGATGATGATGATGATCAAGGCCAAGTTGGTCAAGATGGGGAACCAAATGATCAAGATGATCAAGTGATCCCTCCTCGCAATAATGAGGAGATCGAAGCCCGTCGCATCAAAAGAATAAGAAGAGCTTTGAAGAAAATTGATGCCCAAGACGACAAGGTCTTGGAGGATGTTCAAACTAGAAGATCTACAAGAAGGCAATTGTCTCATTTTTGTGAGCATCAAGCTCATATCTCTATGGTGGAGCCTAAGAAAGTGTATGAAGCTCTTGAGGACTCCGATTGTGTTGAATCTATGCATGATGAGCTCAATAACTTTGAGCGCAACAAAGTGTTGGAGATTGGTTGAGAAGCCCAAGGATTGCCACAATGTTATTGGCACTAAGTGGATTTTCAAGAACAAGCAAGATGAGAATGGCATTGTCATTAGGAACAAGGCAAGATTGGTTGCTCAAGGTTACACCCAAGTTGAAGGCATTGACTTTGATGAAACCTACGCTCCCGTGGCTCTCCTTGAGTCCATCCGTATACTCCTTGCTTATGCATCCTCTCATAATTTCAAATTGCAACAAATGGATGTGAAAAGTGATTTCTTGAATGGTCCACTAAAAGAGGAGGTATATGTTAAGCAACCTCCGGGGTTCGAGAATCTCAACTTTCCTAACCACGTTTACAAACTTGACAAGGCTCTCTATGGTCTCAACAAGCACCTCGTGCTTGGTATGAGCACCTTAGGGAGTTGTTAGATGATCGTGGTTTCGAAGTTGGGAAGATTGACCCCACTCTCTTCACCAAGAGAGTAAAGGGAGAGCTTTTCATATGCCAACTATATGTGGACGATATCATCTTTGGCTCAACTAACCAAGCTTTCAATAATGAGTTCTCTAAGCTTATGACTGACAGGTTTGAGATGTCTATGATGGGTGAGCTTAAATTCTTCCTTGGCTTTGAGATCAAGCAATTGGCCCGTGGGACTTTCATCTCTCAAGCCAAGTATACCCAAGACATGATCAAGAGGTTTAACTTTCAGGATGCAAAGATCAAAACCACTCCCATGCAAGTCAAGTGCCACCTATCACGCAATCCAAAAGGGAGTAAGGATGTGGATCAAAAACTTTATCGTTCTATGATTGGTTCTTTGCTCTATCTTTGTGCATCTAGACCCGATACCGTTTTGAGTGTAGGTGTGTGTGCAAGGTATCAAGCGGACCCTAAGGATTGCCACTTAGTGGCGGTTCATAGGATCTTTCGTTATCTAGTTCATACCCCAAGATTTGGTTTGTGGTACCCAAAGGGGGCACAATTCTCTCTCAATGGCTATACGGATTCCGATTGGGCGGGTGATCAAGATGATAGGAAGTCAACTTCCGGGGCTTGGCAATTTCTTGGTAGGTCCCTTGTAAGTTGGTCCTCCAAGAAGCAAAATTGCATATCCCTTTCCACCGCCGAAGCCGAGTATGTTGCCGCCGCAAGTGCATGCACTCAATTGTTATGGATGAGGCAAACTCTCAAGGAGTATGGAGTTCATTTGGATAAAGTGCCTCTTTTGTGTGACAATGGAACTTCCATCAAGATTGCATACAATCCTGTGCAACATACAAGAACGAAGCACATTGAGATTCGCCACCACTTCATCCGTGATCATGTGGCAAGAGGGGATATTGCACTATCTTATGTGCCCACCAAGGAGAATCTTGCGGATATTTTCATGAAGCCACTTGATGATGCAAGATTCTTGTTCTTGAGGAATGAACTAAATGTGATTGATTCAAGGAGCTTGACTTGAAGATCTTGCACACACCCCTATATATGAAACGTGTTCGAGCTTAGGTGTAGGCATGGACATAGGGGGAGTGTTATCCTAACACATTGGGTTTTCCCTCCCCCCATTATGCCCATAGCAAAAATTCATTGTTATCTCTCTATTTCTAATGTTGAATTGTGAGCTTCAATGTTGAGTATTGGCAATGCCCCCAAGATATATCTTCGCGGTTGCATACCATAATCTCTTACATGGTGGCCTAGGCCACCAACCTCTTCGTTTCGAAGAGTTGGATCTTAGTTGGGTTTTATTTGACATCTCATTGCATTTCTTGTTTTTCCCCTTCTAAGTGTTCTTTCATAGGAAAATCCCACTCAATTGGTCTTTTGTTGGTTTGATTCTTGCTTTTGAGAGGGATAAGTACTATCTTCAGTTTGGTGTTTCTATCCTAAGCCATTCTATCAAAAAGCCATTTTCTTTCTAGCACTTGTGTCTTTCCTTTGAAACGAGGAAATTTCGGATCAGAAGGCAGCCGGAATTTCCGGTCCAGTTTTGGACCGGAATATCCGGGTGTACCAGAATATCCGGTTCAAGTTTGAACCGGAATATCCGGTTCGGCGAAAATCACAAAAACTGGAGCCCGACGGGGAGGAGGCAGTTCGTGCCCTTTTCCCCATCTGCTCCCCTCCACCCCAAAAACGCCGCCGCTCTGATTCTTGGCCCCCGGGCTGTTTCCTCCACGGGATCTGCAAGCTTTGGCCCGGATCTCATTCCCCTCGTCCTTAGGAACGTTTTCATCCAAGCATCTTCCTCCATGGATTCCGGTAATGTTCAATCTCGTTGAATCTTGGTGCCATAACCATACCACTCCATGGATTTGTGTTTTTGTTGACAATGCTTGGTAGAAATTGTTCCTTAGAGGTCCCTTTGCATGCTAGATACGATAGACTAGATTCACATGTCACCGATCTATTTTTGAAGTCTAGATCTAGATTGTTTTTGTGCTGTTTTCGCACTACCGGAATATCCGGTCCACGACTGAACCGGAATATCCAGGTCCACCGGAATATCCGGTTCAGTTTTGAACCGGAATATCCGGCTAAGTCCAGAACAGTTTTGAGAACAGCCCAAAATTAATTCGTGCTAGATTTCTTCTTAGATTAATGCCTGGAATCTTTTCTACTATTTTTATGCATGCTTCATCCATTGCTTGACACTAGTGTACTCATCTTGTTCTATCCTTCTATTATCTTGTTTCACAGGTGGTGGTTCTGCCAGGCGTGCTAGCAAGCGCCCCAAGCAGGTTTCCACTAAGCCCAAGAGGAAGGCTCGACCCAACTATAAGACCGACATCTCAGTTCCGGATTTCACTGTGCTCAGACAGGAGGATGTCTACCTCTCTCCTCGTGTGGCTAATATTGATACTCGGTTCTGGAACTTGGAGCAGTCCTACATCTATGCTGATATCTATTGTGACTTCCGTCACCCTATCCGTCTGATGCAGCCCTTTGACTTTGCTACTCTCAAGGCGAAAGAGGAGTTTGCTGATGCCGCGAGTATTGTTGAGCGGTTTGGGCTAGTGAAGCTCATGGAGACCCAGTGCAACTACAACACCCAGCTCGTCATGCAGTTTATGTCTACTTTGGTGTTCAGTGATGATATCGTATGCCGTCTCAAGTGGATGTCTGAGACCACTGCTTGTGAGGCTTCCTTCGAGAGGTTTGCACGTCTCCTTGGATACACTTACAACTCTCACCCTCCTGTTGGTCGCCGTGTCCATGAGGTTGATAGGCCTAGGAGGGAGGTGGCCATGGTTGAGTTGTATGCTCCTGGATTCACTATTGGGGGCAATGAGGGACTTCTTCCTCTCTATGATCAGCTGGTACGCATCTTCAGATCCTTCCTTGTGCCGAGTGGAGGTAACAATGATGCTCTCACCACTCCTTTATGCAACCTTCTGATTCTGGCTAAGGAGTGCATGGAGGAAGAGGACCCGTCTGTTTCTTATACTGTGGATGTTATGGACATCATCTATCACGAGCTATACACTGCTATGATTGGTGGAAGCACCATTCCCTATGCTCCATATATCATGATGCTCATCAAGGCATGAGATGCGGAAGGAGTACACAGAGTTACCTATGGTTGAGCACAAGGTCAAGAAGCTGTATATCAAGAGGAAGAAGAAGACTGCTTCTGCTTCTCAGGATGCTCCTTTTGAGGGTGGTTCCTCTATGGGAGGTCTCTCTACTGGTTCTCAGTCTGCGCCCACTCCTGATACTAGCACTTTGCGCCATGTCAGGAAGCTCTCCTGGTTTCAGCGCAATGTGCTCTGCATGAAGGTGGACATCCACAAGGAGCAGTACAGGGCTTATTGTAGAGACACTGCCATGGCTAGAACACAGAGTCAGATTCTTCACCACGTGAGTGGTGCTACTGGTGATGTACCTGCTCCTCTCACTACTCAGTCTTACTCTGCTTGGTCTGCTGAGGATAGCACTCCTTGGGAGCACATTGAGGCTGCGCTCCGGTCTACTCAGGCTACTACTTCTGGAGCTGGTTATGATGATGAGGAGGATGAGGACGAGGCGTCTGATGCTGAGCGTGAGGCACATGGAGAGTCCGAGTCTTCTGCTGACGAGTCTTCTGAGCACTCTGATGCTTAGACCGTGTTTGGGACGTTAGATTAGTTATTTCCTTCCTTTTTGGTGTCTTGGTGCCAAAGGGGGAGAAGTAGCTACTAGTCTACGGGATTTGCATGGGTTCGGGCACAAGCGTATGCTTTTATCATTTATTGAGACCTTGTGTCCATTTAGTCTCTTTGTTTTCGTGAACTTTGTCAGTTTATTGTCTCGTTATAACTATGTGTGCTATTGTGTGTGAGACTATGTTGGTTATTTGGATTTTATCTTGGTTATTTGGATTTTATCTTGGTTATTTGGATATTATCATGGATTATCTATGTTAGTGGCTATATGGTTATCTATCTTATATGTTGAGGATATTATCTATTGTTGTGCTTGGTTATTCTTGGATATATTATCTTCGCACAAGGTATATACTTCTATCTTACTCTCAACATATTGGTGATATTGGTACGTTGGCATGTTTTGCTACTTGTTGGAAATTACTCCCCATACATCATTGCATCTATTTGCATTTGAGGCAAATAAAAGATATGCATATTGATAGGGGGAGACATTTCCATCTTGTTTCAAATATGCTCTAGTCAAGGTTTTATTGCAAATCTTAGTATTGTCATCTAACACCAAAAAGGGGGAGATTGAAAGTGCATTTCGGTTCCCCAGTGTTTTGTGTGTTAGTTAACAATACAAAGTACATTATTTATCGAGGTGTTAAGCGTGCAGGTGTTATACTTAACATCGGCATCGATCACCGAAAAGTCGGTGAAGTTTGGCCTGAGAGTTTTGGGACAGAACCCAACCGGATTATTCGATCCGGATTTTTCATCTCGAGCCGGATATTCCGGGTGCTGATGAAGGTGCGCGAAATCGGCTAAGGACTGGAAGTTCTGCTCACTGGAGTGAACCGGATTATTCGATCCGGATTTTTTATCTCGAGCCGGATATTCCGGGTGCTGATGAAGGTGCGCGAAATTGGCTAAGGACTGGAAGTTTTGCTCACTGGAGTGAACCGGATTATTCGATCCGGATTTTTCATCTCGAGCCGGATATTCCGGGTGCTGATGAAGGTGCGCGAAATTGGCTAAGGACTGGAAGATTTGCTCACTGGAGTGAGCCGGATTATTTGAACCGGATTATTCTGGAGCAGCCGGATAATCCGGTTCAGATCTGAAGGACTGCGTGAAGAAAGCAGACCGAATATTCCGGTCCAAACTTGGACCGGATATTCCGGTCCCCTTTTTCCTGCACAACGACTAGTTGTGAGGACGGGGTATAAATACCCCTCCTCTTCTTCCCCAAGATCTAGTTCTTCTCCTTAGCATTTATGAGCATTTAAGAACTCACCAAATCTCTCATTACTCCCAATCCCTCCACCCAATCTTGAAGATCTTTGGAGGATTGAAGGAGAAGGCCCCGATCTACATCTTCACCGAGCCATTCTTCATTTCCCCCTCTCTAGCTTGAGGGATCTTGCCTAGGGTTTCCTCTTGTGGAGAACCTAGGCATCTTGATACTTGTTGTTGATTCAAGAAGAGTTGGGAGCCCCCAATTCGGTTGTGGGTGTGTGCCCCAAGTTGTTTGTAAAGGATTCGATCCCCGCCTCAAAGGGGTTCAATAGTGGAAAGTGAACTAGGCCTTTGTGGCGGAGTTCATCGGAGAATAGGGTGAGGCCTTTGTGGCGTTGAGTAGGCCTTTGTGGCGAGCTCACACCCCTCCAACGAGACGTACTCCCTTAACAAGGAGGAACTCGGGAATACATCGTGTCTCCGTGTGCTTCCATCGGTTACCTCGTTCCTCCCTCTCCTTACTTACTCGTACTTGTTGCATTAATTGCTTGCCTTGTCATATAGGTAAATTCACCACTAGTTGCACTATCTAGAGAATTTACCTTCTTGTCAAGCCTAAACTTTAAGAAAAATTAAAATTGGTCGTAGCACCTATTCACCCCCCCTCTAGGTTCCCATACTTTACTTTCAATCTCTTTACTTTGTTTTTGTTTTGCTTAGTTTATTTTATTTTGTCTTGTTTGCTTCTATTTATCAAAAACACAAAAAAAATAGTTCTTATTCTAGCTGTAGTTTTATTCCTGTTTTTAATCTTGTTAAAATTACTACTCCTGAGAACACTAAGTTGTGTGACTTTACTAGCACCAACAACAATGTTTTCATTAGCACACCTATTCCTCCATATGCTCCTACTGCTGATTTTTATGAGATAAAGCCTGCCCTGTTAGAACCTTGTTATGAGAGAGCAAATTTCTGGTGTTAGTACTGATGCTGCCGCTGCCCATCTTAATAATTTTTTTGAGCTATGTGAGATGCAAAAATATAAAGATGTAGATGGAGATATTATTAAAGTGAAATTGTTTCCTTTCTCTTTGAGAGGAAGAGCTAAAGAATGGTTGCTGTCTTTGCCTAAAAATAGTATTGATTCTTGGACTAAGTGTAAAGATGCTTTCATTGGAAAATATTACCCTCCTGCTAAGATTATATCTTTAAGAAGTAGCATTATGAATTTTAAGCAACTTGATAATGAGCATGTTGCTAAATCTTGGGAATGAATGAAATCTTTAGTAAAGAATGGTCCCACTCATGGACTGACTACTTGGATGATCATCCAAACCTTTTATGCAGGTCTAAATTTTTCTTCAAGAAACCTTATGGATTCAGCTGCTGGAGGAACCTTTATGTACATTACCTTGGGGTCAGCAACAAAGCTTCTTGATGATATGATGTTAAATTATTCTGAGAGGAACACTAAGAGAGCTACAACTGGTAAGAAGGTAAATTATGTTGAAGAAACCTCTTCTTTGAGTGATACACTTGATGCTATTATGTATATGCTTGTGAATGGCCATGCTCCTATTGATCCAAATAATGTTCCTTTAGCCTATTTGGTTGCTCAAGAAGAGCATGTTGATGTGAACTTCATTAAAAATAATAATTTCAACACCAATGCTTATAGGAATAATTTTGGTAGCAACAATTATAGGGCATATCCTCCCAATAATAGCAATTTTTATGGTAATTCCTATAACAACAATAAAAGTATACCCTCTGATCTTGAGAACATGCTTAAGAATTGTATTAGTACACAAACTTCTTTTAATAAATCTGTTGAGGAATATTTTGGCAAAATTTACGTTCTTGCTTCTAAAGTTGCTAGCCTTGCTCTTGATGTTTATTTTATGAAACTAAAGGTCGTGCCTCATGATGTTAAATAAAGTAAAACCTTGAATGCTATCCAAATTCGAATTGATGATAATGTTAGGATGTTAGCTGAATTGCATGCTAGATGGGAAAGAGAAGATGAAATAACCAGAAAGAATAATATAACTAATGTTTGCACCATTACCACCACTAGTAAAAATGAAGCTTCTCATGCTAGAAAACCTTCTACTATCAATGTGTCACGACCCCAGACCCAGAGATATACATACTGTTATGTGCTCCTAGCCATGGACTCACAAGGGCTTCAGGGTTACCAGCCCCGGCCGCAACAAACAACGGCAGGCAGACTGGATTCATCGGCACGTAGTCCGGATCCCCAGTCTACTACTCCTTGTATCCATGCTAGTCATAACCAACTATGCATATCAAAGCGTCCATGAATCGAATGAAACTGAAGGAAACGGGACCAAAGTTATACAGAGCTGCTATGTGTCCAGAAAGTGCAACAACAATCGAGGGTTACTGGGGTTACCTCGCCCCAGGCCGATCACATCGACAGGCGGGCTCGGACATGGATCATCGGCTCCACAACCCCTCGAGTGCGAGAACTATGCAGGCATAGCCAAACTATATAATAATGAGCTCGAAACCAACAACCGATCAAAGCAACACTCTAGACATGAAGCTTTATTAAACAGGTGTTACTAGAGTATAGATTACAAGCAGAGGTCACACGACCCAACATTACATCAGACAACGGAAGGCAAATTATGTTGCTAATCAACAAGAACCAAAAAGGCCTAAGAGGCCGCAACATAAGGCGACGTCCCAGCCCATAGATTCCAGGCTGCTACCTGGGAACCCCAAACTACTCGTCGATGTCCACGTTGAACCACCACTCAAGTGACGAACTCCACCTGAACCAAAATTAAGGAAACCTGAGTACGGGAGGTACTCAACAAGACTTAGTTAACCTATTATATATCTTTTGGTTTCAGAAAGGGTTTTATGAAGGCTGTTTTGCATAAAGCAATCTTTGTTTTACAAACCGAGGAGGAATAGCACGTCTAAAGGAGTATTTTCAAAACAGATGAGAAGACTACTCAACTTCTAAACTCATCATCTTTTCATCCACCGACATCATTTCCCTACACCTCACATGCTACAAGGATCACCCCTCCCGGCATCTCCGGGGAGGCACCCTTCATCTATTGCCTCCATGCTTTGTCAACATCTTTTACGCCACGTTCAGGTTATCTATGGTCTTTACATTCACCAAGTCGTCCTTAACCGTGGACACGGCTTTTCGAAAAGATTGCCGTGCAGGGATGTACACTTTACCCACACGTACCATCCGACTCTTAGCGCCACATGTACGTTCTTCCATGGAACGCGGCAGAGGGTGGCTGGCCACGACCTTTACCTTACCCGACCCTATCCATGAGTCAACCCAAGACAGGGCCAGCCCGTCAACAGGGAGTTGGCCATCCTCCTGACGGCACCTGTCTCTGTGAGGCGGGGTCAAGATCCGTGTACGTCCATCACTTGGCCCCGGTCACGCCCTAGCGGAGCGTTTTGTTTTCAAAACCGTTTAAAAGGTTTTATTTGCGGTGCCGAATGGAAATCTCAAACTACGTGACTCATGGATCTGGCCAAACGAGTTAGTTGGTTGAGCGCGGTTACTTAGACCCCGCGTGTGGTTGCACGCTCAGTCTTGGCTTCCGCTCGAGACCGCAATCCTAGGGTTGGCGAGTATAGGACGAACAACCACTTCCCAAGTGGCCTCCCATACCAGCCTTAGTCAAGTTATCCACACAAAGCTCATCTCACCACGTCATCATATCATACTAGGTTATCGCATCTCTGATTCATCAACCGGATGGAGCAGAGGTAACAAACATGTAAAGCTAAGCGAAGCAGATATGAGGCTCTGGCGATGCGCACAAGCAAATCTATGGCAGCTAGGAGCAGTGGATCAGGATATTGAGGCAATTCAGTGTATAGGTGATCTATATCTACTAGCATCAAATACTTTGGAATCGAATGCATAGTACGAGAATCAAATGTTGTTTGAAAACATATATGAGAAGATAAGAGGTTATGCTTGCCTTGGTTATAAGAAAACCAGATAAAGATGTCTTCGGGAATAAGTGCTTGACTTGTCGGTTAAGATCAAGTATTCACCATTGGACTGCTGGCCTTCTTTTCGGAGTCACGTTCTACCGAGGGGGAAACAACACCGAAAGAGAAAAACAACAATCAAACATGGCATCGATGCAATGCGCAATATGTATGCATGAGCAAATTAATGCAATAAAATGGAGCCCTAGACATGTTCGATGGGTTGCTAGGGTTCATATGGCAAACATGCACTTTTACTGAAATTTGCCCGAAATGGACCCCGGAGGGGCAATTCGGACAATTATGAAAGGGAGTACAAATTAAATTGCTCAAATAGGTTTGAAAACACCATAAATAGGTTTCATTTGTCATTTTGAGCAATTTGGTATATAACTTTTAATTTTCTAATTTTAGTGAATAAAAACTTAATTTTCTATTTTTAAATGAATAAACAACATTAAAATAATACTCAAAACTCAACTTTGTCAAACATGTGTGAAAATGACATATTTGGGTTGGAAGTAATTTTACGATCATAACCATACTTTCATTTTATTTTTCTGATTTATAAAACAGAAGTTATTAATGTATTAGAATTAATCATTTTTCTGTTATTATTAAACATGGGCCCACGTGTCAGGTATCATCCATTTTTCAGAAACAGAGAAAAACCGGTTTATGACGTCAAGCTGACGTCAGCGCCCCTCGTGACGTCACGACGACGTCAGCCTGTGGCTGGGGATGTTCTGCCTCCGTTCAATCGGCCGAATTCCCGTGCGATTCGCGAATCGGACTATACCACGACGGAGAGAAGATGAAGGCGAATGCTATGGTGGCGGCGCCGCCCGAAAATTTCCACCGGAGAGGCTCCGGCGTCCATGTCCGGCGGTGGTCGACGGCGGTGCACGGCGGCAACGAGCTACGAGGCTGGGGAAGGACGGGAGGAGGCCCTCTCGGACCGGGAGCTCACCCTGAGGATGATGAGGTGGTCGTGGAAGGCAGAGGAGGCCGCAATCGACGGCGATGGCGCGGCGGAGGCTCGCCGGCCGCGGAGAAGAAGGCTCCGATTCCGGCGACTCGGGCACTCCTGTCAAGCGGGGTTCGTCCAGGAGCTTCAGGATACGACGGCGGAGCTGTAGGGCGTCACGGCGTGGCTCCACGCGGTCCATAGAGACGGCGGCGACCGGTGGCCCGTCGGCTACTGTTAGGGTTAGGGTTCAGTTCATTTTGCCGATACAGAGAATGAGAGGATAGGGAGGGAGAGGAGAGAGTGATACAGAGAAGAGGGAAGGAGGGCACGACACCCTCGTGGTCGTCTTCTGCAAAGAGGCGAGCGGGACGTGGCACCGGCAGCGTACAGCAGCCAGCTGCTTTCCTGCGGGAGGAAGAAGACAAACATGCATTTCCAAGAAAACCCCTGGTGTTTCTGGAAAATTGCAACAAGGTCCTTTTTTAAAAAAAAACAGAACATAAAACAAACTTTTGAAGGCCTTTTTTAAATCAGAAAAATTGACAAAAATAGTTTTTGGAAAGCTTGTGAAATTTCCAACCTTGCCATATTTTTCTTTGGTGAAATTGAATTATTTTCCAATACAAGATTTTGGAAACCAAAATAAGTACTTTCTGTGAGATTTTTCTCAAACCATTGAAATTCACAATTTTAATTGTTTCAATTTTGTTTTCATGCATGTATGAGATGAACACAACACCACACACTTTTGTTAGAAAATTTGGGATGTTACAAATCTACCCCCCTTACAAGAATCGCGTCCCGAGATTCCCGAAGAAGAAAGAAAGAAGGAACACCGGTTTTGAACGATCTTCTCGAACCTTACGATTCTCTTCTCGAAGAGGTTGATCCGTAGCATCTTGAAGTATTAAACGGATACACCTAGGTAAGAGGGAAAACTCTTAGGAACTGATCTTCACGAAGATCGAGTATCTTATGGCTAACTCAGGACAAGAATGTTCGTAAAGAACTGTTGAGTTAACAAGCATGAAACACATCAAGATAACGGAGGGAAAAGAAGATGGTTTCAAGTGTTCGGACGATTGGTCTTGAAAGGATTTAGAATATGAGCTTTGCACAAGACTTTAAATCCTTTTGGAAAAGAAAGGTTAAACAACTTTTGACGTCGAGGTTTCTTCAAACAGAAAACCAAGATGGGAAGGATGGTCTTGAATATCACAATGTAATATCCGTAGAGGAGGGAGAACACGAGAAAACACTGTAATTCGTGCGTCGAAGAGAATTTGATACATGATCATGTTCACTCTTCGGAGTGGACACAGAAGATAACGGGACTTTCATTTCGTTAAAGTTTGTCGAAAACTTTGTCAAAGGTCATGATGTTACTTCATCATAGAAGATGAGTAACCAAAGGACGTTGGAACACCGTAATGGAGGAGGAACTCTTGGTCACACCATAAGGCTGGTTAACCAACGAGGATTGGAACACCGGAAGAGGATAGGGAATCTCTTTCCTATTATGGATTTGACATAGCAATACATCGAACACATGGTTAAGATCCCATGGCTGAAGTGACTGACAAACTCACACAATGTGTAGGATGAACAGAACTTCAGGTATAACCCACTTGAGAAAGGGAACTGATCAAAAGTGGTTACAAAACACCACGAGATGTTTTCATGATGAACTTGTTTCCATTAAGACCAAGGTTTTGGAGGTTCAACAGAGAGATATTGGACATGGTAAGTTCCAAGATCTTCTTGACGTTCCAACACCCATATCCAGCTTACATATGCCTTCAATAGTTCACCAAGTGGAAGTTAAACTTTGGTCAAAAGATCGGTGAGGAAAACTTGTTAGAATGAACCACACAAGAATTCTCACGGAGAATGGTTGCTCTTACGGATTCAAAGAGATATGACATTAGGCCTTCCGGCTAATTGCGTCAACCACAACATCAACCATGCCGGATTTTCGAGAGGACCTAAGTCAATACCCTTGAGGAAACACCAACCATCGTTGCTGCTTGAGATTCAGCTCTGGTTAGTGGATTTATAGCTCAGGCTTGGTATGTTTGAGCGAAGAGATTGCACCGGTTACCAACGAGATACATATGCTGGATTCTCAAGATATGGACTACGATGCCACACTCAAGAGGATGAGTGAGACTGTAGAACTCAAGTATTAGCAACTTGCGAAAGACGGTTGCACCTGCTTGGACTACTTACAACAAAACACATCGGATTCCTTGTTGGGGAGACGATTATAAAGATAACGAAGTTCTTAAACTTCTTCTCTTTTACGAAAGGTCAGTCAGTGGCTTAATGTGGATGGAAACTTCTTCCAGTAGACGGAGGTAACAACCAACCATCTCAAGAATAGACCACACATGCATGACTGACTTGGGATTATTCCCGAAGGAACAAGAAACTTTACTCGAATCCATGGCGCAGCTTTCACCATAAGCAAACAAACCCGAGAAAATCACTTCGAACATCAAGAGCACAATCTTCGTAATGGAACAAAGATGGTTCTCGAGAGTTTCCAACATTGTTGCCATTTGTTCAGCATGAACCTCTTGCAACTTGGAGAAAACAAGAATGTCGTAGATGGGCTGAACAACATCTTTATCAAGACACTCCAAGAAGAGGGATTCATATGGTAAATGAACAAGGCAAAATATCGGTCAGACTGAAGAACATGAAGGTGTACTCGAGAAAAACACTATGAGTGAAAACACCGTCAAGATAGTCCTTGAATCTGAACTTGATCTGACGATAGCCCAAATCAAATCAAGGTAGAATGATAGCATGCCCGCCGAGGAGATACTATCAAGCTTCAACACAAAGAAACTAGACATCCCTTAACAAAGGAACAAGTTAGGATGATCTTTTGTCTTTCAACTCTCCAAGTTATTGTTTAAGCTCAACCGACTAGTCCAGGATATCCAGCAAAGTTTCTTGGAGAAAAGAGTAGTTCAACTTACCCCTTATTAAACATCACGGTCAGGTGACAACCTGGTGATACTTCTTGGAAGACAACCAAAATATCACGAACCACCAATATGTCTCGGAGTTTGGAAGAGGTCTTGCTTTTCAAGGCAACTGATATGGTCTTGAGAGCTTTGGTATGAACCTAACTCTTTGACCAAAATTGTGCACCAGAATGAAAGGATCTGGTAACACGATCAACTTTAAGTAGAGGCTGGGTGACCGATAGTGCTAAAAAGGATACAACTGTTTTCTTAGAATTTCCAAAGCAAGAAGAATTGCTAGGAATATCTGGTACACACATCAACGCATAGACCCACCATTATCAAGCACTCAAGCTTGGAGGAAGGGGGTGAGGACGTGTAGGAGCATCACTTCATCAATAAGGACATGAAACTTAACACGACCTCTTGATAAAAAGGAGTGTGATACTCGAAGGTAGAACAGAATAGAAGTTAATGTAACTTCTTCAATCCGCGGATTACAAAACTTTGACCTGGTCCTGGAGATGAACGAGGTACTGGAGTTTGTTTCTCCTGACATCCCAAGGTGGAATGTTCTGACGGAAAACAAGAGCAAATGCATTGGAAGAATCCAACACACATACGCAACTTGGTGTCCAAAACAACGGACGAAGTTTGGAAGCAACTAAGAAATAAGAACGTGCTCGGGGGAATCCTGAGATCACGTTTGGAAGCACAGGGTAATACTCATTTGTAAAACCCATGCAAAAGAGTTGGTATAACTGAAATAAGAACGAACATGTGGAATTCAGGATGATCACTCTTGCGGTGATCCCTTTTGGTTCCAGTAGAGAGCCTATGGCTATGAGAGTTGGAATTGCCTAGCCATCCTGAGGTAGAACAGATTTCTCAGGATCCAAAGAAACGGAACTTGGGTTAAAGGTCAGCATCCTGTACTGATGGCATGAGCATCACATGGTTATAAAACCACATGATTCAACCCACCACAGTTCAGCATATTCCGGGACCTTCGGTTCAAGTCCAAAGTTGAAAACTCAAAGGAAGGAGTAACTACTATTTGAGTGCCACAGAGGACACTACAATTAGCAATCACGGAGTATCTTTCAAAAGACAAGCATAGCTCCGGAAGAACTTGAGCAGAGGATAACGGATACATTCGAGATGAAAAGGAAATCTCGAGGTTCAGGATTTTGAGACTTTAGAATAGGAGTATGTGGAACCCACACAACTTTGAGAGATTATGATGGAAAGGAAATCTCCCATTGAACGAGAGATAACGGAGGATGGAACACACGCGACTCCAGAAACTATAACACTAGGTCAACTTGGGTGGAAACTTCATTGCCAAAGAAGGCACCTAGGTTTTGAATGACTAGAAGAGATAGCAAAACCTTTTCAAACCAAAACAGGTAAGAAGACCCAGAGTTAGAGCGATACCAGATACGGAGTAAAAAGAATCCTAAGAAGGTTTTCACAACTCATTTGAAGTTTTCAAATAGTTTTCATAAACTCTAGACTCGACATCGACCAAGCAGTAAGGTTTTCCTACAGGCAGTCCTACTCTGATACCATGACTTGTCACTACCCCAGACCAGAGATATACATACTGTTATGTGCTCCTAGCCATGGACTCACAAGGGCTTCAGGGTTACCAGCCCCGGCCGCAACAAACAACGGCAGGCAGACTGGATTCATCGGCACGTAGTCCGGATCCCCAGTCTACTACTCCTTGTATCCATGCTAGTCATAACCAACTATGCATATCAAAGCGTCCATGAATCGAATGAAACTGAAGGAAACGGGACCAAAGTTATACAGATCTGCTATGTGTCCAGAAAGTGCAACAACAATCGAGGGTTACTGGGGTTACCTCGCCACAGGCCGATCACATCGACAGGCGGGCTCGGACATGGATCATCGGCTCCACAACCCCTCGACCGCGACAACTATGCAGGCATAGCCAAAACTGTATAACAATGAGCTCGAAACCAACAACCGATCAAAGCAACACTCTAGACATGAAGCTTTATTAAACAGGTGTTACTAGAGTATAGATTACAAGCAGAGGTCACACGACCCAACATTACATCAGACAACGGAAGGCAAATTGTCGTGGGATAATCACGGCAGATGTTACCAGGGGTAACTGATCTTGGGGCAAGTCGACACAGGCGTTCGGGAGAGGGTTTAGCTCAAAGGAAGACATGATACAACTTGATATGACAGCCGGCAATCGAAGTCGCCGGATCTCTATTCTCGATACAATAACTCGATTAGGGTTTACACTGGATACTCGATACCACTCGATATTGCTAAGGTTCTCAAATCTCTGTCTCAAACTATACCCGGGGGTCGGTTTATATAACACCCGTACCCCCTAGCTTTTTCTACAAGGCACACCCGGGTCCTACCCAGACACGGCGTGCTAACTCTAACTTTCCTTTACAACATCCCTAATCCGGATCACTAGGCCCACGAACTTGGGCCTCCACAAACATCTTTATCATTAATCGGATCCTGCACACCATCCTTTGGGCCGGGTTACTTCCCGGAGCCTGGCATACCGGGTTAGTATCCCCCCATCAGTAGTCCCCAGAATAGCTTGGGCTTCACGGATCTCCTTGAAGCGCTTGCTATTCCCTGCAAAGATACCGATCATAGGGGCGTACGAAAACTGAGTTAAGATATCATGATATTCAGCTAGGCCTCACTCCATGGTGGCCATACAATAACCCGGACCTTTCCTCCATATACTTGGGTCCAAATTCCTAAATCCAAACCACAATAAGAAATGATAGGATCTCATGCTTGATAACCAGTCCTGTCATTACGGACGAACCCCTTCCTTCCTCTGTCACGATGCCTTGCCCAACACTTGACGCACATCTTGCGAAATCTTCGTGGATAACCATTACTCCGCAATTCCCGGCTCCTAGCCGTTAAGATAAGCTCTCCCTTGCCTTATAAATAGCGCTTAGAGGGTAACCCTAAGCCCATCACCACGCCACAACTTCTCCTCTCCCTCATCGCTCCTAACACCTTCGCAGCGCCATCGCGAGGAACTCGCGCCTGTTACTGACGCAAGATTAACAGCGACCGCGCCCGCCCTTGAATCGCCTCGTGCCGCCGTCAAGCGCCACCTTCGTACCTCCATTCCTCCCATCCGAGCCGCACCGCTCGTCGCCATCACATTAAGCCCCAATCTTCTTGGTAAGCTCTTCGCAATCAATTAATTCAGCCCCGCAGATTTTAATCCATCCAAGGTCAGATCTAGGTCATCCCGCGAATTACTTGTCCGATTGCACCAGATTAGATCGATTCAATGCTCGCCGACCCCTTTAATTGCCTGCCTGATAGCCACAAACGATCTTCCAACCATCACTGATCACCAATTTTACTTAAAAGCCATCCGCGAACCTCTCCATCTAGATCCGTTCCTCCGCTGTTTTCCGCTTACTGCATTAACACCCGGAAAAACCCTTCTTTTCCAGCTATTTCATTTGCGGTATAAATATGGGCAACCATCCGTCATCCCCAAATACCTTTTCCTACGTAAGTGACCAACAATTTCCACAAGTGTGCTCAATACCCGGATAGTTCTCAATTTCGTACCCTCTTGATACCTTATACTCGGATATTTCAACTTTCCCGGGTCTTATTTCATACATCCTTTTCTTTTTGTGTTTCGCAGACTGACCCCATGGCTCCCAAGCGACAAGGAAAACATCCGGCTCAAGCAAGGACCACCCAAGCCATATCCGCCAATTGGGGGCGCTCCACAACCACTAAGGCCAAGTTGGACGAACTAACCGAGTTAGGCACCCTCCCCTCTCAGAAAGATATCCGCTGGAGGGTGCCAGGTAACGAAACTCATCCCACTCCCGCAGAAGACGAGGTAATCTGCTTTGTAGAGCACGTGACCCGAGGATTTCGCCCTCCGGGTCACCCTTTCTTTAGGGAGGTCTTAGATCACTACGGACTCCGGGTGTTCGACATAGGGCCTAACTCTATGTTGAACATCACCCACTTCATAGTTCTATCTGAATCGTATTTGTGCATGCCACCAAACCTGACTCTTTTCACTGAGTTATTCCAATGCAAACCGTGCCGCGAAAGCGGCGACGGGGCGCTTCTCACTTGCGGCGGGGTATCCATCCAACGCCGTAGGAATTCTTTAATGCCAACCCTCAACCTGCAATCCTGTGCCAAACATTGGCAGTTATCCTTTTTTTACTGTCGCGATACCTCCCCCGACAGCGAGAAGAAGCTGCCGGGTTACTCGGAGACCCCCCTCAAACCCTCCGAGTCTTTCAGTGCCTTCGCACCAGACTCAGACAGGGAAGCAATCCTTCCTGCACTAGCCAAAATAGCCATTCTCTCGGCCCAAGGCCTCCTAGGGCTCAATTTGATAAAGACATGGGTCGACTTCCGAATCCAACCTAATTCCATCCGCACCAAATTGATGTGCGAGTATTCGGGTCACACCACAGATGCACTTCGCTATTCCTCCAAAAGCTTTGCGACTGGTGACACTATCAAGACCATCAAGAGCCTCTTGGCAGAGAAGCTGGATGTGATAAAGGGCATCTCCGGGTTACCTCCGTTTACTCGGGAAAATCCAGCTCCAACGGTAATACCCGTCACTCATAACTTGTCTCCACATTTCAACTCGATACTGCTTCTAAACATTAACTTTATCTTTTTACCTTAGGCTGATGACCCCTTCTGGAGAGTGGACCCCCTCCCCCCCTCCAGAGACCCGGAAGAGGAGGACGAGACGACTGACGACAGCGAAGGTACTTACCCAGGATCTACATACTTTTGCTTGTATTACTTTCCTTTCGTCTGTCTTTTTCCCAATGAATACACATCTGGCTCGCAGGGCTGGAGGACGAAGGTGGAAACAACGAGGATGACCCGGAGAGAACCGAGTCTGACCCAGAGGCAACAGCCGGAGCCAAGAGGAAAAGCAGGGGGACAGTATCCAAGGTTCCTTTTTCCTCACTATCTTCCGAATCTTACTCCTTTGACGCCATGCGAAGACTTAACCATCAATTATCAAATTCGCCGTGCTTGAAGGAACCTTTCCCCGCCAAGTGCAGGGTAACTCGGAGCTCCCCGGGTGAAGATCCCCTTAACCCGGGCATCTCCACCCCTTTAGTCCCTCGTGGCAGTGCTCCTCCATCTCGTTCTTCCAACTCTCCTCAGCGCCACCCTTCTCCTAACCACCCACGTGCTGGGCAATTCCGGGTTCCATTAGTGGTTCCTGCGAACACCTCATCTACTTCGAGTGGCGAGCTCCCATCGGATTACACCGTAAATGCCGGGTAAGTTTTTGCCTTACTATTTCTTTTTGCCTCTAGCGACCTTTCATCCGAGCCACCATCATCATCAATAACTGCCTTTTTTCATCTTTCTTTCAGTGCTCAGGTCACCGTCAGTGACCCGGAAAACACAGGAACGGCTAACATTCAGGTGGAGAAGCCGACTGACGACGCAGACGCCGCAACCGGAGGTGATGCAGCCACTAACCGGGAACAAGGCCCTCTGAGCAATCCACTTTCCCAAACCGTCGGATCTCCTTCCTTATCGGAACCAGTAGACGAAGAGATAGAAATTCTAGATACGAAGATGAGCCCTCCCAACCCGGACACTCAAACTGTCCGGGTCTCCACTCCAAATGCAAGGAAAACCCCCCTGCCTGATGACCAAGCTGCCGGCTCTTCCCGGACTCATTCCGATGAGTTAACGTTTGCCCAGATGCTGGAAACCCTGCGCACCTTACGAGCTAACGAGGAAAACATCCTGGGAGCCTTAATAACCAAACATGAGGTAAGTTGAACTAATGTTGCTTGTACCTTTGTCCAGTCCCCAAGTTCCGAGTGAGTTCATTCATGACTTGCTCGGGACTTTATGATACCATTGACTGATAACCGTGCTCTTCTATCCGACTAACACTTTTTAACATCCATGCAGTCTTTCGTGACTCAATATGAGGAGAAACTTGCAAACGCCACCAAGCTCATTGAAAAAGAAATATCTTTACGCGAAGCGGCCGAGACTGAAGCCAGAAGGAATAGGCAATTAATGAAGAAGTACCGAAGAAGGGCTCACCGAGCCGAAGACGACCTGACAAGCCTTTCTGTCGAAATTTCTGATACCTATCGTTCTTTGCTTGGTATGCTTCCTTCTCCGAGTTTATCCTTTTGACCAATAGCAAAAAATGCTTAGCTGATATATTCATTTTACTCCAGGCCCGGATGAAACCATGCCGGATGAGGATGATATTGCCAAGCTGAAGACCATGAAAAATGTTATCCGGCAGCTGTGTGCCGGAACCAGATGGATTTTGGAAGAGTTACGGTGGCCAGGTAGAGGACATGTTGACCTGAAGAGGATGCTGGACGCCTTTTCCACGATTCCTGAGTGGATTTGGCACTGGAAGCGCTCGTCCTGCCGGGTTGGAATGACCCGGGGGCTATCACTCGCCAAGGCTTACTTCCCCAAGCTCGATCTGGCAAAGCTCATGGGCGGCTTCCCCGAATTCAAGCTTGATGGTTCAAAATTCTCGCGGGAGGATTTTCAGGCTGTGCAGAAGGAGGTCCGTTACCCGGCTAGCGTGATCGCTGATTAACTGGACGTCAATACTCTTGTCCCTGCTTATGATGCTGCTGGTGTGGCAATTAAGTCAGATCTTCCCGAACCATATGACATGATGGCTCGGTGGAAGGAGGAAGCTGCTGCGATAAGGGCGGAGGCTGCCAAGAAACAAGCTGAAGCCGGCTCTGCTCCTGCTGCCTCAACATCAGTCGTTCCGCCTCCTGCGGGAGCTGGCGCCGCCGATCCGGGTGTTGCTGCTGCCACCAATGATGGCAAGGGTAAGGCCAAGATGAGCGCCGAGTGATATATGGTCTTCCGATGCCTCTTCTTAAGCGTCAGTCGGTCGACATACTTTTTGAAACAGTCATTTTTTAGGTGGTGCGCCTGTGCACCTTTGATATTTTTTCACCAGTATTTTGTAATGCACACTAAGGCCTTGATATACTCGATGCCTGTTCCAACCTTTGTAAGTTTAAGCTCATCTATTCTCGATATCTGGTTTTATTTATTGCTCCTTTTGTGAAAACTCAATTTCCGGGTCTCATGGGTATTGACAAGCGGATTTTGCTTCGAAGTCCCCAAGCCCCCAAGACTCGGATATTTGGATTTTTGCAACTTATACAAGTAAGCCAGTTCTTTTCAAGACTTCAAGCTACCAGGCCCGGATTGCCGAGCCTAGGACACTTGATCTTGAAAAGGCAACAAAGTACTTATTGCTATTTTCACAAAGATCCATGAGTTGTTTCACATCGGATTTGAAGTTATGCTTAATAGTCATTGAGTTTCCAGCTATTCAGCCTTATACTCTGCATAACTTGTGGTTTAGATGACCCTTTTGACTGTCTTGTACTGTAAGCCGGCTTTCGCGTGGATACCATGTTGTTACATCAATACGAAGACGTAGCCAGCCAATCCCCGTCGGGTTTCATGACTAACTGCCATCGTAGGCGAACAAATCATGCCACTTTAATGCGAGTCACATCGAGCTTAAGTAAGAGTAGCCAAGAAATTTGGACTTCTTTGTCCGGTTATAAGATTGTAGCCGTACTCGTTTGCGAGTAATCGGCCCTTATAACTCATAGGCATCGTGGCCGGGTCTTTGAGTTTGTAACTGTGCTATTTAAGCGATCAGCCCCCAAGACCTAGATATACGCATCGTACTGAGAATACATAACCTGATAACAACCATCTCTTTTCTTGATAACCATCTCTTTACTTGATATGAAAAACTGATAACAACTATCTCTTTTCTTGATAACCATCTCTTTACTTGATATGAAAAATGTAGGTCAGCAAGCCGCCTCATTAAAAACCCGTCCAGTCCCCAAAGGTGCCCTGGATAGGAAAAGAGTACGTCAGAAAACCTGCTGCCTATTACATCGTGCAATTCCACTTGCCAATATAGTCTTTACTAAGTATAATACGGACGCAGCTGAGCCACGTTCCATGGTCTATCTCTTTCTTGCATAGATGAAGTGGTGTGTGCGGTGTCATTGACTGTAGCCGACTCTTCCCTTGCATCTATCAAATAATATGGTCCGTTATGTAGGCTCCGGCTTACGATAAATGGTCCTTCCCATGGTGGTGATAATTTGTGTTTTCCTTCGTTTGACTGTACCAGACGCAGAACCAAGTCTCCTTCCTGGAATACCCGGGTCTTCACACGCCGGCTATGATACCTCCGTAGATCTTGCTGATATATGGCTGATCTTTCCAGGGCTTGTTCTCTTTGTTCTTCTAACATATCTACGGCATCCTGCCGGGTTTTTTCGTTCTCCACTTCGACGTAAGCTGATACTCTGGGCGAATCGTGAATAATATCACTTGGTAACACTGCTTCCGCCCCATAGACCATGAAGAAGGGTGTCATCTGAGTGGATCTGTTAGGTGTAGTGTTGATACCCCAAACCACAGAAGGAAGTTCTTCGACCCATGCACCAGCTGCCCTGATACAGGGGACTCGCAATCGTGGTTTTAATCCGCGAAGCAATTCTTGGTTTGCCCTTTCCACTTGTCCATTGGCCTGCGGATGAGCCACTGATGCAACATCAAGCCGGATTCCATTGTTGCCACAGAATTTCTCCATCTCGCCAAGAGACATGTTAGTTCCGTTGTCGGTGATTATGTTGTGGGGATACCCAAACCGGTAGATAATCCTTTTCAGGAACTTGACTGCTGTAGCCGCTTCGCAATTAGTAACTGGCATAACCTCAACCCACTTGGTAAACTTGTCAATGGCCACCAAAAGATGCGTCTTCTTGCATGGTGACATATGGAAGGGACCAACCATGTCCATACCCCAAACGGCGAACGGCCAAGTTAATGGGATGGTCCGTAATTCCATAGCCGGTACGTGTGTTTGGCGAGCGTACCTTTGACATCCGTCACATCTTGCTACCAAACGTTCTGCATCCGATAGAGCCGTAAGCCAGAAAAATCCGTGTCGATAAGCTTTAGCCACCAGAGACCTTGTAGATGCATGATGCCCACAGTTGCCTTCGTGTATTTCCTTGAGAATCTGTCGGCCTTCTTCTGGCGCTACGCAGCGCAAGAAGACTCCTGTTGCGCTTCTCTTGTATAATTCTCCGTTGATGATAGAATACCCCTTTGCTCGCCTCAGGATTTGTCTTGCTAATACCTCCTGTTCTGGTAACTCGCCCCGCGATAAGTAGGCCAGGTATGGCTCTGTCCACTCGGGGATGGCGTGTACTGTGGCCACGTACTCCAAATCCGGGTCTTGATTTGCCAGTTCTTCCTCAGACTCGGTTTTAACTGATGGTCGCCACAACTCGTCCAAGAACACATTAGGTGGAACCGGCTCCCTACGCGAGCCGAGTCTGGCGAGTGCGTTTGCTGCCTCGTTTTTTCTTCTGTCTATGTGCTCCACCTCATACCCGGAAAAGCACCCGGCAACCCTGTCGACTTCCCTGCGGTATGCTGCCATAGTTGCATCCTTTCTGTCCCAAGTTCCCGATACCTGTTGTACCACAAGATCCGAATCTCCGAAGCATCGTATTCTTTTAATGTTCATTTCCTTGGCCACCTTTAAACCATGCAACAGGGCCTCATACTCGGCCACGTTGTTTGAGCAATCAAAGTGAATTTGCAGTACGTAACTCAATTTGTCTCCCTTGGGCGATGTCAGCACTACTCCAGCTCCTGATCCCTCATATTGCTTTGACCCATCGAAGTGCATGGTCCATGACTCGGATTTTGGAACTGTGGTAGCTATACCTGTATGTGTCCAGTCGTTAACGAAATCAATTAAAGCTTGGGACTTGATTGCTGACCTGGGTTCGTAGTTTATGTGATAATCCCCCATCTCTATTGCCCACTTGGCTATTCTTCCCGTCGCGTCCGAGTTTCTGATAATATCCGACATTGGTATTGAGCTGACCACCGTTATAGGATGTTCTTGGAAATACGGCTTCAGCTTCCTGCTGGCCATGAAGACTCCGAACACCAACTTTTGCCAATGTGGATAACGCTGCTTTGCTTCTGATAATACTTCACTGACGTAATAAACCGGCCTCTGAACCGGGTAACCTTTCCCATCCTCTTTGCGTTCCACGACAACCACTGCGCTAACGGCTCGGGGGCCAGCTGCCACGTATAGCAACATAGGCTCTTTAGGACCCGGCGCCGCTAGTACTGGTGCTTCAGATAATTGCTTCTTTAGTGCTTCAAACGCTTCATCTGCCTCTTCGTCCCATACGAATTTATCCGATTTTCGCAAGAGCCGATACAAGGGTATTGCTTTTTCTCCGAGTCTAGATATGAACCGACTCAAGGCTGCTACACAGCCCGTGAGCTTTTGAACATGCTTCAAGTTCTCCGGCTTTTTCAAACTCTGGATTGCCTTGATTTTATCTGGATTTGCCTCAATTCCTCTCTCGGAAACTATGAAGCCGAGTAATTTCCCAGCCGGAACTCCGAACACGCACTTCGTTGGATTAAGTTTCATCTGGTACCTCCTCAGGTTTTTGAATGTCTCCTTTAGATCATCGATAAATGTCTCCGCCTTCCTGGTCTTGATGACCACGTCATCCACATAAGCATGGACGTTACGTCCGATTTGGTCCTCGAAGCACTTTTGAATACACCGTTGGTAAGTTGCGCCAGCGTTCTTCAGCCCAAATGTCATAGTTTTATAACAAAAGGCCCCAAACGGGGTTATGAATGATGTTTTCTCCCAATCCTCCCTTTCGAGCTTAATCTGATGATACCCGGAATATGCATCCAGGAAGCATAACAGATCGCTTCCAGCTACTGCGTCTATAATCTGATCTATCCTTGGGAGCGCAAACGGATCCTTTGGGCAATGCTTGTTAAGACTAGTGAAGTCAATGCACATCCTCCACTCGTTGGTCTTTTTCATCACCAGAACCGGGTTAGCCAACCAATCCGGGTGAAATACTTCCATGATAAAGCCGGCTGCCAGTAGCCGAGCGATCTCTTCGCCTATAGCTTTCCTTCTTTCCTCATTCATTTTCCTCAAACCTTGTTTCACGGGCCTAGACTTGGGATCCACATGCAAACTGTGCTCAGCCAATTCTGTAGGGATACCCGGCATGTCGCTGGGTGTCCAGGCAAACACATCTGCATTCGAGCGAATGAACTCCACGAGCGCTCCCTCCTGCTCTTTTCCCAGGTTAGACCCTATGGTAAACTGCTTAGTGGAGTCCCCTTCGACAAAATCTATCTTCTTGGTGTCTTGTGCTGCCTTGAATTTTGCTCTCTCATCCTCAGTATTCGGCTTTTTCAAGGCTGTTCTATCGTCCGGGTTTACTTGAGATCGGTAATATTCGAGTTCTTCCTTCCGGCATGCCTGCTCGGCCATAACTGAATCTCCTTCGTCACACTCGGCCGCTATATCCCGGTTCCCATGTATAGTGATGGTCCGTTTAGGACCCGGGATTTTCAGCTGCAAATACACGTAGCACGGCCTAGCCATGAATTGGGCGTAAGCCGGTCTCCCCAACAGCGCGTGGTAAGGACTGCGCAACTTGACCACCTCGAACGTGAGCCACTCCACTCGATAATTATCCGTCGATTCCCCAAAAGCAACTTCCAAGGTGATCCTTCCCTCGGGGCTCGCCGAGTGACCCGGTACGATCCCGTGAAAGATTGTTGAACTTTTCTGCAGCTGGGACTCTTTGAGACTCATCCGTAAGAAGGTCTCCCAGTAAAGGATGTTGATGCTACTTCCACCGTCCATCAGGACCTTCTTCAGCTCGTAACCATTAACCTGTGGAGCGACCACCAACGCCAAGACTCCTGGACGCTCCACCTTTTCCGGATGATCTCTTCTACTCCACGTTATCTCTTGTTCTGCCCATCTAAGGTATCCCGGCGCGGCCGATGAAACCGGATTTGCCGCCTGCTTTGATGTCTCTTTGTTCCTGCTAGAAGTTCCTGTAGTATGCACATGATATTGTCCTTTTAGGTTAGTCGTTCGTACCGTGTCGACGAAGATATTGATCCGGCCGACCGTCAATATAAATCCGGACTCGAGGTGATCCGGTTCTGGCCCCCAGCCGGGATCGTCCACCAACTTTTCTTCTTCGTGGTCGATGTAGATTTCGCCAATGACAAGATCCTCCATGCCCTTCCGAGCTTCTCCCATGATGTAGACGCCTTTGGACGCAGGCCCCACGGTGGGCGCCAACTGTCGTGGGATAATCACGGCAGATGTTACCAGGGGTAACTGATCTTGGGGCAAGTCGACACAGGCGTTCGGGAGAGGGTTTAGCTCAAAGGAAGACATGATACAACTTGATATGACAGCCGGCAATCGAAGTCGCCGGATCTCTATTCTCGATACAATAACTCGATTAGGGTTTACACTGGATACTCGATACCACTCGATATTGCTAAGGTTCTCAAATCTCTGTCTCAAACTATACCCGGGGGTCGGTTTATATAACACCCGTACCCCCTAGCTTTTTCTACAAGGCACACCCGGGTCCTACCCAGACACGGCGTGCTAACTCTAACTTTCCTTTACAACATCCCTAATCCGGATCACTAGGCCCACGAACTTGGGCCTCCACAAACATCTTTATCATTAATCGGATCCTGCACACCATCCTTTGGGCCGGGTTACTTCCCGGAGCCTGGCATACCGGGTTAGTATCCCCCCATCACAAATTATGTTGCTAATCAACAAGAACCAAAAAGGCCTAAGAGGCCGCAACATAAGGCGACGTCCCAGCCCATAGATTCCAGGCTGCTACCTGGGAACCCCAAACTACTCGTCGATGTCCACGTTGAACCACCACTCAAGTGACGAACTCCACCTGAACCAAAATTAAGCAAACCTGAGTACGGGAGGTACTCAACAAGACTTAGTTAACCTATTATATATCTGCTGATTTTAGAAAGGGTTTTATGAAGGCTGTTTTGCATAAAGCAATCTTTGTTTTACAAACCGAGGAGGAATAGCACGTCTAGAGGAGTATTTTCAAAACAGATGAGAAGACTACTCAACTTCTGAACTCATCATATTTTCATCCACCAATATCATTTCCCAACACCTCACATGCTACAAGGATCACCCCTCCCGGCATCTCCGGGGAGGAACCCTTCATCTATTGCCTCCATGCTTTGTCAACATCTTTTACGCCACGTTCAGGTTATCTATGGTCTTTACATTCACCAAGTCGTCCTTAACCGTGGACACGGCTTTTCGAAAAGATTGCCCTGCAGGGATGTACACTTTACCCACACGTACCATCCGACTCTTAGCGCCACACGTACGTTCTTCCATGGAACGTGGCAGAGGGTGGCTGGCCACGACCTTTACCTTACCCGACCCTATCCATGAGTCAACCCAAGACAGGGCCACCCCGTCAACAGGGAGTTGGATATCCTCCTGACGGCACCTGTCTCTGTGAGGCGGGGTCAAGATCCGTGTACGTTCATCACTTGGCCCCGGTCACGCCCTAGCGGAGCGTTTTGTTTTCAAAACCGTTTAAAAGGTTTTATTTGCGGTGCCGAATGGAAATCTCAAACTACGTGACTCATGTATCTGGCCAAACGAGTTAGTTGGTCGAGCGCGGTTACTTAGACCCCGCGTGTGGTTGCACGCTCAGTCTTGGCTTCCGCTCGAGACCGTAATCCTAGGGTTGGCGATTATAGGACGAACAACCACTTTCCAAGTGGCCTCCCATACCAGCCTTAGTCAAGTTATCCACACAAAGCTCATCTCACCACGTCATCATATCATACTAGGTTATCGCATCTCTGATTCATCAACCGGATGGAGTAGAGGTAACAAACATGTAAAGCTAAGCGAAGCAGATATGAGGCTCTGGCGATGCGCACAAGCAAATCTATGGCAGCTAGGAGAAGTGGATCAGGATATTGAGGCAATGCAGTGTATAGGTGATCTATATCTACTAGCATCAAATACTTTGGAATCGAATGCATAGTAAGAGAATCAAATGTTGTTCGAAAACATATATGAGCAGATAAGAGGTTATGCTTGCCTTGGTTATAAGAAAACCAGATAAAGATGTCTTCGGGAATAAGTGCTTGACTTGTCGGTTAAGATCAAGTATTCACCATTGGACTGCTGGCCTTATTTTCGGAGTCACGTTCTACCGAGGGGGAAACAACACCGAAAGAGAAAAACAACAATCAAACATGGCAGCGATGCAATGCGCAATATGTATGCATGAGCAAATTAATGCAATAAAATGGAGCTCTAGACATGTTCGATGGGTTGCTAGGGTTCATATGGCAAACATGCACTTTTACTGAAATTTGCCCGAAATGGACCCCGGAGGGGCAATTCGGACAATTATGAAAGGGAGTACAAATTAAATTGCTCAAATAGGTTTGAAAACACCATAAATAGGTTGCATTTGTCATTTTGAGCAATTTGGTATATAACTTTTAATTTTCTAATTTTAGTGAATAAAAACTTATATTTCTATTTTTAAATGAATAAACAACATTAAAATAATACTCAAAACTCAACTTTGTCAAACATGTGTGAAAATGACATATTTGGGTTGGAAATAATTTTATGATCATAACCATACTTTCATTTTATTTTTCTGAGTTATAAAACAGAAGTTATTAATGTATTAGAATTAATCATTTTTCTGTTATTATTAGATATGGGCCCATGTGTCAGGTATCATCCATTTTTCAGAAACAGAGAAAAACCGGTTTATGACGTCAAGCTGACGTCAGCGCCCCTCGTGACGTCACGGCGACGTCAGCCCGTGGCTGGGGATGTTCTGCCTCCGTTCAATCGGCCGAATTCGCGCGCGATTCGCGAGTCGGACTATACCACGACGGAGAGAAGATGAAGGCGAATGCTATGGTGGTGGCGCCGCCCAGAAATTTCCACCGGAGAGGCTCCGGCGTCCATGTCCGGCGGTGGTCGACGGCGGTGCACGGCGGCAACGAGCTACGAGGCTAGGGGAAGGACGGGAGGAGGCCCTCTCGGACCGGGAGCTCACCCTGAGGATGATGAGGTGGTCGTGGAAGGCAGAGGAGGCCGCAATCGACGGCGATGGCGCGGCGGAGGCTCGCCGGCCGCGGAGAAGAAGGCTCCGATTCCGGCGACTCGGGCACTCCCGTCAAGCGGGGTTCGTCCAGGAGCTTCAGGAGACGACGGCGGAGCTGTAGGGCGTCACGGCGTGGCTCCACGCGGTCCATAGAGACGGCGGCGACCGGTGGCCCGTCGGCTACTGTTAGGGTTAGGGTTCAGTTCATTTTGCCGATACAGAGAACGAGAGGATAGGGAGGGAGAGGAGAGAGTGATACAGAGAAGAGGGAAGGAGGGCACGACACCCTCGTGGTCGTCTTCTGCAAAGAGGCGAGCAGGACGTGGCACCGGCAGCGTACAGCAGCGAGCTGCTTTCCTGCGGGAGGAAGAAGACAAACATGCATTTCCAAGAAAACCCCTGGCGTTTCTGGAAAATTGCAACAAGGTCCTTTTAAAAAAAAAGAGAACATAAAACAAACTTTTGAGGGCCCTTTTGAAATCAGAAAAATTGACAAAAATAGTTTTTCGAAAGCTTGTGAAATTTCCAACCTTGCCATATTTTTCTTTGGTGAAACTGAATTATTTTCCAATACAAGATTTTGGAAACCAAAATAAGTACTTTCTGTGAGATTTTTCTCAAACCATTGAAATTCACAATTTAAATTGTTTCAATTTTGTTTTCATGCATGTATGAGATGAACACAACACCACACACTTTTGTTAGAAAATTTGGGATGTTACACAATGGTAAAGTAATTGGTGTTGGAAACACTCCCACTTCTGCTATTAAAAATGCAAAACTGCCTGAAACTGCTAAACATGTTCATGATAAAAGTGCTATTTTTTTAGAAATATGGGAGACAATGGTCCCATTATCTTTGATAAAAATGATCTTGATTTTGATTATTGTGACATAACTTAAGTGATTAATGTGAAACGCCCCGAGATCGGGCCCTATGCAGATTTCAGCATTTCCGCCAAAATCCACATAATAACCGATTCCAGGTTGCCACTTGTGATAACATTACAATAGTTCATGAATATTCCACAATTACAACAGAAACAGATGGATACAAGATGACTCAGACGAGCCAGGGATACAACTGATACAATACAAAGATCCAAATAACAGCGGAAGAAACAACATATCGTCCGTCTACGGACAAGATACAAATTGGACTAAGAGTCCTGAAGATAACCGAGAGCGTCCAATCCCTGCCCAGGCCAAGCCGGAGGGATTCCCAAGCTAACGTCGTCAGACTTCAAACCTGTTGACTGCAATATTGAATATGCAGCCACGAAAAAGATTCGTGGGTCAGTACGGTTAAGTACTGGCAAGTGGATAAACCATACTCACAAGTTACCGGCGTAGCCAGTCATCACAAGATACAAATACTTTGGGATCAACGGAAAGGAAGGGGTGATTGCAAATAAGCGACAGCGGGCTGCACTAACCAACTACAAAGATTCTATCACTTCCGACTAACAGAAAGGAGATAAGATCGAGTGATGTAACCAACTGAAAGATAACTTCGAACAAACCCATCCTGGATCTCGCCCCTTATCCGAAGAAGCAATCCGAGGATAACTCACACAGTTGGATTAATGATGGTTCATATTATTGTGTCAATAAGCCTATTACTAGTCAAGTTGTTAATCATGGGTGTAAGATTGTTAATCATTAGGTTTAAGTTGTCCTGAGTACTTGTTAGCCAGTACTTTCACCAAGTAATCCATAACCGCGGAAAACACGGCTTCTCGAGAAGATTATCCCTGCAGGGTTGCACCAATTTGGCCGTACACGCAAGAATAACCCGCCAGATGGGATGCCTCCCACCAAGCGGGGTACTCTACACAACTCAACTCTTCTTCGCATCAAGCCCAAAGCACCACGTGCTGTGCGTGCGCGGCTAATCGAGCCCCCGAAGAAAGGGGGACCCTCATAGCACTGGAAGACCACGCCGCCCTAAATGCCGAGTACAAAAGTTCCACCCTGGCGCCAAGGGTTCGTACCTGCATATGCGTGCAGCAAATGGAAAGCCCGAACTAAATGTGGTGATTTGGACGAGATGCGAATCGAGTCAAGTTGAGGGGGGCGCCCATACTCGCTTCCCACATGCGGTTAGTGCGCTCATCATGGATCAGTAGACAAGACCCTTTTCCTATTAGGGTCGACACTAGCAGGCCTCAAAACCACAAAGGGCCTCCTGCCGGTGCCTTATCATCAAATTTATTATTAAACAATAACAGTATCATGATTGATTGATTGATTAAACATTGAGCCTCCGGAACATAATAGAGTAGTAACAGAAAGTAACGGGTAACAGACTCGAGCAAAACAACCCTAAGCATGATAGTAAGACACGGGCAACAAGCAATGGTTATAGGTATGGAGGTGAGGCAATATCAAGGTTAAGGGATTCATGTGATGGGTTCGCAACAGAAACAATTACTACTAAGGATAGCAGAAAAGAATCAACGGAAAGAATCGGTAACAAGTGATGAAAGGCAGCCATATGGCAGCAAGTGAGTATACTTGCCTGAGATCCTGCAAGGTAGCAGAACTTGTCGTTGCTCACATCATCTCAACGTCCTATCCGGGAAGAAGCAACGAACCTCGAACAAACACCGGATGCAACAATTACTACTACGGCAAAAGATCCAGCATGATCAAGACATGGATGCATGACAATTTAATTGATGCATAGAAATAAACTAGTTGACAAGATAAACAGATTTAAATGGACCCATATGCAATTTGAGTTGCATATGAAAAGCCCCTGAATTAGGGTTGAAACAATTGTTTTCCTACTAATCATTAGGTGAAAGTGGTTTAGTATGATGCATGGATGAGGAAAACAACAAAATAACAACAGTAGAACCAAATGAAATAAGGTTTAACAAGTTTGGAAATTTATTTATTAAGTTAGAGAATTTTGGTTCCTTAAGGGTGTCACACAAACAATTGTTGTTTTCAGCAAGTTAAAGTGTTCAAAACAATTAACAAAGTTTATATTTTAAAAGAACATCAAATTTTTAGTTGGATTACATGTTTCAAATATTGAATTTGGAATTAGGATAATTTAATTATGAATTAAACAATATTAAACAAGTTTTAAATGAATTTGAAACAAGTTTGAATTTAATTGAAGTTTTATTTGTTCAAAACATAACTTCAAACTCACATTTGAAAAGTTCACACTTGGATGGTTTGAAAACATATTTTGCATGTTCAAAATTATTTTATTTGGAGCAAGTTATGATTTGATCAAATTTAATTGGATTAAACAAGGATTAAATTATTTAGGCAATTTAAATTATTCAAACCATGAAACAAAATTTATATTTGAAAAGGTTATTCAAAATGGTATGGAAAACATATTTTATTTGCCTTATTTGGAAGTAGTATGAATTATTTATGAATTGTTGCAAATTACAATTGAATTATTTGAATTCAAATTTGAATTGCATTTTGAAAATCCAAAACAGAAAACAAATGATGTAGTTAGATAGAGTATTCAATTTGGGCCAGAAAACATATTTTATTTTTATTATTTGAGTTTGGAAAATAAAAGTTATGTTCATTTTATTGTTTGGGGGCTAATCTGTAAAAACAGGGGGCCTAAAGGAAGATTTAGAATCACAGAGAGGCCCCTGGGGCGTTGTGCACCCAGTGCCCCCCTAGCCTGAGCCGCTGCTGTGCGGGCCCGTGCCCAGGTGGCAGCCACGCAGGCGCCACGGGGCGCGGGTGGAGCCACGCAGGCCTCCGCAGTGCATGGCAGGTGGGCCTGCCCCTTGCGCGCGGAAGGAATTGCAAAAAGGGGGGAAAATTTGCGCCCGCGGGATTCGACCCCGGGACGCGCTGCTCGCGCGGATGGAACAGCGCCAGTGGGGTGCTCGTGTGTTTGTGTTCAGAGTACAGCTGCAATCTTTTTCAGGTAAAAACCACGGCTTGGTGCGAAACTGTCGAAACTGCAACTGTTAGCAGGCACGGACAGAGGTGTCGCCGGTGATCGCCGTGGCTCGACGGGAGTGTGCGAGCGCTTGCGGGTGGGGCGTGCCGCGGGGTGCAGATGGTGTGGCGCGGACGGATCGGGAGGGAGAGGGAAAGGAGCAGAGGGCTCACCGTGGTCTGTCGAAGCGGAAGCAGTAGCAGGCGAGGACGATGGCGCTCGGAGGCGCCGTCGACGTCGCGGAGGAGGGGCTCCGAGGCCTCTCCGGCCCGGTGGAGGCGACGAGGAGGGAGCTGGGACGTCCCGGTTTCCATTCCCGCCCGCGGGTGGGGCTCCCGCTTCCTCGGCGACCGGCGGTGGCGACAGCTTCAGAGAGGGTTCGGTGGTAGTGGCCGTGGGTTCAGAAAAACGGCAAGACGCAGGGAGGAAAAAAATAGATAGGATCGGCGGCGGCAGGGGAAAGACGCAGGGCTAGGGTTGGCTAGCAGAGGGGTGTAGGTTTTATCGGGGCATGGTGCTTGGTACGGCAAGCATCTGGAGGGGGGGAGAGCTGATCGAGTGGTTCTCCTGCTGTCGTACAGGGGAGGGTGACGCCAGCGAGGAAGAAGACCGCGAGGAAGAGGTACTGGGCCAGCTGCGCGTAGGTTAGAGGTTAGGTGGGCTGGGCCTAGTTAGGTTAGTTAGCTGCTGCTCACTGTTTGCTTTTTATTATTCTTATTTTTTTTTTGCTTTTCCTGTTTTTTTTGTAGAATTAGGTTTTGGAAGAAAATCATGAGATTTAGGTTAGTAAAAATTCCAGGAAAATTTAGGTTAGTTATTTAGGTTAAAAGAAAACAATTTCCAAGATTTTTTTTCTAAAATTTGGAAAATAAACTGCTGTTTGGAAAAAATAAACCAAAATGTGAGTGATTTTTGAATATTAAAAGGATTATTAAAACCAACACTTTCATAAGGTGACCCAAATTGCTTTAATTGGAAAATAACAGGGTAAACAAAATGTTTTGGTTATTCTTTTCATACTTTCAATTTGGGTTCTGTTTGAAATGCATTTGGTTTGAAATTGAAGGTGATTTAATTAATTGTTGAGTTAATGGTTTGATTAAAACCAACAATTTAATGAGTGATTTGATTTAAATTTTTGAGTTAGCCATTAGGGTTTTAACAAGAGGGGGAAAATTTATCAACAGGCAATTTGATTAAAACAATTTTAAAACTATTGAAGAACAAATGAGTGGTTTAGTTTGCAAGTTTGAAATTGGAAATTTTGAGCAAGGGTGAGTGTTTAAATTGTTTTGAAATTTTCAGTTGGGATGCAAACATGGTGCAATGCAATGTGATGCATATGATGCAAGCAAAACAAACAGGTAACACCCCAGGTGTTACAATTAAGTTCTTACAAAAGCTTGCTAGTTTTCCTAATGCTAGTGCTATGAATTTGGCTTTCACAAAACATATTACAAATGCTCTCATGTAAATTAGAGAGGATGAATTAAGATGTGAAGCCTCTATCCCTAGGAAGCTAGATGATGGTTAGGAACCCATTATTAAAATGAAAGTGAATGATTTTTATTGCAATGTTCTATGTGATCTTGGTGCTAGTATCTCTGTTATTCCCAAGAAACTCTATGATATTCTTGATTTACCACCATTGGAACCTTGTTATTTGGATATTCGTCTTATTGATAATGTTAGAAAGAAACCTTTGGGGAGATTTGATGATGTTCTTATCATGGTTAATAATCTTGTACCCATTGATTTTGTTGTCTTGAATATTTAATGCAATGCTTCTTGTCCAATTGTTTTGGGAAGACCTTTTCTTAGAACTGTTGGTGTTGTTATTGATATGAAAGAGGGGAATATTAAATTTTAGTTCCCACTCGAGAAAGGTACGTAACACTTTCCTAGAAATAGAATGAAGTTGCATTTTGATTCCATTATTCGAACGAGTTACAATTTGGATGCTTCTTCACTTGAAAATACTTGATTCCACTTTTCTGGGCCTAGCTAAAAGGCGTTAAAGAAAAGCACTTCTTGGGAGATAACCCATGGTTTTATTTTTTGCTTTGTTTTTCTCTGTTTTATTTTTGCCAAGGGGTTGTATACTTCTGTAGAAACTCCTTTGTATCTTTATTTTCATGTTTTATTAGTGCCAAGCAAGGTTTCTGACGAGAGTTGGAGTTGGTTTTCAGATTTCTGCGCAGGAAACAGATTTCTGCTGTCCACCGTAAAAAATCGTATAAATCATATAAAAATCAGAATAACCTGAAATTTCTTGTGCTTATTCCTCGGCTAATTCCTCAACCTTTTAGTTATTTAAGGTTTTCAATCTGAGCAATGTAAGTGCCTCAGAAAATTCGTCTTTACAGACTGTTCTAGTTTTACATATTCTGCCATTTTTCTTGCATTTGCTCGTTTGCGATGTCAAGTGGATTTGTTTGCTTCACGAAACATCAGTGGCTGTAGCTAATGTGTAAAAGTATCAATAGAACTTGTGCCATACAGAACCAATGGATTTTTTATTGTTGCACTAACCCTCTAATGTGAATTACTGTTTGAGTGTGGTGTGAAGGAAGATTTCAAGGGTCAAGAGAAGAGGGTGATATATGTGGTCAAGAAGAGTGCAAGGTCAAAGCTTGGGGATGCCCCCGTGGTTCTTCCAAGCATATCTATACTTCTTTTAAAGCAAAACCCCACTAACATGCATTAATTATTTTTCTATCTCAACATGCAAGCTATCCACATCATCCTCTTAGCCAATCAATTATCCATGTCATCTACTCTGATATTTATTACTTATTACATGCAAACTACATATCATACTTTTTATACCATCCATTTTTCAATTTAATGATTTATGCAAGCTACATATCATACATTCCTTAAACCATCCATTTTTTTAAACTAATTATTTTTCTATCTCAACATGCGAGTTATCCACATCATCCCTCCTCTTAGCCAATCAATTATCCATGTCATCTACTCTAATATTTATTAATTATTACATGCAAGCTACATAACATACTTTTTTTTACCATCTATTTTTTAATTTAATGATTTATGCAAGCTACATATCATACATTCCTTAAACAATCCATTTTTCAAACTAATGGTTTATAATACGCATCACATGTCTATAAAATTTAGTATTTCAAGTATGATCAACCGAATTTTTCATATTTCTTTAGACTACATAATGTATCATGTTGTTGTTTTTTACGAAAAGAAGGTTAAGACTCTTGGCCTATGCATCAAAACACACACATACCATTTACTATAGGGATCCCCGCCGCAACGCGCGGGGTATCCTACTAGTTTTAAGAATACTCAAGCATCTAAGCTTGGGTATGCCCAAGGCATCCACTTCTCCATTAACAATCTATCATGTCACTTCTAGTGAAACTATATTTTTTATTCGGTCACATCATATGAAGTTTTCTTGGAGCGTCGGTTTGTTGTTCTTTCTTCTTCTTTTTTTCCTCTGTTTTATTTTGTTTTCTTTGCTGAAATAATATAGTTGGACCCTAGCATTCCTTGTTTGGGAGAAAGACACGCTCCGCTTTTTCGTTTGAATACTTGCTATGCTAGTATTCTTAGTTTTTCTTTTAGTTGCTGCAAAATTTCATGTTTAGATCTTGTTTTCATTGCATCTCTTGTTCAGATATTTTAGTTAGTAGTGTTATGTGAGTACTCTCATGTTTTCTTGCTGTATCATTTAGAGAGTTTTTGTTAAAGCATGTTTTGTATGGTGCTTGTTGGGAAAAGAAACTGCTGCTTGAGGTAGAAGTTATAACAGTGCAAGTAGAAGCTTGTATAGACCGTGGCTAGACTTTTTCATATCATGTTAGATGTTACTTTAATTATAAAGCCTTGTGGTTATTTAGTAGCATCATTAGTCTAAAATAGCTGAGAGTGTTTAATGTGCCATTGAAAGAATCATGAGTTGTTCTTGTCATATTGAATCATAAATTTGTGGTATTCTCCTTTGAATGTTTTATTTGGTTGACTTGGCGCATGCTCACACCATGTTTATGACTATTAACCAGTCACAAATATCCTCTATGATCATTTAGTTTTTGAACTTGTGGTACCACTTATGCTTTGATTAATGGTGGTTATGTCGCCATGCATGATTATGGCTCTTATGCTCTCTTGATTTGTCACTCCCAGTCTTTTTCTAGCCTCCACCTGTACTGAGTATGAGTTCTACTCGTGCATCCAAGTCCCAACAACCAAAGTTTTCCCATTGTGTCCACTATACCTACATGTGGTATTTAAACACCACTCCAAAGTAAATTGCTCATGTGTTACCTTTAAAAATTCAAAATTACTCCTGTTTTGTGCTCCTTTTTTAGCTCATGAGGACGTAAATAGAGAATCTTTATCTCACTTGTTGATTGGACTTTCACACCCTGGACTAGTGGCTTCATTTGCTTATCCAATGATAGAAGAGCTGGCAGCAGGGTGCCCAGCCCCAAATTAATAACAACAAATTCTCTTCACTATTTTCCCCCTTGATTTATCAGTCAAAGCATAATCGTGTAAACGAAAGAGAAATAGGGATGACCTTTTACCCAGACGCGTCCTTCTATGGGAGCCGCTCTTGTGAAGTCTAGTTGGCTTGTGACGTACTGTATTTTCTGTTTACCATTCGTTGACATAAGAATACACCTCTCTAAAAAAATAGATACTCCTCCACGGTATGTGATTGTTGGCATGCACCCGAGGATTCGGTTAGCCATGGTTAGTGTAAGATGGTTGGGAGGAGTGTAAAACTTTTATACCTTTGTTTAATAAAATAAAAAAATCTCTAGGACATGAGTTGATCCCTGCTTCCCTCTGCGAAGGGACTTTCTTTTACTTTTATGTTGAGTCTCCATCTTCTAACTTTATGCATAGTTGAGAGAGCATAGTTGCCATTCTGAGTTTTATGTGCATTTGTCCCAGAAACATTATTAATTGATTCATGATGTGTTATTGTTTGTTCTCTAATTATTTTTTCTAGTCTTCCTCATGAACTTTGAAGGTGTCCTGGCATTTATGTTTTGCCCCGCTCTTAAGGACTAGCGAAATATCACTTTGCCATGTTATCTCTATGCTTGAAACAAACGTATATCTTTTTGCATTGTTATTCATGATCTTTTATTCTTTTTATATGTAATTTCGGTAGAAAGAAAGCCCTCTGAGGCCATTTGCCGCAACTGGTGTCGCTGGTTGTGGGCCTGCGTATGCCTCGTGCATGTTGGCCGAGTCAAAGTTCTGGCTCTCCGGTAATGGTGGTTCCTCCTTCGTGGGCAACTGGGAAAGTGGGAGGCAAATCGCGTACGCCTCTATCTCTTCGCTCCAATTACTTCAGCATTCTACACTTCTACCTAGGGTTTCCAGCCCCCGCCATGTGGATTTGGTGGTCAGGGCTCCAATTTGTTCATCTTTCCGTCTGTGGATTTGGTGGTCAGGGCTCGACGACGGCCGGAGGCGAGGGGTGTTGGTGCTTCGGGTGTGGGATGTTGCGTGTGTGGTGCCTGGGGTCGGCGGCGCTGTGGTTGTGTGTCTGATTTGGGTGTTTCCTGCTACGGGGCAGCTCGGCGATGCAAGGCGGCGCTGATTGCCGGTCGCGAATCAAGGCTGCCCACCCTCCCCTCCGTTGTGCAATATGTTGGTCCCCAGTCTACGGTGACATGTCGTCATCGAAGACGTCCTGTAGAAATTGAACTCTCTGCTCTGGATTACCGCCGAAGAAGACGACCCTGGAATCCATGGTCTACTAGGCGCAACTCCTCTGTATTCATGCTTGTGCGGCCCAGATCCTTCTCGGTTCTCACCATCTCCAGCAGAAAGTAGGTACATATGCACTGCACCTTCCTTTTCCTCTTAACCTTTTAATTTCTTATTTATCAAATTGATAGTATATATATGTGACTATGTTGTGATACTACCAAGAAATTTTGTCTAGGGAGGATACGTAACAGCAAAATGAGAAGGCGAATTTTCCCTATAGGAGGCATGGATGTTTGAGGTGGTCATTTCTTCTCTGAATCTGTACCGCGTGCTTAATTAATATTCCATACTCTAAAATCAATTTTTTGTGGCTGATCATAGATGGGAAGGCGAAAGACTTCACGATGCTTGTGAATCTGTTATGTGGCCATCCTGATAGAAGTTGCAAACACCACTTGGTACGCCTATGTTTGTGAATCTGTTAAGTAGTTGTAGTTCGCACTGAATCATAAAGGAAATTTAGGCACTGAATTGATGTGCATCCATGTTTTTTAGAAAGATGGGCATCCATGTTTCCACACCATAAGAGGAGCCCAGCATCATTTCGTGAGACATGTCCCATATCGGTGAGCCTCTCTTCATCTTCCATGCCATCCTCCTCCTTCAGCCCAACCGACGGGTCCACTCGGTCAACTTCTTGAATTTGATCCCAACATTTTATTTTTCTACTCTTATCAATCGAGATTCTGGCGCCCGCCATAATGCGTTGATTGCTCCTATAGTAGTCTTCCTCAACTCTAGAAGTGGTGGCAACCTAGGAAGTGATCGATCAAAAGATATTATGAACTTCTCAATGAAGCATACGTTCCCAGCCAAGCATTTGTTGAAGTTGTAATGTTGAAGCTATGAATTCCCTTAAACCATAGAGAAATTTTGAATCTAATATTTGATGAAGGATTACTTCTTATCGGCCTTTTTCTATCATTTTTACATGGTCTCTTCTCCAAATTATATTGACCCGTTTATCTGCATGATGAACTGATACACATTCCCTTTTGTCGAAATTTAGATGTTGGTACTAGAAAAATGCTCTTCATCGTGACAAATTTTTAATGATTTCAAGCATTTTTTTTATTGGAATTTTGAGGACAAACGATTCATTCTCATTTCTGCACCATTTTACACAGAAAACATTTCTATGGAACTTCGGTTATCAACATGCTAGACTCACCTTTGCTGAACTGCATGTATATAGAGCACGGCGTGGAGATAGGTAAAACCAAACTTGGAACTAAAGTCAAGAGGTCAAGAGTAAAATTTGTCGAGCTTCTAAAATATACAGATATGATGTTTCTTTATCTTTACCATTCATTTTCTCCAACTTTCTGCAGAATGTCATCTATTTTTTCCAGTTTATATATAATGTATTGTAACTTTGTAAGCAAGAATATTGACAAGACCATTTTTACCCAAGCCTATTGATTTCAGGACATAATCTGTATGTTGTGTTGCACTCTTTCATGCTTAACGAGTTTCATGTCGCCTGCATGCTATGGATGATCCTGGTGTCTTGAGCCATAGGATGTACCTCATTTTACTCTACATTTCTATAGGCGAGACATTTAGGAATATGCTTTCTGATTGCACAGATATACAAAGGGATCACAAAAGCATTAAACATGTAGTACTTTCGTCATAGTATTCCTCTAAATTGTATGCTATAGGCCGACGCAATGCTTCTGCTTTGCGCCCCCGCTGCGTAAGTATATGTATCTGGTGGGGTTTGGTTGGGGTGTTGCGGTTGCATGTTCCCGCGTCGAAGCTGTGAGGAGCATTGCCTGGTTGAAAAATGGTCGTAAATAATAAGAGGTCCGACCCTCTGAATATTTTGGTAAGATTTAGAGAGTTAATTACATGATCAGTTCTTATTCAGGTTTGCTCTTAAGAAATCTGAATATATATGTTTATATGCTAGCACGCTATCAGTTTTAGACAGGTACAGTGACACCACATGAGTTACAACATACTTATACAAGAATCTCTCACCTATAATCATTATTTCATAGCTGATGCATGTCATCTGTTAACTAAACCAAAAGTATATAGAGATTAGAGCGCGCCTGGATATATCTACCTTACTGTTTTAACGGTGCACATGCAACTATGCGATCCTATCTCTGAAAATGCATTCAACACTTATCCTAGCACCGATTGGTAATTGCTCGGTATAAATGCTTTGCAGTTTGATTGTCTGAATAAAGAGATAACTTTAGTCACGTTACTGGCAGGCCAGGGAGTAGAGTTGTACATGATTTGTTTTTTTCGGAATAACTGACTGCACATGAGGCCCTATTTATCTTTCTTCGCCTCATGCCTGGCCTCTTTTTTTTTTGCCTCTTGGTATGTTTTTTCGATCTTAGATGCTCTTCCTTGTGATGGTATTTTTCGGGTTCTGGATTGCCAAGTATCGTATGTCTTCTATTGAGATGGTTTTCTTTGGTGACGTGGCTCAAGATTTGCTCTACAAGCGTACCGACATTCTAGATGTCGGAGTATTGGGTTTCTATGTTGTCGGTGTCACCTTGTGTCTCACTATTCTTTCTAGGGGGTGGGGACATCTGTTTTCGAGTCCTTCAATTTTATCCCGACGGCAGTATTGTCTTTCTGGGTCCTGATGCGGCATTTGTGGCTATGGCCAAGAGAGTTTGTCCACTGGTTGGGTCGCCTCTCCTGGAGGTTTGGTTGGTGCCTCTGATGGGGTTTCCCTCTACCTATGTTGTTGTGTAATCGGGGTTTGGTTGGTGCCACTGATGGGTTTTTCCTTGACCTGTGTCGTTGTGTAATCGATTGTGGTTCCTGACTTTGTTTGGTGTTGCTTTTAGCTATGTTGTGTAATACAACGTCGTTAAAAAGAAGGAAAAATAAGCGTGCTATCCATGACATAAAAAAGGCCAGCGAATCTACCATGCTGGCCACGTTGTGCCAACGAGATGCAGGCGGCGCGGCGAAGCGCGCAGTTTTGCCTAGTTTGTGTTACTTCTCATGATGCAAGGTGATTGTTATGCTTTATTATTAAAATTTTATTTATCATGCTTGTGTTGAAGTTCTATGATCTCAGCTTACATATGCTTTTACAATTTAGATAATCAAGTTTATGTTGGTAGCTTGTCACTTTAGAAATTATGTGTTTTTATCGTTTACCTACTCGAGGACGAGTAGGAACTAAGCTTGTGGGTGTTGATATGTCATAAACCTATCCTTAATTTCTGATGTTCCATGTTGTTTTGATGTTGTTTCCTACATGTTTGATATACACTTTATGTCATTTTTATCGATTTTATGGACTAACATATTGACAAGATGCCATAGAGCCAGTTCCCTGTTTTCTGATGTTTTTAGTTTCAGAAAAGTTGTTCTGGAAATATTCTCGGAATTGGAAAACTTGAAAGTCTTAGATTTCCCGAATGTTCCACGGAGTCCCGAAGAGGCCCGGAGGGGGGCACACCATAGGGCAGCGCCCCCCCCCCCCCCCCCGTCCGCGCCATGGGGTGGTGTGGGCCCCTCGGGCCTCCACTGTCATCGCCCTTTCGCCTATTTATACCCCCCCGATACGTCAACCATAAAAATATACCACTTCGTCCCGAGAAAAATCTGAGGCCGCCGTCATCGTCATCCCGAGATCGGGAGGGTTCTGGAGCTCTCCCCGACACCTGATACGTCAGAAACATATCTCCTTTTCCGAACACTTTTTTTATTGATTTCTTTTTAAACTTGTGAGTTTTGGATACCACCAACACGGACTAACGCTATTTTCAGAAGAATTAGCTTGGTGTCTCGTTTTTGTGCAAAAAAATCAACTTTCAGGAAAATGCCCAGAAAAGATCCCATTGGTCCTAAAACACCAGAAAACCCCGGGAGCCAGAAGGGGGCCGGGAGAGGAGCCAGGAGGGGGCCACACCACCCCCCGGTGCCCCCCTTGGCCGCGCCGCCAGGTGGTGTGGGCCACTCCCTCACCCCCTCGGACTCCCCTTTCGACTACATATGCCCCGTACCCTAAAAACCGAGGGGAGTTTGTCATATTCCATAGAAACACAATAGAGCATCACCGCCACCCCGAACCTCGATTCGGGGATCAGAAGTTCCTGTTCTGGCGCCCTGCCGGGATGGGGATTCGAAGGAGATCATCGCCATCGACACCGCCACCTCTTCTCCATCAACCATCCATGATTCCCCCATCCATGTGTGACTAAACACCGCTTTAGGCTGAGAGGGATGGAAGGGATTGGATGAGATCGTTCATGTAATAATGCTAGATTGTTAGGGTATAGTGCCTAGTATCCATTGTTAGTATTTTCTACCGTTTTTGCAACTTGTTATGCTTAATGCTTGTCACTAGGGCCCGAGTGCCATGATCTTAGATGTGAACATGTTATTGTTTCATGAGTATAATTATGTTTCTTGATAATATCTGCAAGTTGTTTACACATGTCATTGTCCTCAACCCGAGGACTCAAAGTGACATAAATTGGGACAACCGGAGGGGATGGTTGTGATGTGAGGATCACGTGTAATCACGGAGTGTTAATGCTTTGCTCCGGTGCTTTATTAAAAGGAGCACCTAAATTACTAGTAGTTTCCCTAGAGGCCCCGCTACCACGGGCTGGTAGGACAAAAGATGTTGTGCAAGTTTCTCATTGCGAGCACGTATGACTATATTGGAACACATGCCTATGGTTTGCATACATGATTGATGCTTTATTATTATTATCTGCAATGTCCGTGTTTAGATTATTACATGACCTATGTTATCCATGCAACGCCCGTCCATCCATTCCCTCTATGCCTACGGTAGTCCCATCCTGTTGTTTCCCGCGATTGCTACTGCTGTTACTATTTCACTCCTGCTGTTATTTTATTACTGTTGCTGCTATAAAACTATTACCACTGATAAATTGTTGCGAGCAAGTTTACTTTCAGGTGCAGCTGAATTGACAACTTAGTTGTTAAGGCTTATAAATATTCTTTGTGTCGAATCAATAAATTTGGTTTTTACTTCCTTCGAAGACTGTTGCGATCCCCTATACTTGTGGGTCATCAAGACTATTTTCGGGCGCCATTGCCGGGGAGCATAGCTCTATTTATTTGCTCACTTGATCGTGATATTGTTTGCAGCAAGCCATTCATCATGGGCAAGACTCGTGATGGAAAAGTTCCTATATTACCATCCACTACAAGAAGAGGTACAACTCTGAACACCTCTGCTGCTCTTGATTCATCGTCTGTTATGAGTAAGCTTCTTACTCCACCACATGCTACACGTATTGTTACTTCTGCCGAGTCTGAGAATGTTTCTGATACTTTTGATGATGCTTCTACTGTGCTTGATGATATTGGTTCTCTAGGTCCTTTCCTAGATGCTACTATTGCTAAATCCAAACAAATTAAAAATGCTGAAATTTCTGTTGAAAATATTGGTACACGTGTTAATTCAACTGAGCTTATTGATGATCTTGATGAAACCTATATTGAACTTAATGATGATTTTATTGAAGAAGCTCGTGCTAGTACTGTTGCAAGTGCTCTTAAGAGTCTTGTTGCAAGACATGCTGTGAAATATAAATCTTCTCTTGATGCCAAGTTTGTCACATCTCCCATGCACATTATAGACAAGGATTATGATTTCTCTTTAGATTTATCTTATATATCTATTATTGAGAAGGAACCTTTTTGTGGAACTGAAAGTTAAAGTGCTATGGAACACATGAATGAGGTTTCATCTTTTAGTAGTTTATTTTTTGATGATACTAAGTTGCGTACTTATTTCGTTACCAAGATCTTCCCTTTATCATTGAAAGATGAAGCTAAAATTTGGTTCAACAATCTGTCACCTGGGTGTATTACTGATCCTATGTATTTGGTTAATGCTTTCTTTCAAAAATATTTTCCTGCTAGTGCCCAACATGCTGCTGTGCAGGACATCTTTAACTTTGAGCAAATTGAAGGAGAAAAATTGCCTGAATCTTGGACAAGGTTTTGTTCTTTGATAAGAGCTAGCCCTGGATATCTAATACCTAAAAATGATCTCCTAGATGTATTTTATAATGGACTAACTGTTGAATCTAGGACATACCTGGATAGTTGCGTTGGTTGTGTTTTTAGGAAAAGAACTCAAGAAGAAGCTGAGGAATTAATGGCTAAAATAACCAAAAATAATGATGATTGGAATATACCTGATCCAACACCTACACCAGAGCCAACACCAATACCAACACCCAAGAAGAGAGGGATGATTGAATTAAATTATGAAGGAAGCCAAGACATCTCTTAAAGAGAGAGGTATTAAATCTGAAGATGTGAAGAATTTACCTCCTATTGAAGAATTATGTAAGCCTATTCCTCATCCATCAACTCTTGAGGTACACTCTATCCAATACTTTGATAATAGAGATATTCCTTACTCTAAACCACCTGATCAATGCTTAGATGAATTTGATAATTATGTTGTTAAGCAAGACAACTTTAATAGGATAGTGCAAAACCATCTTATGGAAAACTCTAGAGCTATTGATAATTTGCATGGTATTATTGAGAGAACCTCTAATGATGTTAAAATGCTTGTTAAACATTTTCTAATGGTTCAAACTCAAATTGATCAACTTACTAAAGTGCAAAGAGACATGCTAGCTAATGCTTCTAGAGATAAACATGTTTGTGAAATAATTAATAGAAGTGATGTTTCTACTCAGGACCCCTTGTATCCTGAAGGACATCCCAAAAGAATTGAACAAGATTCTCAGCAACCTAAAAAAAATAGTTCTCCTTCTAATAAAAATAATAAGAGACATAAAAATGTTGTAGAATCTCCTGAACCTGCTAAAGATCCTAATAGTATATCTATTTCTGATGCTGACACTAAAAGTGGTAATGATAAAAGTGATGCTTCTGATAAAGAAGAACATATAGCTGAACTTGAAAAGCAAACTAAAACTGCAAAGTATACTAAGGAGGATTTCGTTGCTAATAAACATGGTAAAGAAAGAGAGCCTTGGGTACAAAAAGCAATGCATTTTCCTAATAAGAAACACAAATCAAAGGAAGAAGAACATTATATCAAGTTTTATGAGTGGATGAAACCTCCGTTTTTGCAAATCCGTTTGACTGATGCTATTAAACTGCCTCCTTATTCTAAATATATGAAAGATATTTTCTCCAACAAAAGGAAAATTCCTAATGAGGAAATTTCCACTATGCTTGCTAATTACTCTTTCAATGGCAAGGTTGCAAAGAAGCTTGGAGATCCTGGTATTCCTACTATCCCTTGTTCTATTAAAAATAATTATGTTAGAACTGCTTTATGTGACTTGGGAGCTGGATTGTGTTATGCCTTTCTCTCTTTATAAGAGACTCTCTCTTGAAAAATAGATACACACTGATATATCTTTGCAAATGACTAATAAACTACTGCTATTCCTTATGGTATATGTGACAATGTTCTTGTTCAAGTTGCTACTAACTGTTTGATATTAACTGACTTTGTTGTGCTAGAAATGCATGAAGATGATAATATGTCTATTATTCATGGGAGACCTTTTCTTAATACTGCAGTGGCTGTTATTTATTGCAATCAAGGAAAAGTAACTTTTAATGTTAATGATAGAGATCATACTGTTTATTTTCCCAAGAAGATTGATAGAAGATATGGTTTAAATTCAATTGAAAATATTGAGACCATCAAGATTGGAGAATTTTATTGTCCCATTCCAGTACCACCAAAAGAATATGAAATTATTATGATTGAGGCCATGTCCATCAAGGTTGAGGTAACATAATTATTTAATGATTAGCAAAGTTTTGCTTCATATGAAAAAATTTCTAGTAACAAGACTTGATCACCCTTGTTAACAAAATGGTTTTGAATGAAGAGGACAATTTTTTCACTATGTTTTCACCATGTTTACTTATGTTATCGTATTGCTACTTTAGTACAGTCATCTTTTCCATCATTCATATTCATGTTTTCACCCTGATTACTGTGGTTATGCATGTTTTCACCACCCATACTTTTGTTTTCACCACTAGCACATTTGTTTTCCTTGTTATTTTTTCCATTGGAGTGTCATAGAACCTCTGTAGTTCTGGTTTTGGTTTTTTTCCCACCTTTTCGCTTTTGTTTTTCTGGTTTTTACTAATTATTAAAATTCTGGAAATACCTCAAAAATAAAGTTTCTCGAAAAAATCCAGAAAAATTATAATAAATTTTTACATCAAAAATTAGGCAGAGAGGAACCTGGGAGGCCTAGGGGGACCCACCAGTCAGGAACACCACGGGGTGGAGCAGCCAGACCCCTGGTGGCGCCAGCACATGGTGTGGGGCCCCCTGGCCCCCCACTAACTCTCTCCCCTGCCAAAATTCCCTCTCTCACCTCCCAAACTCAACACACTTCCTGGAACCCGAGTTCTTGCTGTTCTTCCTCGAGATTGATTCATTAAAACTTTTGCTTCTTTCTTCTTATTTGTTTATGCATTACTTGTTGATATCAAATATAGATCACATCTTTAGTTCATTTTATCCTAGTTTACATGCTCTGCTTTACATATTACGATCAAGATTGTGGTAGCATGTCAGCTTAGAAATTATTTTGTTTTATCGTTTACCTACTCTAGGACGAGTAGGAACTAAGCTTGGGGATGCTTGATACGTCTCCAACGTATCTATAATTTCTGATGTTCCATGTTGATATTATGCCAATTGCTACATGTTTTCTCCCTTCTTTATAGCATTTTTACACGTTTTCTGGGACTAACCTATTAACAAGATGCCAAGTGCCAGTTCCCTGTTTTCTGTTGTTTTTTATTTCAGAAAAGCTGTTCTGGAAATATTCTCGGAATGGGACCCCACGAATCCCGAAGTTCCTATTTTCCCCGGAAGCATCTAGAAGTCCGAAGAGGAGTCGAAGACGGGCACCAGGGGGCCCTCACCATAGCCAGGCGCGGCCCCCCTTGGCCACGCCTGGGGGTGGTGAGGCCACCCTCCCCCACCGACGTCGCCCTTTCGCCTATTTATTCCACTCCGAAGGAAAACCCTACGTACCTGATCAAAAATCCCCGAAAAGTTCCGCAACCGCCGTCATCGTCAACCCTAGATCAGGGGGGTTCTAAAGTAGTCTCCCACCACCCTGCCGGAGAGGAGATCATCACCGGAGGCCTTTTAATCGCCATGCCTTCCTCCGGAGTGATGCGTGAGTAGTTCATCCTTGGACTACGGGTCCATAGCAATAGCTAGACGGTTGTCTTCCCCTTCTATGCCTCAATGTTTAGATCTTGTGAGCCGCCTAACATGATCGAGATTGTTCTTATGTAATTCTATGTGCTGTGTTTGCTAGGATCCGATGAATATTGAACTTATGCCAAGTTGATTATAGTCTTTATTGCATATGTTATTTGTGATCTTGCATGCTTTCCGTTGCTAGTGGTTGCTCTGGCCAAGTAGGTGCTAGTGACTCCAAGAGGGAGTATTTATGCTCGATAGTTGGGTTCATGCCTCCTTTTCGCATGTGCTCGAGTGACAGAAACGTGACGAGGGAGGATGTGATGTTGCCACTAGGGAGAAAACAACGGTGTGAGTGCCTGCGTGCACAATCATTGCTTACATTACACAGATTGCTTAATCCGATTATCTGTTGCTTGCAACTTAATACCTAAGGGGGTTCGGATGATAACCTGAGGGTGGATTATTAGTCATAGATGCAGTTAGATTACGGTCTATATATATTGTTGTAATGCCCGCACTAAATAGCATAGTAGTCATCATGTCATGAATGTGCACTACGGTGCAATCTCTATTTGTCAATTGCCCAGCTGTAATTTGTTCACCCAGCATGCTATCTTTTATGGAGAGACACCACTAGTGAACCTATGAACCCCGGTCCATTTTCCTACACTGTTAAACAAACCACTACAATTCCCTGCTTTCTTTACTTACTGCAAGCGTACACCATTTTTCACACTATACGTCTAATCTTTGTTTTCAGCAAGACCGGTAAGATTGACAACCTCACTGTACCGTTGGGACAAACTATTTTGGTTGTGTTGTGTGCAGGTTCCGCGTTGTTGCTGACACCGGTGAGGCGCCATCACCACCGTCATTGGCATCAACCTTCCGAAGATCCTCTTTCTCCTACTGGATTGATAACCTTGGTTCTTAACTGAGGGAAATTCTTATCACTGTACTCATCACACCCTCCTCTTGGGGTTCCCAACACGCCATCACAAGCATCAAGAATTTCTGGCGCCGTTGCCGGGGACTTAAAATTCATCATCATCAAGAAGTCTCCCCGTCAAGGCACCATCAAGGCGTAGCAGCAGTGCACCCTCTACCACTCGAGTTTTCGAGATTCTGAAAGGTTTGACAAAAGGTGATTTGGCATTCAAGTAGGTTTGGTTGATGTATGTTGTTTCAACTGTTCTTGCGCCTACAACGAAGAATCATGTTAGCAACAGGTGTTACCCTATGATGGTGAGTTTTTTTGTTGTCCTTTCTGATATGTTTCTTTTGTGCTATCATGTTTTTTTTCTTAGGGTTATTTTCAATAGCTTGGATGGATAACTTATATCTTTGTTCATGGGCAACTCTTAACTATCTTCATGGGTAACTCTAGCTTAGGTGTATCACATAGATTTGTGTATTATATATATAGTTTGTTTTGTTCTTCTGTCCATATTCTATGCTTTTAGTAGTAGATTGATTGTTATTATTCTCTTTTATAACCTGTTTTTTCTTTCCTTTTCTATTCTACGCAGGATGACGTTGGCAATTTTACCAAGTACAATTTGTGTCAGTTTGTCGCTGATCGTTTGCATTACGAGCTTTCTATTGGAAAATATTTTCAGGAATGTCTCTTTCACTTGCAGGTATGACTATTGTTTCTTGAGACTGTAACTTTTGCATATGTTTGGTAGTTTTGACTTTGTTGTAGTTTATATGTTTTTTATTCTTCATTTTTCTCTCTAACAGTTATCGTACGTTGACTCTCTTGATGTGAGTGGGTTGGGCCTCAACTTGCCGGATGGTCCTTTTGCTTGTAACATCTGGTCCAAAAAAAATATTGATGCTCTTCTATTGGCTAATTTGAAAACTAATGGGAAGTCATATGGAAAACTTGAGGTAACTTTCTTATTTTTTTCCTGTGGGTAATTTCCTTTTTTGTTTCATTTGATGCATAACTATTACTATTTCTGTAGGGTAACTTTCCTTTTTCCATGTGAATAACTTTTCTCATTTTGGTTGGGTAACTATATGTTGTAATTATTTTCCAACAGCTTAAACCTGAGTTTGGTTTGAACTTTGCTCTTTTTGGTGGTGCCGGAGGCTTTAATAAGTGGTTCGACACATGCGTTGATACGTCTGGCACAAACGAGGTATTCTAGCTATGTCCATACATTTTTAAACTGACATGCCCTTTTTGTTATTTATGCATCTTGTTATCACCTTTACTTCTTCTTATGGATTGATTTTTGCTTTTTATTTTCTGCAGGATAAGGAAGAGGTTTCTAACCTTATCGCTCCTTTTGCTTCTGGCATTGTTGGATTAATGGGCTCCCATGTCGGTGGCTGGACGAAGTTGCATGGGAAAGTGAGAGCTGAAATGGCAAATCAATTTGGTCATGTTGCAAAAAATATTCTATCTGGTGCTAGCTCGAGTGCCCCTAGCACAAGTGTTCCTGTTGCGGGCGTTTCACGTGCATCTCCCGCCCCTAAGGTTGCACGTGCGCCCCCTCCACCTAGTCCCGCCCCTAAGGTTGCACGTGCGCCTCCTCCGCCTAGGGTTCCTAGGGCTACACGACCATCTCTTGCTCCGAGGGCTACACGTGCATCCACCGCTAGAAGAGACACTATTTTCATCGCGCTCCATGAGGACTCTGAAATGCTTGGTGATTTGCCGGAGTCGGATAATGTTAGCTCTGATTCGGATCCAAGTGATGAAGATTGTGCAGACCATTTTGTCTGTGCTGAAAGGGAGCAGAAGGGAGTTGAAAGTGATAATGAGACTGAGCAACTAAACGATTCCGAGACTAGAACTGAAGAAGCCACTGCCCAAGACACGGTTTCTGATTTAGAACCTGACGAAGCCACTGCTTCTAAGTCTCAAACTCATCTAATCAATGTCTCTCAGAGTGAAGGAGGTCAATCTCTAGATACTCCACCTGATGCTCATAGTGATGGTGATCATGATAATTCCCAGCCACTCCCTTCTGACGACCTTGTTGATGAGCAGAATGAAGGTGCCGCATCTACAGGGCATGAAGATGGTCCTTCTCATGCCGAGCATGTTTCTTATGAACCGCCCCTTCAGTTATCCCATTGACTGTTGCTGCTACTGCTGTTATCGATGGAGTAATTACGCCAGGAGCAAGTACACCTTCAAGCTTTCATCAGAGGGCATCACTAGCCAGTTGCAAGCAAGGGTTATCAGTGCAGACCTTGTTTCATCACTTAACGAGGACATTGACATGTCGGCTTCTTCAGCTGTTGGAAAATCCCCTATCACCAATGTGTACAAGAAGCGTCCAAGCAAGAGGAAGATCTAGACTGCTGCTAAGAAGGACATTGACATCAAGTGTATTGTTGCAAAAGAGCTAGGCATCACAGATTCTATGATTCGACATACTGTGTTTGAGAAGAAACAGAAGGCTGCGGAGGAGGCTGGAGCGAAGGAGGACGCGGAGAAGGCCGTGGAGGAGGCTGCGGAGAATGTTGTGGAGGAGGCTGCGGAGAAGGCTGTGGAGCAGGCCGCGGAGGTTGCTGCGGAGAAGTTTGCAAAGGGCAAAGTTGATGCGGGGCTAGAGTCACCGACGAGGTACTAAATTAAGTAGAAAAGATATGCATTGAGTGCATTTTAAATCTTTTGTATGTAGTACATCCATTTTTTGGTAATTATGTACACCTTTTCATGTGGGGTTACTCCTTTATAATAGTGGGGGTAACTTTTATAATCTTTTGTGGGTAACTTTTACTTCTACCCTGGGGTACTGTCCAGTTCTTTTGCGGGTAACTATCATTATCACTTGTGGATAGCATTATTGTTTAAGCCTTTTACCTTTTCTTTTTCTTGCACTATAATGTATGTTACTTATTACTTATGCTCATATTTTTCTTCTTATATAATGGCTTCTGCTAAGACGACCCGTCCTACTAGGGCATCCCCTCGTCTTGCGAATTTGCACTCTGCATCTGCGGAGAAGACCGCTGAGGAGGCTCCAGAGAAGGTTGTGAAGTCACCTTTGAGGTACTAAATTAACTAGGAGAAACATGCAATGTGTGTATTTTTAAATCTTTCTATGTAGTACATCCTTTTTTATGTTTGGTTATTACTTCTCAACAGCTGGGTAATTTTTTTTTAGTGGGTAACTTATTTTTTTATTCAAGGGTCTCTATCAACTCTCTTCATCACCATCACATCTTCCAATACAATGTATGTTACTTATTAGTTTTGCACACATTTATGCTTATAGAGTCACCGGTGGGGCTGCGGTGAAGGTTGTGAAGGGTGGTAAAGTTGGTGCGAATCTAGAGGCACCGAGGAGGTACTAAATTGACTAGGACAAATCTTCAGCGTTTTTATTTGTTGTGTGTGTATTTTAAATCTTCACATGTAGTACATCCATTTTTGGTAATTATGTAGATTTTTTCATGTGGGTAAATTTATAATCTTTTTGTGGGTGACTTTTAGTTCTCCATTAGGGTAACTTCATCATTAGCTATTGGGATAGCATTATTTTTTAAGCCTTCTACCTTTTATTATTTTCTTGCAATACAGTGTATGTTACTTATTATTTTTGCTCATATTTTATCCTTATAGAATGGCTTATGCTAAGACGACCATCCTACTAGGTCATCTCCTCGTCTTGCAAAATTGCACTCTTCATCTGCGGTCACTAGTTTGGCAGGTATCTGTGAGCACGACATTGCAGGTAACCGGTCTTTTGTCTTTTTTTCTAGTGTATCTAGTGTACATTAGTCTTGTTTTTGCAAACTCTCTTTCGTGAACTAACCTTTTTCTTTTGTTTGATGTCCACAATTCATGGCAGGACCTTGTACCATATGCACCGCTGGGGCACCACATATCCCAGCTGCTTCTGCTAGTGTTGCACCAATTTTAACCGATGTTGTCGTTACAAGTGATGCAAAGATTGCTGCCCCCCTCGTCCACCCGGTTCTTATGTTGATGCTGCTGGAAATGTTTTTGTACCCGCTACAACTCTCTTTATGGATGCAGTTCCACAGGGTCAGGGTGTTAACGATGTATCAAAGGGTGCATGTGCCGAGGGACATGAAGTCCCGTCTGAAGTTGATGTCAGCAGTGAGGGAGATGGAACAAAGAAGGATGTGATTTTACTCAATGAGATAGATCCACCTATGTGGAACTTTACAAGCCAGTCGCCCGAAGATGTTCTTGTGGATTCTCCTTCTGTTAGTGCAAGTGTTTGAGCCTTACCTGCCCCTCTGCCTTCTACAATTTATGTCAGCGCAACTGTCCATGCCCATAGCAGTGTCCCACCTTCTGCCAGAGCTTCCCCTATGCCTTCTAGTGGTACTGGCAGTGCGCATGAGCCAGGGGATTTATTCCATATTTTCGAATGTGTTGAAGCTCTTCCCTTGTCCTGGGCGCCTCCTGGTAACTTTTGTTTATACAATTGCTTTTTTTCTATTTTGTTATTTTGTCTTTGATTCCGTTTATTCTTCGCCTGTAATATATGTATTTTTTGTTTTTGGGGGGTGTGATTATTTATGTGGTGCAAAGAGTTATAAATTTTCATGATAGATGTTGGGTTGAGATGGTTGTTACATGGTTGTGGGTAATTTACATTTTTACAGTGCGTCACTTGTAGGTTATGGGTGTGGTAATCTAATAACAAAATCTGTTTATTTGTATGTTGTATGTGTGGGGTACTTTTAGTTGTTCATACTAGTGGGTTCTATATTTATTTTTTTTGTAGTAATTTTCATGCTCACATTATTTCTACAGTGGGTTACTAATGTCATTTATAGGTGGTAACTTCATAACTTTCTTGTGGGTAACTTCTATACCTTTATATGGGCATGTATTTTGTGTTGTTCTAAATTCTGCATGTTGAATTTTTCTAATGTGTTTTCCATTACACCATTGTTTATTTTGTGTGTATGCTATTATTCAGTAATGGGTAATGGTAGGGGTTGGTTAGGGTAGACTTGGAGGGGGGGGTTAAGTGTAACTTATACGGTACATTTTTTATGTGCAGATGAAATCGTGGCGCCTGTGGTCTCTCCTTTGTCATCCAATGATGTTATAAAGAAATCTGGCGATGGTTCTTAATAAACCCGTTTTGAACTTATGAAGCCCCCATATTTGCGTGTATTAAGTTCTTGTTGGTGGCTGGCGAACGGGGTAGTGTTTCGGTTGGAGGTTGTTGTGCCGTCTGCAAAATGGAGCTTTCTCCGTTAGTTATGGCGGTATCAGTAGTCATATGAACCTTTTTATGTGTTAACCTTTTGTGTAAACCTTCTATTTTTACTTGGTCTGTAAGAAGAATTATTCTTACTATCATGTGTTGTTCTGTTGTTGCATCATCAAGCTATTTTTTGTTTTTATGCGTCTTTTTCCTTTGTATCGCTGATAACCATGTGGATAATTTGTTTCCACGTGGGGGTAGCTGATTTTAAATTTGCATTCTTCATCCCTTATAAGGTTTTTTTTCTATGTAGCTGCAAATGAAGCAGCTCATGTTGATAAAAGTAAAGTACCGCCCAAGGTTGAATCTGTAATCATATCTCTTGTTGATTTGTTGGATGAAAAGATGGGAGGCCGATCACTTGATAGATCAAGTGAAATCAACAAGAAAGACAGTGATGTGAAAGGTTAATCATCTTCTATCTACCTTTTTGTTTTTTGCTTTATTTTTCCGATATCCTGATCACTTGCCTAATTTTTAAACTCTTCATTCACCTGTTTTTTTTTTGTTTCCTTATTTTTCATGTAGATGGACTAGTTTACTCAACTCCTGCCATTCCCGAGGTTGTCTCCTCTAAAGATCCAGTTAGCATTACACCAAGGACCCGTCTTCGTACTGTTAGAGTTATTCAGCCGTCTAGGGCCCTTTTGCCTCCATATTGTTCCATTACTAGCTCTGAGCTTCAAAATTCGATCTACGAAAAGGTTATTATACATTCTAAGGAGTCTAAGTCATCGAAGATTAACAGGTACAAGTTCCCCAAATATTTGGTTGTTGATCTTTCCGCTTTCATAAACTTAATTGCTTCTAGGACGTTTTCTGGGAGGTAACTTTAATATAACTGATGTGTAACTGTTATGTTCCCTTCTGGATAACTTGTGGGCATCGTGGTGGGTAACTTGCGGGGCATCATGGTGGGTAACTATTTTATGTTTTTTCCTTGAGGGGTAACTTCTGCCACATGTTTTTTGTAACTGTATAATACTTCTCTAGGGTAACTCATGTGCATCATTGTTGGGTATCTAGTTAATAGGGTTTAACCTTTTTGAATGTAACAATTGTTTCCTGTTTTTCTTCCCTTTTTTCAGTACAAGAATTTTGGACATCGATATGATGTGGGTAGACACAGGTGAACTGGCAGACACTGTTAAGCCAGATGGTTTACTTTCAAACACTGTTGCTGAAATTGGGGTATCCGTTCTGCAAGATTCTTGCCTAGAAAACAAAGTCATCTTTCCTTGCATTGTGACATCCTACCTTCTTCAAGGAAAATTCAGTTCTAACGTTCTTAAGAAGCACTTTAGGAAGGACATATCGTACAAGATAAGTCACAAAGATTTGGTACGTAATCATTTTTTGTGTATTTTAACTTCCCCAGAGGGTAACTATTGTGTTTTTTTGGGTACCTTCTGTGCATGAGCGGTAAATTTTTGCCACAAATGTTGGATAACTATATACTGCTTACGTGGGTAACTTTATTTTTGCATCAGTGTGGGCTACTCTTTGTTTTGCAAGTTGTTTTCTTATTTCTTTTTATAGTAGGTTTTTCATATTCTATCTTTATTGTTTTTTAATTTTGTTTCATTCTTTTTCATTGTCTTGCTCCAGCTCCCGTTCCCGGTTCTTCAAAACATTGGCACTAAGAAGGAACCTTTGGGCCATTGGTATATGTTGTATGTCAACTTCGTCGCAAAACGGTTTGAGGTTTTGGACTCCATACGTGGTGGAGGTAGCGTCGACCTGATTGAGCACGCCAGCGAGCTTGTTGAAGCAATAAAGACAATGTACCGTGTTAATTATGCAGATTCTAGAAGGAATATTGATGGTTATGAGTTGATGTACATCCCTACTCTGAAGCAAGAGAATGGGTTAGTTTTCTGTTTTGTGCCTTTTATTGATGTTTTTCAACAGGTTAAGAGTTCAATATGATCAGATTCTTTTTGTTTTTTGCAGCACTGATTGTGGCTTCTTCATGCTCAAGTTCCTTGAATTGTGGAATGGCAGTGTGGTTCCTGCTATATCATATGATCAGATTGCTTCCTTACGGAAGGTTCTAACGGCTACGTGGCTACAACCCCCGCGCAAAAAGTTGAAGTCATGGAAGTATTTATTGGATAAGAACTTTTTCTGAGGTAGTTTAGTATACCTTTTTCCTTCCCCCAGTTTTTTTGGGGGCTTTATCATGTGCAGTCCATGCAATTCATTATGTCCAGTACTATTTTCTGTTGGGGTAACTTTGGTCATATATGTGTGATAACTATTACTCAAAGCTCCTGGTAACTTTAGGCAATTTCATGGGTAACTTTTCCTATTTTATCAAAGGATAACTCTCGGAGAATTTGCTGGGGACTTAGGCAATACATGTGGGTAACTTTTGCAAGAAAATTTGTTTTTGATGGGCTGTGGATAACTTATACTTAAAGCGTTGATATTTTTTGAAGGAACTTAATAAATTAAACAAGCAAAATCAGGTATCATACATAATAGGCACCGTTCATAATATAATAGTGCGTTACATAGCATGGATAATTTTTTTAAAATCTCAGTCTTACAACTCTGTGCCTAACATTTAAGCCTGTCGGGGCACTTGCGTTTTGTATGTTTTCTCGATTGGCACTGGCTGCAATCCCTAACTCTCTTTGTAGCTAGATCCAGTGGAGCTTTATTCGCTATTTCCTGCGAACGCCCTCTTCTGTTCGACATGGGTGGGTTCTGCACGTGTTTGGTACACGACACACTAGCTGTTGATCTGGTAATAGTGCGTACAACTGACGTGTTGCTGCCCACCATCTGCACACTTGATGCGGCAATTACCATGTATGTTCCTGGTGCCTGCTGCATTCTTGTCGCTTCAACATTCATGTGTGGCAGATGCGTTGTAGGAGCACTAGATGAGGGCATAGTTATCGCTTCTTCTTCAACCTCTCTTTCTTTCTTTTCTTGTTTTTTCGACAGCTCTGCAAGGTCACGTTTCATAGCCTTCAAGTATCTCTTAATTATTTTCGTTCCATCCCTGGACCTGCATCCCACTTTTGAAACCTTCCTGAAATCGTCCCTTACGGATGCTAATTCCGTCATAGCTCTTGCATCTTCTGACATTTCGCGCGTGTTACGAGGTTTTGAGTCACTGTCCACTTGTACCTCTCCAAATAACTATTCTGCATCCTAGGTCCACATTTTTAATATGTACCTGTCTGGTATTTCACGGATTCCGAGTTGCGTCATGACCTTTGCGACATGGCAGCACAACACGCCGTCACGTTCAAATTTACAACAGTTGCATGAGTAAATCCCCTCTTCCCAGTTTGCAATCACCGTGTAGTTTCTATATCCATAGCGTGGGCCAGGTCCACCTACGGTGCTCAGTTCAAACCGGTATCCTATGGTGTGCTGGCAGTAGTAATATAGGATTTCTGCCATCTCAGTTTAGAATCCGAGGTAGATATTCTTTGTATATCTTGATCGTATTTGTTGCTCGATGGGGTTGCGACAATATGTGTCAATCTCAGTCAAAGCAGTTTCAGCCTTAGCTTTGTTCTTGGCGTTGTGAATTTTGTCTTGTATTGTCGTGTACTGTTTTGCAAAATCATAGATTGAGTTACTCGGGTCCACGTATCTCTTAAGGACTGCATTGAAGCCTTCACTTCTCGCTGTTGTCTGTAGGAATGGGAAAAAGTTGTGCATAAAGTAAGCTGGCACCCATCTCTTTCTGTGCTTCTAAATAGAATGCAAATCTGTGTTGTCACACACTCTGTAGAGATCAAGCATTTCTTCCCAACTAGCCTCAAACTCCTCCGGCGTTAGGTTGTTGTTCACACACATATTGAATGCGTCAAGCAACTCAGGGTGCTTTGCCATGAATGGTCCAATTCTTTCCGTTGCATCTGCATCATGTGCCACCTGCAGTCTCTGTGCATTGTTCCTTTGAAAATCTCTTCGATAGCTGAACGCATAGCACGGTCCTGGTCTGTGATTATATTTCTTGGTGCCACCCCACCCATTGCATCAAGAAATATTCTAAACACCCACTCGAAGTTGTCGCTCAGCTCGTTACGCACAAAGGCACAGCCAAGCTGGATTGACTGCCCATGCTTATTGATTCCGATAAAAGGAGCGCATGCCATCTTATACCGGTTTGTGAGGTAAGTTGTGTCAAACGATATACATTCAGAGTATGCTTTGTATGCGTGGCGCGATGGACCGTCCACCTAGAAGAGATACTCAACACTGTCCTCATCATCAAGCTTCATGCTGTAGTAAAAATCCTTGTCTACAGCCCTCAACCGCTCAAAGTATGCTATGGTATCTTGCATGTCGTGGTGATGGTGTTCTCGGCGAAAAGATGCCCTCAGGTTTGCAACATCTTTAGCAATGTAAGACACATCTTCCAATTTTCCGTAAAACTTCCCCATGAGCTGCATTTGCCGGCTTGTGGGTATGTTGCAGGCGTGTAACATCCTTAAGAACAATTTTTCCTCTTGAAAGTACAAGGATGCCGCCTAGAGGGGGAGGGGGGTGAATAGGCGCTTTAAAATAATTACGGTTTAGGCTTGAGTAAATGCGGAATAAAACTAGCGTTTACTTTATCAAGCATAAAACCTATACAAGCTAGGTTTACCTATGTGCACCAACAACTTATTCTAGGCATGATATACAACTATGTGATAGCAAGATAGATGAATTCAAGCACGATGGCTATCACAAAGATAAATGCATAAGTAACGAGCTAGAGTATAGAAATAACCGAAACACAAGGAGACACCGATGTGATTACTGAAGTTCCTTCCCAAGGGAAGTACGTCTTCGTTGGAGAGGTAAAGAGCCACCTAGGCGCTCCTCAATAGCACGGATGTGCACACCTTATTCTCCTTGAGCTTCTCCGGTGAGGGAGATGCTCGTTTCCACTATGAGGTCGACTTGAAGGCGTTGACCAAACCTTACACGGGGTTGAGACTATCTCCACAACTCAATTAGAGGCTCTCAATGAAGCTTCTTGCAACAAGGTAGAAGCCCCAAGCACTAACCGTCTAGGGTGCTCAATACACCCAAGAGGAACAATCTCTCCGGTGACCAAGCACCCAAGAGTAACAAGCTCACAAACTTCTCTTTCACGAATCCCGTGGGGAACTCAAACCGATGCACCTAATACAATGGCAAGAACAAACAAAGTGGTCAAGAACTTCTCTCCCAAATCCCACCAAAGCAACTAATGATATGAAGGTAGGAAGGAAGAAGAACAAGGAAAACAACAAATGAATCCCTAGATCTAGATCCAATAGGTTCCCCTCACAAAGAGGAGGGATTGATTGGTGAAGTGGTAGATCTAGATCTCCTCTCTCTTTTCCCTCAAGTGGAAGCAAGAATCATTGAAGGGATTGAGAGATAGCAAGCTTTTGGAGGTCAACAATGGATGTCAAACTTTCCCAAAAGGTTAGGGAACCATTGGGGAAGAAGGCCCCTTAAATAGGTCACCCAAATATCCAACCGTTGGGGGCAAAATCGCGCAGGGACGGAACCTTCGGTGAAACCACCGGAACCTCCGCCCCCCCGGATGAGTTAGAACACCAAAAGGGCTAGAAAAATGCCCCAGGCACCGGAACCTCCAGTGGTTTCACCGGAGGTTCTGCCAACATCATCCTGAAAGGCTTTTCGGCGGAGCCAGCACCGGAATCTCCGGTCCTGGAAAAAACTGCAGAACACCCGATACGAAAACGGTCGTAACTTTTGCATCCGGACTCCGTTTTGATGTTATTGGGATCGTTGAAATCGAAATGACGAGAACTACAAGAATATGCAGAGAAAAATCATAGTAAAAAATGGTAATATAAAACCAAATGATGAAAGGTTTGGCCTATCAATAAAGGACAACCGGTAGAAACCTCCAACAACAAAAATGTGATAAGTTTTTCATACGAAATCCATTTTTTATGAAGTTGAACTTGACATGAAGAACATGAAAATCTCTAAAACCTTACATGGAGAAGACCCAAATAAGAACCAAGAAGGATGATGCCAATAATGCAAACGTTTGAGCTCTCTACGATAGATACGATCAAGATATGCATTAAAGAGCCCCTCTTGATAGTACGGTTATCTATCCTATAATACGGTCTCCCAGCTAGCATAATGATACCGATAAAATAGACACCCTATCTAAGTCATACCTTTGCCTTGTGCAATCCAATTGAGCTAGATGATGACGATCTTAATCACCTCAAGTTGGACCACCTTTCTTGATTGCGCTTTGCTTCGTGAAGACTTGTAAATTGCTCCCCCATAAGCTAATATTAGAGAGCTTCTCACATGACCATCTTCACTTGACCATAATCTCCATATGGGTGGCAAGCTTTGCATACCTACTTGATCAACCAAGTATCTTCTCTTTATTCATGATGCTGATGACTCGAAGGTAAACATGAATGTTCACACAATCTCCTTCTTCAAGACATGCTTGTAGTATGGTCAATAGTAGCATGACAATTCTTCTATTGACCATATATGTGTATTCATTAAGTGATGATCTTGATGAGCTTACACATGACCATAATATCCATATGGGTGGCAAGCTTTGCACACCTACTTGATCAACCAAGTATCTTCTCTTTATTCATGATGATGATGACTCGAAGGTAAACATGAATGTTCACACAATATCCTTCTTCAAGACATGCTTGTAATATGGTCAATAGTAGCATGCCAATTCTTCTATTGATCATATAGATATATTCATTAAGTGATGATCTTGATAGCATCCAACCTTGAATCCAACACATGGAGTTCAAGTGGTGCCAATGGACAAACCTATAATAATGTCTCAATGCAGACATTAGTCCATAAGGATTGTCATTAATTACCAAAACCATACATGGGGGAACCATACACTTTCAATCTCCCCCATTTCGGTAACTGATGACAATCCCTTTTACGGGGGTTTATATAATGAATTAAGAAAACATGCAAAGCAATACACATGGATGCATGAGAATGGAAGGCAAAAAAATGCTTAAGAACAAAACCAAAGCATTAAACCAAATTCCCTTAAACCCTCTAAACTTCTCCCCCATTGGCATCCATTGTCGAAATGGGCGGAAAAATGTAGAAGGCCAATATAGTAAGAGCTCCCCTACAATTTTTGCATTTCTCATAATATGAGTGAAAACAAATGCATATTCAATGACGAATAGATGGGGGAGATCAAACTATATTGAGGATCCAAAGATTGCAAATAAGATTATATTCCTTTAACACTTCTTCCAAGAGGAGGAGCACAAACAAAGGATCCGAAAAACCAATGGAACCAAAGATTTTATTATTTTAGCAAAATAGTGTTCTAAAGAAAATAATGAAGCTCCCCAATGTCCATGCACTATTTAGAGTTTGTTTTTGCATTTGAATACAGAGTGCACAAAGATGGGATCATCACTCCTCGAATATCCTCTAAAACACAAAACAAGTGCAACCGAGCATAAAAAGCAAACTAGGCATAACACTTGAAGAAAATAAATGAATGATTGAGCAAAAAGATACCAAATGAACGGAACACCATGATACAAGGCTCAACCATACATAAAGAAACCAACATCCCACCAAGGTAAGCATGAGAGAAAAAAAACTCAAAAAACAAATGAGTGCATAAGATGAAATAATATAATACAAGCACTCATAAGGAAAATACTTTCCGGAGACACCAAAAATGAAAAGAGTATAAGAAGGGTGGACTCCAAAGGAATATGATACCAAAAATATATGTAACTCCTCTCATGCGTATAAGTTTCTAAGTGGACAAAAATCATGATAATATGTATCCACAAAGAAGCATGTACACACAAAATAGTTACAAAAGTGAAGAACATGATATCCAAAAGAAAGTCATAAATACACCAATAAGATTTTTTTTATTGAAAGCATAGCACATAGCTCAATTTTATCTTAAAATGGGATAAATTAATTTACAAGACAAACACACCAAAGACATCACAAATACCAGTAAGGGAAAAATATATAGTTGCAATGTTTTGGAAGAATCAAGTATGACAAAGGGAGAATAATTTTATAAATAAAGATTTTTCATGCCAAGATGCAACCTACACAAGGTTGAATACAAGAATACTATGCATGAGAGATACTTGTTACCAAGATCGCATTGGAGATGTTGTTGTGGATAAGAGTTAATCCATCATCCTAGCTTGACCCCAATAATATCATGGTGACAACACCTTCCTTGAGAATGAGGCAAGCATCCAATTCATCTCAAATGTACCTAAAACACATTTAAGCACAAAATGGTCCCCAAACACATTGGGTCCAAAGTAGTTAGACAAACTAAAATACATAGGATAAGCTCCACATAAATATGTGCATATAGATATGAAATTGAATTTCATGCATATCTTAGCCGATTTAAGATTCGGTGGAGTTTACCCTATATATTGCATCAAAGAAAGTAAGCATGACATAACAAATACTTCAGTAAATATGCATGCAAAGATTTTCAAGAACCAAAAGACAAGTGAAAACGATATCCCAAAGAACCAATTGACACTTCAAAGAAACCAATTAAAAGTTACAACAAGAAATGAGATATTGAACTCCCCAAAGAGACATCAAAAGAATGATTCATTAACGAAAAGAAGTCCAATATACAAAATAGATCAATTTGAAAATAAAGCAATGAGTAAGATAACCAACTCCCAAAAAGAGCAAGGTTCCAACAACTAAACCAAACCCTCAACACTTTTCATAATGGCACAAAGTACCAAGACGAAAAAGGTTTGTCTTCCAAATAGACACGTCATCGGGATTAAATACCAATTGATAAAGATCTAAAGAAAAATAAAGAAAAATAGTGTTCTAAATAATATAGGACAACTCCCCCATGATTTGTGCATTGCTTATAATTTTGTATTTGAATACAATATGCACACAAGTGGGATCCTTGCTTTAGCTTTACCAATTAGAACACCAACCAAATACGAGTAAACCAAAAGGATTCTCAAAGGGAAAGGAAAACAATGGGAGTGAGCACAAAAGAAATTACTTGGCAATAAATATGGAAAAAGAAGAAATATCCCAAGTAAATATGATCAATACATTATACCACAAAATATTATCACTTGTCAAGGACAAGGAGAGGAGTTATTACTCGGTGGTATGTTGCATACATATTCATGATCATATTCACCAAAGAAAAGCTTACAAAAAGGATAGGAATGAAAACACCATGCTTAAATAGAGATTCTTCGTGGCTTCAATAGTCGAATGATCATGCAAAGCAATGATTAATATATCAAGAAGCAACCGGTTCCCGAGAAGGTAAATACTAGTGCTAATTTGTGGAAACCCGCACCAAGAAACTCTCTCACAAACAAGATACCAAAAGATGAGAAAATAAAATCATTTAAGCAAATTGAAACTTGTTTGAGCACACATGCCACATAGGAACAAGATAATTAACAATATCAATTCTATGTGGCAAAACCTTAAATGTTCACATTCAATAGGCTTGTAATATGCACAAAGCATATTACTCCCTCATAATGTGATAATCTGTATCTTGAATTTGAGTTTCTCATGAGTATGACATACCACAAAGAGACTAGATAATATTGAAATATCAACACTATGTGGTATTCCTCATGTACACACATTTTAGGATTGTGAAGTGCCAAAGGAATATTACTCTCCCAAAATGGGATAGTCCATTAATCACTCAAAAGAGCCAAATAAGATACAAACAAGATGCAATTAGGCTCAAAGCAAACTCATACATACATTTTGTGCGAACCGACAAACACATACTAGATTACTCAAGGATAAGTAAGTAGTAATCACAAAATATACTAAATACAAGCAAGGTACAAAACCAATACATGCAAAGGGGCAAGCAACTTTCAATGTATATATATAATGTAATAAATACAAGTTACTACAAGAAGGAGCATGGAATATGAGATAGAGACATGATAATCCAAATGACTTGGCTTAAGGAAAATATACGTGATGAAGATACCTTAATTCTTCATGATATAGCCAAGTCTCCAATGCCCTCCAATAACACATATTGATCAAGTTTGAGCTTGTTGGTCCCCAACCAAGTTGGGTCCTAAGAGGTTAGTCACAATAGGCTTGGGAACCCAAATGGTTATTTTCTTGACACCACTTTGAGTACCAACATATTTGGCAAACACATTGACCACATTATCCTTCCGAATGGAATACACATCATCAATTATGATAGGGTTAGATAATGTACCATTAGTGCATGAAGAAGCAAGATGGCCCTTTTCACGACATAAGTAGCAACAACGACTCTTCCATTATTCTTAGTTGATTTCTCAACTTGAGAAGCATTAGCTTGGGTCTTCATGGGAAGAGGCCTTTCTTCAACTTGAAGTTAAGATTGAGGTTGAACTTGTGGCCGCTTCCCTTGTTGCTTCTCGCTAAGTTTCTTCTTCTTCAAAGGGCATGATCTAACATGATGCCCTTCAACCTTGCACTTGAAGCAAACAATCTTGGCCAAATTCTTGACTTGTTCATGGCCCTTCTTCTTGTCGACCTTGGACTTGTTCTTGTGATTAGAAATGAATCCAAGCCCTCTCTTGTCATTGGGGGATTTTTGTACACTCAACATATTGTCAAGTGTGGACTTCCCTTATGACACTTCTCCAAGTCTTTCTTCAATGAAGTGACTTGGGCCTTAAGCTCTTTGATTCCCTCTACATGGTTAGTATCAACACAAGAGCTAGAAGAAGTATATGCATCATTATTAGAGCAACAAGGTAAGGAAATAAATCATCATAAGATGTGTGAACATTATGAGAGGATGAATTACTAGGACTAGAACAAGGCAATATAGTATTTAAAGTATATATTGTGACTTTGTCCACATGAGGCTCGCAAGATGTTACCTTAGTTAAGATAGCCTCATGAGCTAATTTTAGCCTCTCATGGGAGACTAGAAGATCCTCATGAGAGCTTGAGAGCTTTTCATGAGTTTCTTCCAATTTCCCATAATTACTAGTTAGCAACTCAAGTTGAGCACGTAGCTCAACATTCTCCTTTAATATGGATGCTTCACAAGAAATAAAGTTAGTATCACAAGCATCATCATTTTTAGCTTTGAGGTCATTATCAAGAGAAAGAGATAATTCATTGTCCCTTCTAAGTTTAGAAACGCTAATAGCATAAGTTTCTTCTAGACTATATAGTTTCTCTTCAAGACAAGATCTAAGGGAACGCTCTTTTTCAAGAGCCTCTTCAAGCTCTTTGTAATTGCTAGAATGACCACCATTATGAGTTTCCAAAATCACGATGATCTCCTCCTTTTCATCTACAAGAGAGTTAGCCTCATCAAGTTTTTCTAGGAGAGCATTCACATTTTATTTGGTCTCACCAACAAGGCTTGCTAACCATAAGCCTAATTTCTTAGACTCGTGATCAACCTCCTTACCAACATCATCATCACTACTATCATCATAATATATATTGGGGTTCAAAGTGGAAGATACCTTTGAATCCTTGGCCATACGGCAAAATGTGGTAGATGATGATGAATCATTAATTGAGGCACCACTCAAGTCCACATCTTGTTCCATAGAGAGTTGAGTTTCCTTTAAATTGTTAGTCATACAAATACTAGAGGAAACACAATCATTTTTATCATGGGAAGCAAGCATATCATCCTGAGATTTAGTCAAGCAATGACGACATGATATGCAAAGACCATCAACACAAGAATGTAAAACATTTTTGGTGCTAGTTGTGTCTAAGTCCAAAGATGAGGCATTGCAATAAGATAGAGATGAAGGATCATCAATAATAAGCCTACTATCATTATTGAAAATCCTATCACTACTCACCATCTCATTAGTTTGTGGCTTACCACATGTTGGTGAAGTAGAAGAAGTTGAGAACACATCACGACCGAAAGTGGAGGGATAACAATCGTCCTCTTCAACATTGGACACACCATAATTATCTTGAATCTTTGTCCATAACTCATGAGAATTCCCGATAGGAAAGAGTGGTTTAATAACTACAAGTCTCACAAGAAGGAAAAATGCATTAATAGCAAGAGCATCGAGAGATAAGTTATTCTCTTCCTCTAAAGTTGGATTTTGAGGATACTTTGGAGGAGAAAAACCCATCTCTACAATTTTCTCCATATGTGGGTCCATGACCCGAAAAAACATCATAGTTTGTGCCATCGAAGTGAAATGTGGGATCGTGCACTAATTTACTAAGCGACATCATTACTCTCAAGGCGGTGAAGCCTAACAATGAGAGCCCTCGCCCTGATACCAATTGAAAGTACAAGGATGCCTCTTAGAGGGGGGGGGGGTGAATAGGCGCTTTAAAATAATTACGGTTTAGGTTTGAGTAAATGCGGAATAAAACTAGCTTTTAATTTATCAAGCACAAAACCTATACAAGCTAGGTTTACCTATGTGCACCAACAACTTATTCTAGGCATGATATACAACTATGTGATAGAAAGATAGATGACTTCAAGCACGATGGCTATCACAAAGGTAAATGCATAAGTAACGAGCTAGAGTATAGAAATAACCGAAGCACAAGGAGAAACCGATGTGATTACAGAAGTTCCTTCCCAAGGGAAGTACGTCTTCGTTGGAGAGGTGGGGATCCACCTAGACGCTCCTCAATAGCACGGATGTGCACACCTTATTCTCCTTGAGCTTCTCCGGTGAGGGAGATGCTCGTTTCCACTATGAGGTCGACTTGAAGGCGTTGACCAAACCTTACACGGGGTTGATGCTATCTCCACAACTCAATTAGAGGCTCTCAACGAAGCTTCTTGCAACAAGGCGAAAACCCCAAGAACTAACCGTCTAGGGTGCTCAATACACTCAAGAGGAACAATCTCTCCGGTGACGAAGCACCCAAGAGTAACAAGCTCACGAACTTCTCTTTCACGAATCTCGTGGGGAACTCAAACCGATGCACCTAATGCAATGGCAAGAACACACAAAGTGGTCAAGAACTTCTCTCCCAAATCCCAACAAAGCAACTAATTCTATGGAGGGAGGAAGGAGGAAGAACAAGGAAAACAACAAATGAATCCCTAGATCTAGATCCAATAGGTTCCCCTCACAAAGAGGAGGGATTGATTGGTGAAGTGGTAGATCTAGATCTTCTCTCTCTTTTCCCTCAAGTGGAAGAAAGAATCGTTGGAGGGATTGAGATATAGAAAGATTTTGGAGGTCAACAATGGATGTCAAACTTGCCCAAAAGGTTAGGGAACCATTGGGGAAGAAGGCCCCTTAAATAGGTCACCCAAATATCAAACCGTTGGGGGCAAAACCGCGCAGGGGCGGAACCTCCGGTGAAACCACCGGAACCTCCGCCCCCCGGATGAGTTAGAACACCAAAAGGGCTGGAAAACTGCCCCAGGCACCGGAAACTCCGGTGGTTTCACCGGAGGTTCCGCCAACATCATCCGGAAAGGGTTTTCGGCGGAGCCAGCACCAGAACCTCCGGTGCTGGAAAAAACTACAGAACACCCGGTACGAAAATGGTCGTAACTTTTGCATCCGGACTCCGTTTTTGATGTTATTGGGCTCGTTGAAATCGCAACGACGAGAAATACAAGATATACAGGGAAACATCATAGTACAAAATGGGAATATAAAACCAAATGATAAAAGGTTTGGCCTATCAATAAATGACAACCGGTAGAAACTCCAACAACAAAAATGCGATAAGTTTTTCATACGAAATCCATTTTTGATGAACTTGAGCTTGACACGAAGAACATGACAAGCTATAAAACTTTACATGGATAAAAACCAAATAAGAACCAAAAAGGATGATGCCAAGAATGCAAAATTTTGAGCTCTCTACGATAGATACGATCAAGATATGCATTCAAGAGCCCCTCTTGATAGTATGATTATCTATCCTATAATCTGGTCTTCCAACTAGCATAATGAGACCGGTAAAATAGAAACCCTATCTAAGTCATACCTTTGCCTTGCGCAATCCAATTGAGCTAGATGATGACGATCTTAATCACCTCAAGTTGGACCACCTTTCTTGATTGCGCTTCGCTTCGTGAAGACTTGTAAATTGCTCCCCCATAAGCTAATATTAGAGAGCTTCTCACATGACCATCTTCACTTGACCATAATCTCCATATGGGTGGCAAGCTTTGCGCACCTACTTGATCAACCAAGTATCTTCTCTTTATTCATGATGATGATGACTCAAAGGTAAACATGAATGTTCACACAATCTCCTTCTTCAAGACATGCTTGTAATATGGTCAATAGTAGCATGACAATTCTTCTATTGATCATATATATATATATTCATTAAGTGATGATCTTCATGAGCTTCTCACATGACCATAATATCCATATGGGTGACAAGCTTTGCACACCTACTTGATCAACCAAGTATCTTCTCTTTATTCATGATGATGATGACTCGAAGGTAAACATGAATGTTAACACAATATCCTTCTTCAAGACATGCTTGTAATATGGTCAATAGTAGCATGACAATTCTTCTGTTGATCATATAGATATATTCATTAAGTGATGATCTTGATAGAATCCAACCTTGAATCCAACACATGGAGTTCAAGTGGTGCCAATGGACAAACCTATAATAATGTCTCAATGCAAACATTAGTCCATAAGGATTGTCATTAATTACCAAAACCATACATGGGGGAACCATACACTTTCACCTCTTCCGGTATGTTGCGATGTGCCCGCAAGAACTTTGTCAGTGAGGGTTTAATGATAAATGGATGGGCGTGCACATCTGAATAGGTTGCAAAAAACCACCATGCTCCTCTCATTTTTACATACATATGCGCTTTGCATTCAGTTCTCGGTTGCATGCTTCTCTTCCTAGTTGGAACTATTGGTTTTGGATTCTGGGTGTCTTATTTTCGCACGTATGGCTTCCCTGCTTTTGTGCACACAAAATACACCCTATCTACCTCTTTGTCTGCTCCTTTCCGCGACCAATCCTTTCTAATACTGAATCCTTTACTCTGTGCGTATGCCCTGTAGTGTTCTCTTGCTGATTCCATACTGTCGAAGCGCATCTAAGTTGTTGGTGCTTTTGGCGTCGAGTTTGGATCAGCTGTTCCATCATTTAAACCACCCTCCGCTGACCCAGCTGTGTTATCTGACATCTCTTCAATAGTTGGTCCAAGAGATGTTGGTTCTCCATATCCACCTTCCTAATCATCCATGATGTCTTCCCTAGTGAGCATGCTATCTGACATATCAAACAAAATTTAGTCAAAATTCAAACTACCTAAAAACTGAAAATATAGAATACTTTTTGGACGGGGAGGGGTAACTATATATGTATGTAATGGGTACCTTTAAAAAATACATCTAGGTAACATGTAAGATTTCTATTGGATAAATTTTTACCTCATGTATGGGTAACATATAACACAAAAGGATGACAAGTGAAGTGCATATTAGGGGCATACTAGGTCTCTTTAACAAAAAAGAATTTGATGTGCTTGCTATTTTTAAAATCAGAAAATTTGGTGCATATGTATTGCAATGGGGCTACTTAAACCATAATCAAAGGGTAATCTATAAGATTTTAATGTTGGATAACTTTTTCTCAGCCTATGGGTTACTTATATATAAAGTGTTGGTCAACTGAAGTTCACTTTGGTGAGTATACAAGTATTTTTTTTGTACAATTTCACTTGGTGTCTATGTTCTTTTTACATCAGAAAACATGACACCCTTTCTTTATATGTACTTTGCGACCACATATGTGTTTTGCAATGGGCAACTTAAACCATAAGCACGTGGTAACCTATAAGATTTTACTACAGGATAACTTTCTCTCAAATTATGGGTCACTGATAGCAAAACTGCTGGTCAACTAAAGTCCAGTTTGGTGGGTACCATTTATACTAGGCATTTTTTCTAAAAACACAATTACCAAACATGTGGAATTTTCCTGGTTAGGGGTAGGGGGTGTTAAGTGATCAGATAACTATTGTTGATTCTATTTTTTTGTGATGACCATGCCTGTACTTTCATTAGAGATATGCACATGGCTATGCATTGCATCATCATGATCTCCTTGTTGTTGTTCATCGTCAGCTTCTAAATTAAGATCTATATTCATGCCTTCCCCCTGACAACAAAAAACAATGTAAACAGGCAAAATAGATTAGTTTCATAAGAATTGTGGACATGCAAAATAACTGTTTTGGTTTTTATAGTATATATGCTGACATCTAATATTTGGTCACGTTTTTTTTTCAGGTTTTTTATAGCTTATACTGGAAGGACATTATTTTTGGTTGCGAAGAATCGGCACACTGATTTGATTACAATATCAAAAATAGCCATCAATAGGTGCAGTAACACAAATAGCATTTGTAATTGTAATCACTTTGTCTTTTTTTCCATGCATTTTATTTGCTTTTTAGTGTCCACATTGATACTTGCAGAGATCTAGTTACATAATTCATGGACAAGTGATTTCATGATCATATTTTTACTTCTCTTTCTTTCTCCATTTATCCTGTCCTACATCTACTAACCTAACCAGAAAAGTTGGTGTTGCTTCAAGCAGTTTCATGTGGGTAACTTTACTACTTTAACTACCTTTTATCCACTACTAGTTTCAGTAAGAATAGCCGTGCAATCTGCCTTTTTTTTCTCTAGATGATGTGCTGAACATACTGAATTGAATTAGTAACTGTGTAACATCAAAGAGGTAGGTGTTGGAATTACCCGATAAAACCTCTGGCGTCTGTATCAATTTTTTGCTAGATTGCACAGGAACCTTCAACTCTGTGGGGGTGTGCTGATTTGTTCGGGGGTAGGGGAACTGGAAATTGAAGTAGGTGGGCAACTTCAGGAGATATAGCTGGGTAACTATGGAGTAAGGAGTAGGGAACTCGATTTCAGGACTGGTGTTTTGATGGGGGTAGGGAAATTGGAAATTGAAGCATCTGGGCAACTTCAGAAGATCTAGGTGGGTAACTATGGAGTAAGGAGTGGGAATTTGGATTCCTCAGATCTGGATTCGCTTGGGGATGAACGGGGACGATGGCGGTAGGTAGGGGACGAGGATTCTTCTCCTTTTTTTTTCTTGCAGGAGGGTGTGACCAGGTGCTTTTCAGAATCGACGCGGTTGGACGCGCAGGTGCTCTCCGGTTGGGACCACAAGGCGCGCTCTTTACGCGGTCCGCGCGCAGCTCTCGACGCGGTTGGGCGCGATCCGCGCGCAAGTGAACGACGCGGTTCGGTGCGTTCTGCGGGCAGATGCTCTCCGGTTAGGGACCACAAATCGCAGGTGCTCTCTGTTGCGATCTCGCGCGTGGGTGCGTTCCGGTCGGGAGACGTTCTGAAAATAGCGTTAGGTGCATAACGGTCGGTGCCTAGTCACGTCAG
>CM054057.1:477437902-477505718 GCA_028641055.1 Alopecurus myosuroides | reverse complement strand
GATTGTTGAGGTACCATCCTCTTTAGGGCCCAAATCATGTATCTCTCTATCTTCTAGAGGAGTTAAGTACTAGTCTTGAACGATCTCAGTTTCATTACACTCTCTAAATTATACACAGATATCAACGTTATGATCCCCTATTACGGCAAGACGGATGATGATATCCAAAGTATAATTTCGATCATGCGGTCACCATAGTATAGAAGTTATAGTCAATGACAACTTTATATATACTTCACTAAATACATTAGAATTCTTTAGATTCTTTTAGCAAGATCATATAGTTGGATCGGTTCAGTACTATTGTTACCCTAAGACTTTTAACCAATTCACTGATCAGGAAAACGTGATCATCTCACAAATCATAAACTAATCTTAGAGACAAGATTAGGAACTCTTGTTTGTTTATGTCTTCACACCCGCACACGGATTTTTCTTTGAAAAATCACTTTTTAAGTGCTATACCAGTAGTAGCATGATGATATAAACTTAATTATGAACTTAGACATAGAATAATAACCGAATATTATTTTCTCCAATGCATATCTCCAACAGAATTTGCACAACATATGTTTTTCCTACCATCCCATTTCAGCGAGGCTAATAAAGGAACTTATGATAATTAAGGTAATTGTTTTACAAAGCACCACAAAAGAGCACTAACGCTCAATAAACACATATAATTCTCAAGTTAAATACTTTCCCTTTGATACCCCAATTTTTCACCTTGAGGTCTCCTTTTTTGGACATTGATAGGTGCATACAAATAGCATGAATGATCCAAAACAACAATTGTATGCATGCAAACATGAAGAGTTCAGATCTAAAATCATGGCATTAAGCATAACAAGTTGCAGCAATAGTAATTCACAAACATAATGGATACTAGGAATCAAGCCAAACTGATTATAATGTAGCAATTTATCAGATCCCAACAAATACAACACAAATTACATCAGATGGATATGAATCATGCAAGGCAGCTCATGAGATGATTGTATTGAATGTCATGACAGAGAGAGTACCTAGATTTTCTACTATGAACCCGTAGTGCATGCGGGGACTACCCACAAACCATCATTTAGGCAGCATGATCGACGAAGATGGCTCAGCGGTCAATCCCCATCCTGGAAGGGTGCTAGGACAGGACCCTCGAAACCCTGAATTAGGGTTTCAGATGGCGGCGGATCTTTGTATCATATTTGGGAAAATCTTCCGGGGTGTAGGGGTTTGGCATCGGGGGATACTTTTAGGCTAAAGTGTTGGAGATAATCCCTAGAGACAATAATTGTGACGCCCCGAGATCGGGCACTATGCAGATTTCAGCATTCCCGCCAAAATCCACATAATAACCGATTCCAGGTTGCCGCTTGTGATAACATTACAACAGTTCACGAATATTCCGCAACAACAACAGAAAAGATATATACAAGAGGACTCAAACGAGTCAAGGATACAACTGATACAATACAAAGATCCAAACAACAGCGGAAGAAACAACAAAGTGTCCGACTACGGACAAGATCCAAATTGGACTAAGAGTCCTGAAGATAACCGTAGGCGTCCAATCCCTGCCCAGGCCAAGCCGGAGGGATTCCCAAGCTAACGTCATCAGACTTCAAACCTGTTGACTGCAATGTTGAATATGCAGCCACGAAAAAGATTCGTGGGTCAGTACGGTTAAGTACTGGCAAGTGGATAACCCATACTCACAAGATACCGGCGTAACCAGTCATCACAAGATACAAATACTTTGGGTTCAACGGAAAGGAAAGGATTATTGCAAATAAGCGGCAGCGGGCTGCACTAACCAACTACAGAAACTCACTACATCATCCGGCTAACAGAGGGGATAAGATAGCGTATCGTAACCAACTACAACTACTCACCAAACAATACCCATCCAATGTCACCCCCTACTAAGGAAGCAACCCAAGGATAACTCACACTGTTGGATTAATGATGTTCAACTTATTGTGTCAATAAGACTATTACTAGTCAAGTTATTATCATTAGGTGTAAGTTGTCTGAGTACTTGTTAGCCAGTACTTTCACCAAGTCGTCACATAACCGCGGACGACACGGCTTCTCGAGAAGATTTATCCCTGCAGGGTGTGCTCCAGTACCCGTACACACTCAAGCCACCAACTAAAACTCAGGTTGGCTCGACACGACCCAAACCATCTCTACAACCCATCCTAGGAGCCACGGAGCTATAAGGTCCCAGCCACGCAGCCGAATACTCAGCGCAGGTGTGCAAAACTCCCGCAGGACACAACACACCGGCACTACAGGCCTCGCCCTATATGCATCATCATCATCAGTAACCATGGGTGATCAACCCATTATGCAAGGAGCAAATGGAACACCCGAACTAAGTGTGGCTCTTCGGACAAGCTGCAGATCAGGTCTAAGTCGAGGGGGGTCCCATACTACCACCCGGATGCGGTGAGCACGCTCATCATGGATCAGTAGACAAGACTCTCTTCCTAGTTAAGTTCGACACTAGCAGGCTTCAAAACCCTAACCCGGGCCTCATGCCGGTGCCTTAACATCAAATTATTATTACCCAAAACATTAACATGTTGTTGATTGAATTGAAACCCAACTATCAAACTAAACAGGTGATAGAACAAATGAAAACAAAACTAGAGCGCAAACAAACCTAAGCATGCAACTACGACACAAGGGCCAACAGGGTAAACAAACAACAGTTAATAGGAAGTGGAAGGAAGGCTATATCATGGCTGCAAGGTAAACATATGATAGGATCGAGACACAAGCATCGAATCATAAGGATAGCATAAGGACAACAGAAAGAATCGTTAACAAGTGATGAAAGGCAGCCATAGGCAGCAAGTGAGTATACTTGCCTGGAATCCAGCAAGTAGAGGTGCATCCGAAGAACTTGTCGTTGCTCACATCATCTCAACGTCCTATCCGGGAAGAAGCAACGAACTAGAACAAACACCGGATGCAACAATTACTACTACGGCAAAAGATCCAGCATGATCAAGATATGGATGCATGACAAGTTTAAAGATGCATCAAGATAAACTAGTTGACAAGATAACATAACATAATTAAATGGACCCATATGCAATTTGAGTTGCATATGAAAAGCCCATGAATTATGGTGGAAACAATTGTTTTACAACTAGCCAACAGGTGAAAGTGGATTAGCATGATGCATGGATGAGGAAAACAACAAAATAACAACAATAGGACCAATTGGAAATAAGGTTTACCCATTTTGAAATTCACTTATTAAGTCTTTGGAATTTTGGTTACTTAAAGGGTGTCACCCAAGCATTTGTTATTTTCACCAAGTTAAATTGTTCAAAACAGATAACAAAGTTCATATTTGATTAGAACACAAAATTTTAGGTGGATTACATGTCTCAATTATTGAAAAAGGAATTACAATGATTTAATTATGAATTAAACAAGATTAAACAAGTTTTAATTGAATTGAATTCAAGCGTGAATGTTATTTGAATTTTATTTGTTCAAAACATAAATTCAAATTCATATTTGGAAAGGTTATGTCTTTCTGGTTTGAAAACATATTTTTCATGTTCAAAAATAATTTAATTTGAGCAAGTTATTAATTTAGCAATTTTTAATGAATTAAACAAGGTTTAAATTATTTAACCACTGTTAATTATTCAAAACAGGAAACAAAGTTTATATTTGAAAAGGTGGTTCAAAATGGCATGGAAAACATATTTTATTTGTTGGAAAACAATTTCAAATGATTTAGTTAAGCACATTACCAATTTAATTGCATTAAATAAGAGATGTAACAATTATTCAATTTAAATGTGGCAAACCAGAAAACAAAGTTGATATTCAAGTGTGGCATGTGATTTTGGATGAAATTCATGTTTTGAGTACTTAATTTGGAGCAACCATTTGAAAGTTATTAATTATGCCATTTGGTTTTTCATTTTTAAGAATTATTAAATATCATTAATTTTAATTGCCCAAAATGCAAAACAAAGTTGATAAACAGAAAGTACATTGAATTTGGTCTGAAAAACATATTTTATTTGGGTTAATTGAATTAATTATTAATTACTTATGGAATTAACCAATATTAAGAGGATTTGTTTGGATTTGAAATTTGGAGGAATTTGAAATGATCAAAACAGAAAACAAAAAGCATATTTGAAAAGTTCATGAAATTTTGGTTGGGATACATATAAAAATTGTGCAATTTGGAGTTAATTTGCAATTTTTATAGCTGTTGGAAGTTCACGGACTGTTTTGGGATTCACAGGGACCTAAAGAAAGAAAAAGAAATTGCAGAGGGGCCCCTGGGGCGTTTTACACCCAGGGCAACCCAGCCTGGGCCTCTGCGGCGCGGGCCCGTGCCCAGGTGGAAGCCACGCGGGCGTGTGTGAGCTCTGAGGTGGCAATAGGGGTCGATGACTGGTGGGCCGCGCGCGCGCGATGGGAATAAAAAGGAAAAAGGGGTGCGCCCCTGGGGATCGAACCCAGGACGCCTCGCTGCGCGCACGGATGCAGTACCAGCTGCGCTGCTGCTGTCGGTTTGTTCAGAGTAGCGCTGCAGGGTTTTTTGTGGTTTGTTTCCGTCAGGTACACCTGACGAAACTGAAACTTGGGCGCGGATCGATCGCTGCTGCGGTGATCGTGGTGACCGGCGGTCGCTGCTAGTGCGTCGTGGTGCGTGTGGTCGAGGTGTGCGTGCAGTGGGTGGACAGGAGAGGGGAAGGAGGGATACGTGGCGCTCACCACGGTGGTGTAGACGTCGCTGAACTCGGGGGCGGCGACCGGAGAGGCAGTCGGCGGCAGCTCGACGCCGCGGTCTCCCTGGATCCTCCTGGCATCCGGCGAGGAAGCGAGGGGGGTTATGGGACCACCACGGTTCCATTCCCGCCCTCGGGTGGAGCTTCCGCTGCCCACGACGATGGGACGGTGGAGGGTTCTGACGGCGGGGTGGAGGTGCAGTTTCAGAAAAGAACAGGGGAAGCAGGGAGGAAGAGAGGGCTCGGCGGCGCTAGGGCGAGGGGACTAGGGTTTAGGTTAGGCAGAGGGGGAGGAGGTTGGTGCTTTATGGAGGAGAGGAGCTATGTACGGCAGGCCATCGGGTGGAGGAGGAGGTGATCGGGTGGTGGTGATGCCGTTCGTACAGAGGGTGACGTCGGGGGGGGGGGGGGGGGGAGGAAGACGACAGATCGACGAAGGGGTATCGGGCCACCAGAGGGGAAGTGGGCTGGGGGAGAAAAAAGGATGGGGTGGGCTGAGGGAAAAAAAAATGGGCTGGCTGCCTCCCTCCATTTTTTGCTTTTGATTTTCCTTTTCTCTTCTCTTTTTTTTTTGTAAAGGATGAAAAAGAGAGGGAGGGATAGAGATAGGGTTTTTGGGGGGTTTATTTTATGAAATATTTTATTACTTTTCAAAACAGAAAATAAAAGCAAATGTTGGCATTAATTTCAAACTTTGAATTATTAATTGGATTTTTAAATTGTGATTTGAATTTCCATTAGTAATCATAAGGAGTTGATTTCTCAAACAATTTTTATTCAATGAACTCCACAATTATGAAGACCTTTATTGAATTTTACTTATTTGCAAAATTTTAGTGTTTGAACCACAATTGGATCATGCCCATTATGATTGAGTGGATTTGAATTTGAATTTTCCATTTAGGGTGTTGATTAGAGGGGTTTTTGATTTATCAAGCAATTTAAACAAATCAACTTCAAAACTATTGGAAACAATTGGAGTTGTTTGGTTGCAATTTCTAAATTGGAAAATTTTGGAAAATGTTTGAAGGTTTAATGTGGTTTTGAATTTTGAGTTGTTTTGAAAACAGAAATGCCATGCTTATGTGATGCATGTGATGCAAGCAAAAGAAAACAAACAACTTCCTATCTAGGGTAACACTCCAGGTGTTACAAACGACACCACTAACAAGGGATTGCGCCCTCGCAATCCACCTGCTAACCCGGGAGGGGAAAGAAGTTCGACTATCGATTCTTCATGCTTCCAGTTGATCTCCTCGACACCACTAACAAGGGTTTCTTGCTCGGGCTGATGACGATGTTCTTCCACCAGGAATCTTCCGATGATCGAACCTATTAGGTTAAAGGCTCAGAAAACGTCCACCCACGTAGGATTCTAACACTTTGAAAAATAGACAAGAGGGGAGACTCCAAAACAAATAAGATGGGAGGGGAAAATAGAATAGGGATAAGGAGAAAATCCAGAATCCTATTGAGATGTTTTCCAAAATAGTTTAGTAGAAATAGTTTTGACACTCTAGAAACAACGACCGTTAGCGAGGTTAACCTACAGGCTTTGCGGACCCGTTGCTTCGATAACCATTCGTATCGAAACAATCTCGAGAATCGGAACCAAGGCTCTGATACCATTTGTGACGCCCCGAGATCGGGCACTATGCAGATTTCAGCATTCCCGCCAAAATCCACATAATAACCGATTCCAGGTTGCCACTTGTGATAACATTACAACAGTTCACGAATATTCCGCAACAACAACAGAAAAGATATATACAAGAGGACTCAAACGAGTCAAGGATACAACTGATACAATACAAAGATCCAAACAACAGCGGAAGAAACAACAAAGTGTCCGACTACGGACAAGATCCAAATTGGACTAAGAGTCCTGAAGATAACCGTAGGCGTCCAATCCCTGCCCAGGCCAAGCCGGAGGGATTCCCAAGCTAACGTCGTCAGACTTCAAACCTGTTGACTGCAATGTTGAATATGCAGCCACGAAAAAGATTCGTGGGTCAGTACGGTTAAGTACTGGCAAGTGGATAACCCATACTCACAATATACCGGCGTAACCAGTCATCACAAGATACAAATACTTTGGGTTCAACGGAAAGGAAAGGATTATTGCAAATAAGCGGTAGCGGGCTGCACTAACCAACTACAGAAACTCACTACATCATCCGGCTAACAGAGGGGATAAGATAGCGTATCGTAACCAACTACAACTACTCACCAAACAATACCCATCCAATGTCACCCTCTACTAAGGAAGCAACCCAAGGATAACTCACACTGTTGGATTAATGATGTTCAACTTATTGTGTCAATAAGACTATTACTAGTCAAGTTATTATCATTAGGTGTAAGTTGTCTGAGTACTTGTTAGCCAGTACTTTCACCAAGTCGTCACATAACCGCGGACAACACGGCTTCTCGAGAAGATTTATCCCTGCAGGGTGTGCTCCAGTACCCGTACACACTCAAGCCACCAACTAAAACTCAGGTTGGCTCGACACGACCCAAACCATCTCTACAACCCATCCTAGGAGCCACGGAGCTATAAGGTCCCAGCCATGCAGCCGAATACTCAGCGCAGGTGTGCAAAACTCCCGCAGGACACAACACCCCGGCACTACAGGCCTCGCCCTATATGCATCATCATCATCAGTAACCATGGGTGATCAACCCATTATGCAAGGAGCAAATGGAACACCCGAACTAAGTGTGGCTCTTCGGACAAGCTACAGATCAGGTCTAAGTCGAGGGGGGTCCCATACTACCACCCGGATGCGGTGAGCACGCTCATCATGGATCAGTAGACAAGACTCTCTTCCTAGTTAAGTTCGACACTAGCAGGCTTCAAAACCCTAACCCGGGCCTCCTGCCGGTGCCTTAACATCAAATTATTATTACCAAAAACATTAACATGTTGTTGATTGAATTGAAACCCAACTATCAAACTAAACAGGTGATAGAACAAATGAAAACAAAACTAGAGCGCAAACAAACCTAAGCATGCAACTACGACACGAGGGCCAACAGGGTAAACAAACAACAGTTAATAGGAAGTGGAAGGAAAGGCTATATCATGGCTGCAAGGTAAACATATAATAGGATCGAGACACAAGCATCGAATCAACAGGCTAGAATAAGAACAACGGAAGAATCGGTAACAAGTGATGAAAGGCAGCCATTTGGCAGCAAGTGAGTATACTTGCCTGAGATCCAGCAAGTAGAGGTAGATCCACAGAACTTGTCGTTGCTCACATCATCTCAACGTCCTATCCGGGAAGAAGCAACGAACCTCGAACAAACACCGGATGCAACAATTACTACTACGGCAAAAAGATCCAGCATGATCAAGATATGGATGCATGACAAGTTTAAAGATGCATCAAGATAAACTAGTTGACAAGATAACATAACATAATTAAATGGACCCATATGCAATTTGAGTTGCATATGAAAAGCCCATGAATTATGGTGGAAACAATTGTTTTACAACTAGCCAACAGGTGAAAGTGGATTAGCATGATGCATGGATGAGGAAAACAACAAAATAACAACAATAGGACCAATTGGAAATAAGGTTTACCCATTTTGAAATTCACTTATTAAGTCTTTGGAATTTTGGTTACTTAAAGGGTGTCACACAAGCATTTGTTATTTTCACCAAGTTAAATTGTTCAAAACAGATAACAAAGTTCATATTTGATTAGAACACAAAATTTTAGGTGGATTACATGTCTCAATTATTGAAAAAGGAATTACAATGATTTAATTATGAATTAAACAAGATTAAACAAGTTTTAATTGAATTTAATTCAAGTGTGAATGTTATTTGAATTTTATTTGTTCAAAACATAAATTCAAATTCATATTTGGAAAGGTTATGTCTTTCTGGTTTGAAAACATATTTTTCATGTTCAAAAATAATTTAATTTGAGCAAGTTATTAATTTAGCAATTTTAAATGAATTAAACAAGGTTTAAATTATTTAACCACTGTTAATTATTCAAAACAGGAAACAAAGTTTATATTTGAAAAGGTGGTTCAAAATGGCATGGAAAACATATTTTATTTGTTGGAAAACAATTTCAAATGATTTAATTAAGCACATTACCAATTTAATTGCATTAAATAAGAGATGTAACAATTATTCAACTTAAATGTGGCAAACCAGAAAACAAAGTTGATATTCAAGTGTGGCATGTGATTTTGGATGAAATTCATGTTTTGAGCATTTAATTTGGAGCAACCATTTGAAAGTTATTAATTATGCCATTTGGTTTGTCATTTTTAAGAATTATTAAATAGCATTAATTTTAATTGCCCAAAATGCCAAACAAAGTTGATAAACAGAAAGTACATTGAATTTGGTCTGAAAAACATATTTTATTTGGGTTAATTGAATTAAGTATTAATTACTTATGGAATTAACCAAAATTAAGAGGATTTGTTTGGATTTGAAATTTGGAGGTATTTGAAATGATCAAAACAGAAAACAAAAAGCATATTTGAAAAGTTCATGAAATTTTGGTTGGGATACATATAAAAATTGTGCAATTTGGAGTTAATTTGCAATTTTTATAGCTGTTGGAAGTTCAGGGACTGTTTTGGGATTCACAGGGACCTAAAGAAAGAAAAAGAAATTGCAGAGGGGCCCCTGGGGCGTTTACACCCAGGGCAACCCAGCCTGGGCCTCTGCGGCGCGGGCCCGTGCCCAGGTGGCAGCCACGCGGGCGTGTGTGAGCTCTGAGGTGGCAACAGGGGTCGATGACTGGTGGGCCGCGCGCGCGCGATGGGAATAAAAAGGAAAAAGGGGTGCGCCCCTGGGGATCGAACCCAGGACGCCTCGCTGCGCGCACGGATGCAGTACCAGCTGCGCTGCTGCTGTCGGTTTGTTCAGAGTAGCGCTGCAGGGTTTTTTGTGGTTTGTTTCCGTCAGGTACACCTGACGAAACTGAAACTTGGGCGCGGATCGATCGCTGCTGCGGTGATCGTGGTGACCGGCGGTCGCTGCTAGTGCGCCGTGGTGCGTGTGGTCGAGGTGTGCGTGCAGTGGGTGGACAGGAGAGGGGAAGGAGAGATACGGGGCGCTCACCACGGTGGTGTAGACGTCGCTGAACTCGGGGGCGGCCACCGGAGAGGCAGTCGGCGGCAGCTCGACGCCGCGGTCTCCCTGGAGCCTCCTGGCATCCGGCGAGGAAGCGAGGGGGGTTATGGGACCACCACGGTTCCATTCCCGCCCTCGGGTGGAGCTTCCGCTGCCCACGACGATGGGACGGTGGCGGGTTCTGACGGCGGGGTGGAGGTGCAGTTTCAGAAAAGAACAGGGGAAGCAGGGAGGAAGAGAGGGCTCGGCGGCGCTAGGGCGAGGGGACTAGGGTTTAGGTTAGGCAGAGGGGGAGGAGGTTGGTGCTTTATGGAGGAGAGGAGCTATGTACGGCAGGCCATCGGGTGGAGGAGGAGGTGATCGGGTGGTGGTGATGCCGTTCGTACAGAGGGTGACGTCGGGGGGATGAAGACGACAGATCGACGAAGGGGTATCGGGCCACCAGAGGGGAAGTGGGCTGGGGGAGAAAAAGGGATGGGGTGGGCTGAGGAAAAAAAAACAGATGGGCTGGCTGCCTCCCTCCATTTTTTGCTTTTGATTTTCCTTTTCTCTTCTCTTTTTTTTTGTAAAGGATGAAAAAGAGAGGGAGGGATAGAGATAGGGTTTTTGGGGGGTTTATTTTATGAAATATTTTATTAGTTTTCAAAACAGAAAATAAAAGCAAATGTTGGCATTAATTTCAAACTTTGAATTATTAATTGGATTTTAAAATTGTGATTTGAATTTCCATTAGTAATCATAAGGAGTTGATTTCTCAAACAATTTTTATTCAATGAACTCCACAATTATGAAGACCTTTATTGAATTTTACTTGTTTGCAAAATTTTAGTGTTTGAACCACAATTGGATCATGCCCATTATGATTGAGTGGATTTGAATTTGAATTTGCCATTTAGGGTGTTGATTAGAGGGGGTTTTGATTTATCAAGCAATTTAAACAAATCAACTTCAAAACTATTGGAAACAATTGGAGTTGTTTGGTTGCAATTTCTAAATTGGAAAATTTTGGCAAAAGAAAACAAACAACTTCCTATCTAGGGTAACACTCCAGGTGTTACAATAATATTCAGTTGTTATTCTATCTCCAAGTTCAGAATTAAATTTATGTCATCATGCTACAACCAATATAGCCGTTGAAAAGTGAGTTTTCAAAGGAAAATCTTTGTACGGTTGTGAAGAAATAAATAAATAAGAGTTCCTAATCTTGTCTCTAAGACTAGCTTATGGTTTGTGAGATGATCACATTTTCCCGATCATCGACTTGGTTAAAAAGTCTAGCAAAACATAAGAGTTTATTGTTAGGGTAACAATAGTACTGAATCGATCCAAGTATATTGCTAAAAGGGACTAAAAAATTGTAATGTATTTAGAAAAGTACATATGGAGTTTTCATTGACTATAATTCTTATAATATGAGAATATCTAGTGATCTCACGATCACAAGTTATACTTTGGATATTACCAACCATCTTATCGTGACCGGGGATCATAACATTGATGTATGGGTGTAATCTAGAAAATGTAATGAAACTGAGATCATTAAATACTAGTACTTAACTCCTCTAAATTATAGAGAGACGTGCTCAGTATCACTAATGTGAACCAATCTCACGGTCATCGGGGATATGGATGAGAAAAAAAGGACGATATCAGTAACGAGTTCTATATGTGCTATGATCAAAGAGTTTGATTAGAAAACATCACATAGTCTCAACTCGTGATATCATTGGTATCGTGAAGTTAAGGTAATGAGTGCAATGAGAAGGACTATGATCTACTCAAGTGGAGCCATTGACTACACCCATTGATACACAAGCTACCCAACAAGATGCACCAAGCCCTCAAGCTACAAATCAAGGCCAAGCTAATGATCAAGATCATTCTATCGATCAAGGCCAAGATAACACTCAAGGCCAAGCTCACAATGAAGGACAAGGACAAGACACTCATGTTGGTGATAGAACCCAACACATAAGAGATCCATCTACCATTGAGGAACAAGATCAAGGACGAGATGGACATGACTCTGATGATGAATGTGATCATGAAGCCATATCCAAGGAGTCTTTGGAGGAGTTGCTAGAGCGTAGGGCAAAGAGAAGGCTAGAAAATCTTGCTCGTGTCGGTCCCACGAAGGACATGGTTCTTGGAAAAGTTCGTGGAAGGGTATTCACAAGAAGACAATTGGTGGATTTTAGCAAGGCTCATGCTTTCGTCTCTCACATTGAGCCCAAGAAGGTCTATTAAGCGCTTGAAGACCAAGATTGGCTTGAACCTATGCATGATGAGCTCAACAACTTTGAGCGCAATCAAGTGCGTAAGTTAGTGCCAAGGCCAAAAGATTGAAAGAACGCATCAGCACCAAATGGGTATTCAAGAACAAGCAAGATAAAAATGGTATCGTAATTCGCAACAAGGAGAGATTGGTAGCTCAAGGCTTTTCTCAAGTCGAAGGTGTCGATTTCGGTGAAACTTTCGCTCCCGTAGCTCGTCTTGAATCTATTCGTATCGTGCTTGCCTATGCTTCTCATCATAATTTCAAACTACAACAAAGGGATGTTAAAAGTGCTTTCTTGAATAGTCCTATCCATGAGTTGGTATATGTCAAGCAACCTCCGGGTTTCGAGGATCCCAACCACCCCGATTATGCCTACAAACTCGATAAGGCTCTCTATGGACTTAAACAAGCTCCACGTGTGTGGTACGAGAATCTTAAAGAGTTTCTAATGGACCGTGGGTTCAATGTTGGTTTAATCGATCCCACCATTTTCACGAAAAAGGTTGGAGGTGACTTGTTCATATGCCAACTCTATGTGGATGATATCATTTTTGGTTCTACTAACGCCAAGTTCAATGATGAGTTTTGCAAGCTTATGACGGACAAATTTGAGATGTCTATGATGGGCGAGTTGGAGTATTTTCTTGGCTTTGAGATCAAGAAACACCCCGAAGGCACTTTCATCAAGCAAGCCAAGTATACACAAGACATGCTCAAACGATTCAACATGCATGACGCCAAGCCCATGAAAACCCCCATGCCGACGACTCTTGACTTGAAACCCGACCCGAACGGTAAAGAGGTAGATCAAAAGGTATACCGCTCCATGATTGGCTCCTTGATCTACCTTTGTGCATCTAGACCCGATATTATGTGCAGTGTAGGTAAATGTGCAAGGTTTCAAGCCTCTCCGATGCAAAGTCATTTTGAAGAGGTTAAACGTATCTTTTGCTATTTAGTTCATACCCCAAACTTTGATCTTTGGTGTTCCAAGGGTTCAAGCTTTCAGCTCATCGGGTACTCGGATGCGGATTATGCGGGAGATCAGACGGATAGGAAGTCTACATACGGTGGTTGTCAATTTCTTGGCCGCTCTTTGTTATGTTGGTCTTCCAAGAAGCAAAATTGCATCGCTTTAACGTGAGTCATGCTTTTGGCCCCAAGATATATATTCGCGGCTCCTTGGTATAGACTCAAACAAGGTGGTGCTGGCCACCAACATTTCTTTCTTTGTTATGTTGATTGTATTTTTTTTGCCCTCTTCTCGTTTTTGTGTTTGTGTTTTCATTGCCGTTGTTTTTGTTTTTCTCGTTTTTGGAGACTCATATCTTATCTCTTGTTTTTCCAAAACTCTGTGTGTGCGGGAACCCCGGAAATTTCGGCCTAAGGCCTGGAAATTTCCGGCCCCGTGATACTTGTCTTGGAAATTTTCCCTCATTTCCTCTGTGCAGCTCTCAAAAGGCACTCCAGAAATTTGAGCGGAAATTTCCGGGACAAATATCCGAGGGCCGGAATATTCCGTGTCTTAAGCCGGGAAATTTCCGGGTTTCGAGATTTCCCCTGAAACTCCACCCCAATCCGTTGTGCCCCCTCACAGAAGGCACCCCGGATTTTTGGGGCGGAATTTTCGGGTGAAATCTCGGCCCCCAGGAAATTTTCGGCCTTAACACTGGAATATTCCGGGGTAAGCGGCTGGGGGCTATAAATAGGCGACGAGAGGGGAGTTCCTAGATCTTTTCCCCTCCCCTCGCCTCCACTCCCTCCCCAACCGCCGCCGCCGCCTCCGAGCTTCCCGGGAGGCCTCGTCGCCTCCTATCCCCATCTTCCGGCTACCTTTTGCGGATCAAGAGACCGCACATCCGTGCTCATCCATGGAACTCGGTACGTGTCATGTTTTCTCCGCAATCTAGGGTTTCTCGGTCGATTAGATCTCGGTAGATTCAATCTCCCACGAGTTTAGGGTTGGAACTTCCTTTACCAGTCTAGTTTATCCCTTATTGTTCCTCCCTTTGCACTCTCATCTTGTATTAGATTCGTTCCAGGCCTGGATTCATAGACCTAATGTGATTTTTCCAGGGCCGGAAATTTCCACCCCCCATGCCGGAATTTCTGCCCCCCGGAAATTTCAGCAAGGGCCGGAATTTCCGGCCTGCTCTGAATCTTTTACAGAGATCTCTTATTCCACTCCTCAAAGATGTGAGCCCATATTTGATATTGTTTCTTGCTTTTCTTTTTGGTTTGCTTTCGCTTTTCTCGCAGATGGTTCAAGCTCTAGGCCCGCCAAGGTGACTCGTCAACGTTAGCGTGATGAACAACAAGAGTATGAGCGTCAGCGCAATGCCGATAGGGAAGCTCGTAGGGCCAACAAGCAACAGGGCAAGGCTGCTCTCAACGTGGCCACCATGTCTGTAGCTGAGTTCAAGGCATGGCGCTCCAAGGCATGGTACACTGAGGGTCCTCAGGACCCAACTATTGATTCATGCTTCTGGCATGTGGAGCAGGAGACTCTGTTCAAGCAAGTTTACACAGTGATGAGCAAGCCAGTCTGCCCAATGAAGTATATGAACTTTGCACACATGGCTGCCAATCCTGCCTACTTCAATAACTCTGTCCATCTTGCTGAGCTCCTTGGACTACGCCATCTCATGGAGACCCAATGCTCCTACAACACCACCTTCATCCAGCAGTTCTTCGCCACCCTGGTTATTGATGAATCTGAGGAGATTTGTATGTCCTGGATGTCTGGCCCTCGCTTGCTCACTTCCACGTTCCATGATTTTGCTACTGAGCTCGGGTATCCGTTTGCTGGCCTCGATGTCCCTCAGGGTGCTCGCATGCACATCCATGGCATAGAGTATGAGAAGAACAAGTTGGTTGAGTTGTATGGTACTCGTGGTGTGGTGGGTTCTGCCATGGGCCTCTATGCTATCTATGACATCCTCTTGCGCATGTTCCGGGAGACCATTGCCCCTAGCGGTGGCAACAATGATGAGATTCGTGGCGGTTTGGTGAACCTCATGCACCATCTTCCTGACTTTCACCAAGGGAGATCTTGAGGATACTGAGCGCCACAAGATTTATGTGATGGACTTCATCTTCAATGAGATCCACTATGCTCTCTTCCACCGCAAGGTGCCAACTTATGCACCATACATCATGAAGCTCATCAAGTCCAGGTATCCCGCTGATCTTTGTGATGATCTTGAGTTTGACTGTGAGACGCACAAGGACGTGAAACTATGCAAGAAGGGCTCGCATGAGACAGCCTCTTCCGGGTACAAAGAAGTGCTCCTAGATTGTTCGTTCCATTGAGAAGGTGATGTGCATGAATGTCTGCATCCACAAGGAGTACTACGATGCCTATGTCGAGCGCCGCACCATTTTTGAGAACCATCACGCCATCATGATAGCTCTCAATGTGCCCAACATTATTGCTCCTCAACGTGCCAAGATTCCCTACCGCAACTGGAACAACCATGATGTGGACTGGGATCTCGATGTGCCTGATGATGATGACATCGCCACTGCTACTGAGAAGGAAGACTACACCGAGCATGCCAATGGTGAGGATGACGATGCCATGGCCTAGAGCTTGTTCCTTGGGACGTAGTGCATCTTTCTCTCTTTTTGGTATCCTGATGCCAAAGGGGGAGAAGATCTAGAGATCGGGGGATTTGCTTGGGTGGGCTGCTTGTTTTTATCTCTCGTGCTTTTCGAACTTCATTTTCTTCGCGACCGTTTATTCGTGGATTTCCTATTCGTGAACTTATATTATCGGGAGGCATGTCTCCTAAGTTATGATTATCTGTGTTTTTTTATTTCCTATCGTATTGTTGGATTATCACTATGCAAATACCCTTGTTGTCACCACTAACCAAAAAGGGAGAGATTGAAAGCTCATGTCTCCTCTAATGATTTTGGTGATGATAACAACGCGGGTATGTTTACTAACCATATGGTTTAAGTGTATACAGCTGGACTCACATATAATTCACGATGATATTCTCGAGAAGTTACACAAAGATTTTCTGAAGAAGGAAAAACAGCAGTCAGATTATTCAGGACACTTGCCCGGAATTTCCGGGTGATATAGGAAGAATATCCGGCCTCAGCCCCGGAATATTCCGGCCCTCTCGAGGCTCCAAAAAATGAAGTCTTGGCCTCCAACTGCCCGCTCGCAGAAGCTGGCGCGGAAATTTGCCCGAAAATTTCCGGCCCCTTGGTCCTTAGCAGAATTTGGAGGTGTCGTTGCTGCCCGCTCTTAGATGCTGGGGCGGAAATTTGCCCACATATTTCAGGGGCAAATTTTCGCCCCCTGGTCCTTAGCAAAAAATCGGATGGGTCGCTGCTGCCTGCTTGCAGAGATGGGGACGGAATATTGGCCGGAAAATTCTGGCCTCGGATTATTAAATAATCTGCCCCCCGGAGATTTCAAATATCCGGCCTGGCTACCCTGGAAATTTCCGGTACTAACACCGGAATATTCCGGCCCTAGAGAGAAGCAACGGTTAGATCGTGGAGGAGGCTATAAATAGTTGTCTTCTTACTCTAGACAGCTAGTTCGTCCATTCCTCTCTCCTCCATTGTTCAAGAGCTCAAAACGCCCAGATCTCCCTCCTCCTCCAACCAAACTCGAGGCCCTTCAAGGATCTGATGGAGGAGGCCTAGATCTACCTTTCTACCAAGCCAAAAAATTGTTTTCCCATACCATACCCCTTGGGATCTTGTAAATCTCTTGGTTGCTTTGTCATCCTAGAGAAACCCTAGTGCTTGTAGCTTCCACCTTGTGGCAAGAAGCTTCAGACTGTTAAGAGCCTCCATCTCAGTTGTGGAGTAGCCTCAACCCCCTTGTAAAGGTTTGGTCAACGCCTTCAAGTCGAACTCATAATGGAAACGAGAATCTCCCTCACCGGAGAAGCTCAAGGAGAAAAAGGTGTGCACAACCGTGCTATTGAGGAGTGCCTAGGTGGCTCCCCACCTCTCCAACGTAGACGTACTTCGGAACTATGGGAAACATATCCTTGTCTCCGTGTTTTCACTTGTGGTTATCCTGTTCCTTGCATTTACTTCTGTTGCATACTTGTTTCTTATCACATAGGGTGTCTACCTAGTTTCCCATCTAGATAACCAAGTTGTTTACTTCCTAAAGCCCATCTAAAAGTGAAAAAGGATTAAAATTTGTATGTAACCTATTCACCCCCTCTAGTTGACCACTGTATACTTTCAAGTGTTTTTCCTCATCGAATGTGACATCTAGAGAGGTTTCTCCCATGGATTCGGCTTTTCTTTCTGGGAAAATTCTGTAGAACTTCACATTGTTGTGGTTTAATTGCTTCCGGGATAACCAGAGCTTCTCCAATGTACCGAGGTACAAAAGGTTTATGCTGGCGCCGCCATCCATAAGGACCTTGTGGAGTCTAGTATTCTCCACGATTGGGCTCACCACTAATGCGTGTGCTCCAAGGTCCGGGATATGTGGCGGATGGTCTCTATGATCCCATGTGATTGTCGTCTCAGCATACTTCAGGAATCTTGTGCTGGAAGGCATAGTGGAATTTATTTCCCGCCATGCGGATTTCACCTTTCTAGCAGATGATGTTGCCAAGAAAGTGTGATTTATGCTCTCCTGTACTTTGGGGAACTTAGGTTCTCCCTTCCTTTGGTGTTCCTGGATTTTCTCATATGTGTCAGAGGTGTTGTCTACGTCTCCGGCTTTGGGCTTGGGTTTTGGGTTGTACTTTCTTTTGAAGTTTTTTCCCTTGTACCCGCTGTCTGAATCTCGCTTGAATTCACTGTTCAGGCGGCATTGCTAGTTTGAGTGCATTGCGTCCCAAAACCTAGAGTGGTGGAGGCATGGCTCCTGCCTTACTTTGTCTCAGTCCATCTTCTAGATGTCTTCATTGAAGTATGGTTCTTTGTACTTTCCCTTCCACTTTCCGCCATTGGATGGTCCTCCTTTGCCAAAGGCGGCGTTTACTTCCTTCTGGGGTTTTGGCAAATATTGGTTGGGCTTTCGATCGACTTTTCGCTACCTTTGACTGTTTATGTGTTGGTCGAGTTTTCTGCAATTCTTGTCGCCTGCTGCTGCATGCTTATTTGTGGTTGTCAGCATAGATCCGAGGTTCGGATGGTCGGTTGAAGTGATCATGAACTTGACCAAACCGCTCCTTAAACCATTGATAAACGCGTGCATTTCTCGGAGGTCGCTTACCCCCTCGCAGTTATTCTTCAATGCGGTCCATCGTGAGATGTAATCCACATTGGTTTCGTTGTCATACTGGACATAGTTTTGTAGCTCGTTGATGCTCTTGGGGCGTTTGTACGTACCCCGGAAGTGCTGGGTGAAACCCCTGGCCATGTCCTCCCAGCTGTTGACAGATTTTGGCCCAAGGCTTTCGATCCATGTCCTTGCTCCTTGGATTAACATCAAGGGCAAAAAGAAAACTGCTTCCAGGTTGGTTCCGCCATGAACTTTCACCGCCGTGTGGTAATCTGGCAGCCAGGTATCCGGGTTGGTGGATCCAACATAGCGTTTGTGCGTCGCCCAGACTTTGGCGAATCCTGCGTGGAGCTCACGATGTTGGATGGTATCCCCAAAGCACTTGGGCCCTAGGTAATTTGCATCCTTGGCTTCTCTTATCGCATCCAGCATTCCTCGCGCATCAGAGTGCACAGATCTTGAATGGTGTGAGCCACTGTGCCTTGAGTGTTTGTGTCTTGGCTCGGCTTCCTCCTTTGCCGCTGGTTTAGTTTGTGGCCTGGGGGGCCTTCGATCTATGTGTCTTGCCTCATCGTCGTGTTGCGGAGAATGTGAGCGCTCCTGTCTCTGTCGTCCCGCTGATATTCCGCGTACACCAGTTGGTTTTGCCGGGGGTGGTAAGTCATCCCAATGAGGAATATCCTCCTTATGAGGGGCTGAGTTTTTCTCGCCTTTTTCCTCAAGCTTTCCATGATTGGAGCCTATTTTTGATGTTTCATCGTCCTTTTGTTCCTTACCCTTCTCTTTCAAGGCTTTGGAGAGGCTTGGCGGAAGAACTGTTACAGTATGGGTTCTGCAGAGCTGAGAATTCTCTAACAGCTTCCCGGAACGTGTTTCACCATTTTGCTGCTGGACCAATGTCTGACGCGGCTGCACCTTCCCATACTTTATTTTGTATCCCGGCTAGTAGCGATCATCGTTAATGATTTCATAGGCTACCGTCGCGTTTACTGCCGAGGTCCCAAACACAATCTCTCCCTTGGAGTTTTTTCGTGTGGATTCCTTCGTCCAATTGACGGTTGCGATCCGTTGGCGGGCTAGATCATCTTTGTTCGCCGTTGGTTTAACAACCTTGGACCGGACGGCGGATCTCTTGAAGCGCCTCTCCTACTCCTCAACGGAAGCTTGGGCTTCCTTGATGGCTTCTTGTGTACTCTTCAGCTCCATGCCTTTGTTCTCTAGGTAGTCAGTCTGTTTCATTAACAGCTGGTATTTGGCTTCCAGGAACTGCGAGGGCTCCGCGGGATCAACTAGGGTTCGTAGCAGAGCATACTCAGCATATTCGTCAATGATCTCCAAAGGTGGTGAGGTTTTTTTCTTCCCACGACGTCTTTCGTACCGCTGGGCCCACCTTCATCCAATGGCTTGTCCTGGAGATCCGCCTTTTCGGTGGCGGGGGCGGCGATTTGTACTTCGCATTCTGGAATTGTCCTTCCAGAGAGGGCAGGTTCTGGCCTTTGCCATTCGGAAATTCAGGAGCCGGCTTTTTGAGGGCCTATGCTTCCTTAGAGGGAATTTGTTCATCCTCTGCTGTTGGTTTTGCCAGCTCCGCCATGTAGACGCTGGTGGAGAATTCAGAGGCCCTCCGGACTTTTTCGGCAAAGTCAATGCCATCTTCATCGGAATTAGTTCCGGCTTCCGAGTCTATTTTACCGTAAGTGGTGGCTAAGATAGATTCGAGCTTTGAGTTTTCTTTCAAAGGCTCACCTTGCACCATACCAACAAACATAGATCTAGGATCTTGCATTGGAAGTGATGACCCACAAGTATATGGGATCGCAACAGTCCTCGAGGGAAGTAAAACCCAAATTTATTGATTCGACACAACGGGAGCCAAAGAATATTTATAAGCCTTAACAACTGAGTTGTCAATTCAGCTGCACCTGGAAGTAGATTTGCTCGCAACAGTTTATCATTGATAACAGAGTTATAGCAGCAGTAGTAGTAAAATAACAGCAGGAATAAAATAGTGGCAGCAGTAGCAATTGCAGAAAACACCAGGATGGGAGTACCGTAGGCATAGAGGGAATGGATGAATGGTTTTTGCATATATAACATAGGTCATGTAATAACCTAAACATGCGCATTGCAGATAATAATAATAAAGCATCCAAGTTCTAGGCTAACCATAGGCATGTGTTCCAATATAGTCATACGTGCTCGCAATGAGAAACTTGCACAACATCTTTTGTCCTACTAGCCCGTTGCAGCGGGGCCTCAAAGGAAACTACTGGTAATTAAGGTGTTCCTTTAATAAAGCACTGGAGAAAAGCACTAACACTCTGTGAGCAAACGTGATCCTCACATCAAAACCATCCCCTCCGGTTTTCCCAATTTCTGTCACTTTGGGGCCTCGGGTTCTGGACAATGACATGTGTAAATAACTTGCAGATATGATCAAGAAACATAATTATACACATGAAACAATAACATGTTCAGATCTGAGATCATGGCACTCGGGCCCTAGTGACAAGCATTAAGCATAACAAGTTGCAACAACGGTAGAAAACACTAACAATGGATACTAGGCACTATGCCCTAACAATCTAGCATTATTACATGATCGATCTCATATAATCCCTTCCATCCCACTCAGTCTACAACAGTGTTTACTCACACATGGACGGGGGAATCATGGATGGTTGATGGAGAAGAGGTGGCGATGTCGATGGCGATGATCTCTTTCGAATCCTCGTCCCGGCAGGGCGCCAGAACAGGAACTTCTGGTCCCCGAATTGAGTTTTGAGGTGGCGGCGGCGCTCTGTTGTGTTTCTGTGGAATATGACAAACCCCCTCGCATTTTAGGTTTACGGGGCATATGTAGTCGAAAGGGGATCCAGAGGGGGTGGAGGTGCCCCCACACCTCCTAGCGGTGCGGCCTAGGAGGGGGCACACACAGGGGTGGTCTGGCCCCTCCTGGCCCCCCTCCAAGTGTTCTTCTGGCTCCCGGGGTCCTCTGGCAATATAAGCTTAATGGGGTCTTTTCTGGGCAATTTCTCGAAAGTTAATTTTTCTGCACCAAAACGAGACAGCAAGGTAATTCTGCTGAAAACAACGTTAGTCCGTGTTAGTGGTACCCAAAACTCACAAGTTTAGAGGAAAACAATCAGAAAAGTGTTTGGAAAAGGAGATACGTTTTGGATGTATCAACTCCCCCAAGCTTAGCTTATCGCTTGTCCTCAAGCAATTCAGTGACAACTGAATGCGATAAAAGACTTTTACAAACACATTTGTTTCATATAATGTAAATATACTCACTATATGATCATGTGCTGAGGCAATTCATAATAAGATGTATGCAAGATAAAAGTCACCTAGCAGTTATGCAATCCATGAAGATATGCCAACAAACTAATAATAAACAACATGAAGTATATCAATCTGCGGGATTCAATGCTCATAATAGGGTATGATAAAATGTACTCGCTTGCCCTTAATAATAAAGCAAAACATAAATGCTAGGTGATACGTCCAAAACGTATCTCCTTTTCCGAACACTTTTCTTATTGGTTTCTTCTAAATTTGTGAGTTTTGGATACCACTAACACGGACTAATGTTGTTTTCAGCAGAATTACCTTGGTGTCTCATTTTTGTGTAGAAAAATCAACTTTCGGCAAATTTCCCAGAAAAGATCCCATTGGTCCTAAAACACCAGAAGACCCCGGGAGCCAGAAGGGGGCCAGGAAAGGGGCCAGGAGGGGCCACACCACCCCCTGGCGCCCCCCTTGGCCGCGCCGCCAGGTGGTGTGGGCCACTCCCTCACCCCCTCATACTCCCCTTTCGACTACATATGCCCATAACCTAAAACCCGAGGGGGTTCGTCATATTCCACATAAACACAACAGAGCGCCGCCGCCACCTCGAAACTTGATTCGGGGAACAGAAGTTCCTGTGTCGGCGCCCTGCCGGGACGGGGATTCGAAGGAGATCATCGCCATCGACACTGCCACCTCTTCTCCATCAACCATCCATGATTCCCCCTCCCTGTGTGAGTAAACACCACTGTAGGCTGAGAGGGATGGAACGGATTGGATGAGATTGATCATGTAATAATGCTAGATTGTAAGGGCATAGTGCCTAGTATCCATTGTTAGTGTTTTCTACTGTTGTTGCAACTTGTGATGCTTAATGCTTGTCACTAGGGCCCGAGTGCCATGATCTCAGATGTGAACATGTTATTGTTTCATGAGTATAATTATGTTTCTTGATCATATCTGCAAGTTGTTTACACATGTCATTGTCCGGAACCCAAGGCCCCAAAGTGACAGAAATTGGGACAGCCGGAGGGGATGGTTGTGATGTGAGGATCACGTGTGTTCACGGAGTTTTAATGCTTTGCTCCAGTGCTTTATGAAAAGGAGCACCTTAATTACCAGTAGTTTCCCTAGAGGCCCCGCTATCACGGGCTGGTAGGACAAAAGATGGTATGCAAGTTTCTCATTGCGAGCACGTATGACAATATTGGCACACATGCCTATGGTTAGCCTAGAACTTGGATGCTTTATTATTATTATCTGCAGTGCCCGTGTTAGATTATTACATGACCTATGTTATCCATGCAACGCCCGTCCATCCATTCCCTCTATGCCTATGGTACTTCCCATCCTGTTGTTTTCCGCGATTGCTACTACTGTTACTATTTTACTACTACTGTTATTTTATTCCTACTGCTGCTATAAAACTGTTACCACTGATAAATTGTTGCGAGCAAGTCTACTTTCAGGTGCAGCTGAATTGACAACTCAGTTGTTAAGGCTAATAAATATTCTTTGGCTCCCCTTGTGTCGAATCAATAAATTTGGGTTTTACTTCCCTCAAAGACTGTTGCGATCCCCTATACTTGTGGGTCATCAAGACTATTTTCTGGCGCCGTTGCCGGGGAGCATAGCTTTATTTATTTGCTCACTTGATCATGATATTGTTTGCTGCAAGCCATTCATCATGTGCAAGACTCGTGATGGAAAAGTCCCTATATTACAGTCCACTACAAGAAGAGGTACAACTCTGAACACCCCTGTTGCTCTTGATTCACCGTCTGTTATGAGTAAGCTTCTTACTCCACCACATGCGACACGTACTGTTACTTCTGCTGAGTCTGAGAATATTTCTGATACTTTAGATGATGCTTCTACTTTGCTTGATGATACTTGTTCTCTAGGTCCTTTCCTAGATGCTACTATTGCTAAATCCAAACAACTTAAAAATGCTGAAATTTCTGTTGCAAATATTGGTACACCTATTAATTCGACTAAGCTTATTGATGATCTTGATGAAACCTATATTGAACTTAATGACGATTTTATTGAAGAAGCTCGTGCTACTACTGGTGCAAGTGCTCTTAAGAGTCTTCTTGCAAGACATGCTGTGAAATATAAATGTTCTCTTGATGCTAAGTTTGCCACATCTCCCATACACATTATAGACAAGGATTATGATTTCTCTTTAGATTTATCTTATATATCTATTGTTGAGAAGGAACATTTTTATGGAACTGAAAGTAAAAGTGCTATGGAACACATGAATGAGCTCTCATCTTTGAGTAGTTTATTTTCTAATGATACTAAGCTGCGCACTTATTTTGTTAGAAAGATCTTCCCTTTCTCATTGAAAGATGAAGCTAAAATTTGGTTTAACAATCTATCACCTAGGTCTATTACTAATCCTATGGATTTGGTTAATGCTTTCTTTCAAAAATATTTTCCTGCTAGTGCCCAACATGCTGCTGTGCAGGACATCTTTAACTTTGAGCAAATTGAACGAGAAAAATTGCCTTAATCTTGGACAAGGTTTTGTTCTTTAATAAGAGCTAGCCCTGGATACCCATTACCTAAAAATGAGCTCCTAGATATATTTTATAATGGACTAACTATTGAATCTAGGACATACCTGGATAGTTGTGCTGGTTGTGTTTTCAGGAAAAGAATTCCAGAAGAAGCTGAGGAATTAATGGCTAAAATAGCCAAAAATAATGATGATTGGAATATACCTGAGCCTACACCTACACCAGAGCCTATACCCAAGAAGAGAGGGATGATTGAATTAAATGATGAAATGATGAAGGAAGCCAAGAAATCTCTTAAAGAGAGGGGTATTAAATTTGCAGATGTGAAGAATTTACCTCCTATAGAAGAATTATGTAAGCCTATTCCTCATCCATCAACTGTTCAGGTACACTCTCTCCAATACTTTGATAATAGAGATATTCCTTATTCTAAACCACCTGATCAATGCTTAGATCAATTTAATAATTATGTTGTTAAGCAAGACAACTTTAATAGGAGAGTGCAAAATCACCTTATGGAAAACTCTAGAGCTATTGATAATTTGCATGTTATTATTGAAAGAACCTCTAATGATGTTAAAATGCTTGTTAAACATTTTCAGATGGTTCAAACTCAAATTGATCAACTTACTAAAGTGCAAAAAGACATGCTAGCTAATGCTTCTAGAGATAAACATGTTTGTGAAATAATTACTAGAAGTGGTGTTTCTACTCAGGACCCCTTGTATCCTGAAGGACATCCTAAAAGAATTGAACAAGATTCCCAGCAACATAAAAAAAAATAGTTCTCCTTCTAAGGAAAAGAAGAAGAGACACAAAAATGTCGTAGAATCTCCTGAACCTGCTAAAGATCCTAATAGTATATCTATTTCTGATGCTGAAACCCAAAGTGGTAATGATAAAAGTGATGCTTCTAATAAAGAAGAAACTGTAGATGAACCTAAAAAGCAAACTAAAACTGCAAAGTATACTAAGGAGGATTTCATTGCTAATAAACATGGTAATGAAAGAGAGCCTTGGGTACAAAAAGCAATGCCTTTTCCTAATAAGAAACACAAATAAAAGGAACAAGAACATTATAACAAGTTTTGTGAGTGGATGAAACATCCGTTTTTGCAAATCCCTTTGACCGGTGCTATTAAACTGCCTCCTTATTCTAAATATATGAAAGATATTGTCTCAAACAAAAGAAAAATTCCTAATGAAGAAATTTCCACTATGCTTGCTAATTATTCTTTCACTCGCAAGGTTCCAAAGAAGCTTGGAGATCCTGGTATTCCTACTATCCCTTGTTCTATTAAAAATAATTATGTTAGAACTTCTTTATGTGACTTGGGAGCTGGAGTTAGTGTTATGCCTTTCTCTCTTTGCAAGAGGCTCTCTCTTGAAAAATGGATACACACTAATATATCTTTGCAAATGGCTGATAAATCTACTGCTATTCCTGTTCGTATATGTGAGAATGTTCCTGTGCAAGTTTCTACTAATTGTTTGATATTAACTGACTTTGTTGTGTTGGAAATGCCTGAACATGATAATATTTCTATTATTCTTGGGAGACCTTTTCTTAATACTGCAGGGGCTGTTATTGATTGCAATCAACGAAAAGTAACTTTTAATGTTAATGATAAAGAGCATATTGTTTATTTTCCCAAGAAGATTGATAGAAGATATGGTTTAAATTCAATTGAAAATATTGAGACCATCAAGATTGGAGAATTTTATTGTCCCATTCTAGTACCACCAAAATAGTATGAAATTATTATGATCGGGACTATTTCTATCAAGGTTGAGGTAACATAATTATTTAGTGACTAGCATACATGCTCGTGCGTTGCAGCGGAGAAAAAATGTTACGACCGAGAAACAACTTTTACATTTATAGTAAATATGCCTGTGCGTTGCACCGTGTGAAGAAAAGGCTGATGCCAAATAGAGATGCACAAAGTGAGCACCCTGCTCGCAGTATTCAAGTTGTTCAAAAAGGATTTTAAACACAAATAAAATTGGAGCAAACCGAGTTCTTTATGAGAACTTCTTATATGCAGGTAAACACTTGCAGATCAGCACCCAATTTTAGTTGTCGTAACTAAAGTTTACTCTAGTTTACGGATCTACATTTGGATGATAACCAGATACTAATAAGTTTGAATGTAATAGGTATTCCCTAATTTTAGTTTATAAAGAGAAAAATCCATGAAACAATGGTATGTATGGCTGTGTAAGATGGGTTGGGAATATATGAACTGCTAAAACTCCAGTGGAATTGCAAACCTTGTTAGCTAATTAATACTCCCTTCGTTCCTAAGTAAGATGTTTTAACTTTTTTCCATATTCACATATATGTACATGTACTTAGACAACTTTTAGTGCATATGTTCACTCATATTAGTCTCTATCTAGTCTACATGTACAATAGCTTAAAACATCCTATATTATTGAACGGTAGGAGTATATAATAAAGCATTGTCATGAAAATTAGAAAGCTTACGATCTCTGCAGCAAAGGATAGAAAACCGAAGCATTAATTTCAAGTTATGCTCGTATAAAGACATAATTAGACCCAAAGTAAAGAAGATAAGTGAAGGATTATGGATGCAGATCTTATACCACAAGTAAACAACCTTGCAAAGAGATGCATATTCTTAACAACAATAGATTTTCTTAACCCAGTTTGTAGGATATATCAGGAATAACAAATCTATGTAGTATTTGAGCCACATTTCATGATTTCACCTCAAAATTACTTGCATTTTGGGAGAAATATTCTGGCTTCAAACTTGAAGAAATTACCAATTAATAAGGAACATATAAAGGATTTGCATCCTATCCCTATCCAACGAGAGCAGCACAATACCGCTACCAATGCTTTTGATCACCATGCAGCATTCGTGTCACCAGGGCCTCCTCTCCGGTGCATGAAACGTAGCTGCACAAATCGGAAACGAAGCGCATCTTGTAGTCCTTCCTTGTGTGGCCGCTAAAGGACACGTTGCTCGGGTAGTTGGCGCCGCAGACTTTGCACGCGTACAACCTCACCTACCTGGCATGTGTTGAGCTGGAGATACATCGCTTTGAAGAACTTGTTGTGCATCGGCTCCTTACAGCTTCTCTCGAATTGGAGATGGAGTATGGCTTCCTCGCCTTGTTGGCAGTCGGCACCGGACCACAACAGCGCCACCAGGAAACGACGCCGGCCTTGAAGTACACTACAGTAGTAAGGTGGTCGTCCGTCCGACGGCAGCATCACCTGTGGTCCACGCGTCGAGATGGATGCATCCCAGTACAGCTACAACATGAACGTGGCCGAGCCAGACGACTATTATGGAGTACAAATTTAGCAACAAACTGATTTTCTAAGACATCGTCTGCCCGGTCAGTCCCAGCTATCAATCGGGGCGACATTGGAAGGCCCGCATCCGGCGATAGATCGGGGAAACAAATCACGCGGCGTATGAATGAACTGTTCCTTTTGTCGCACGTTTGTCATACAAATTGGGGGCACTCCTCTGCCTGCTTCGTTTGTCGCACGCTGCTCGGGCAAAATCCCTAGTCTGCATCACCGCTCTGTTCATGTGCGTGAGACCCCGATAGCCGTAGCTGAGCCCGCCCATGGAAGACCTCGCGCCAAAGCAGCCAACGCCGAGACAGATACAGCACCCACGCGTCGGTTGGCCCACGAAGACATATCCGGGCACCCCTCGGCCGACGAAGGTACGGCCCGCCCGTCAAGTTTCCATCTGCGCCGACCATGTCTCCAACACTCCAAAGTCCTCCCTCCGCCGAGCCGTGCCGCCATCATGTATGTTCGCCCTCCGTGTGTGGTGTTTCCACGGCCGCAACGATGCCGTCTAATTCTAGCCGCGAAAGCGGCGAATTATACCACAACTGCGTCCCTGCTCCTATGGCGAGAGGCTTATTTATAGCACAGTTACGTGGCCTTCCGCACCGAATCAGACTCTGGATCGAGAGTTCCACACCGAGTTTAATTCCGGTTTGAGAGTTATACTCTGGATCAAGAAGGGTAGGTCGATGCAGCTAGCAATGCAGCAAAATTTGTACTAATCAACGGACGAAGACTTGCAGACATCGATTCAGTTAGCACTTAGTACTTGCAGACTTGCAGTTCAATCGGCAAGCAACAACTGAACTCGTGGTGGCCATTTTATCCTCTCAGAGCTCACAAATCAAGTCGAGTGGAGCAGAACTACAGAGGCACTATGCACCTAGAGAGAGATGCGATCCTGCTCTGCAGCTCAAGCAATGATGGGAATATAATACCTGCAGCAAATATATCCATCTCCCAAGCCGGCCATCCATGGTATACATGCCTAGGGGGGAATCCAATTGAACATAATTCAGTAAACAGCAAGGCGAGAAGATCAACAGTATGGAACAAACACCTTCCCTTTTGCAAGCACGCGATGGCAAGGGCACCTCGGGCTGCTCCCTAGAGAAAGCGTAGGAGGGGAACTGGCGGCGGCGACCGGGACCAGTGCGACGGCGGAGGAAAATAATCTTATGAGACCAGGTCTATTTTTTCAGCAAATTAGACCCACTTCAAACGAGGACACGTGGCAGCACACATCTTGAAGCGCCACTGCCCTACATGATTCCGTACCGTTTCCGCTGCAATTCTAGAGTCAGGACGGCCGTCAGGCCTGGTTGGCGGAGCATCAGACTCTGGTTAAGTTTGGCTGCACCTCTAGCCACGAATCTAGTTACAACTCCTACCACCACGACATCTGTTGGTGACAAAGAAAAACAAACAATGCTACCATGGCCCTGCCCATGAATACGCTTGCAGACTTCAATCTAAGAGGTATGCAACGTCATTCTCCACTTCCAGAGGAGACGTGAGACTTAACTAGGTGTGCATCTGCATGTTTTTTCTCTATGTTTGTAGCAAAAGATTAATCATCGAGTCTGGTCGTGTGGATGCCGGCCGCGGCGATGCAGCATGGGCATTAGCGATTTAGATACAGAAAGTATGATGGATATCAATTTTATTCGCATTGACCTTCGATTGGATCCTAGCATTCTGCTTTTAGCGAAAACTGGGGAACAAATGGCTTAGGGAAGAAGAAGCTCCAACTGCTTTGAGATCTGTAACATCACGTGGCTGGTTCTCAGGTGGGTCTAATTTGCTGAAAAAATAGACCCGGTCTCATAGGATTATTTTCCGACGGCGGAGGTCCCAGGAGGGGAAGGAGGAAGGGGAGGGATGTAGGCTTGCATCACCGAAATTAGTGGCGGTAGACGTGATCCGCTGAAGTAGAAAGGGGCAGCGCGCAGGCGGCAGAAGGTCGGGCCGGCGGCGGGGATCTCGCGGCCGTGGCGGCATGTTCAGATCTTGTGGGCTATGCTCGTGACTTCAGTTCGCTCCCGAGGCCTAGTTAGGTGGCTTTTTTGCGAACCGTTTTTTTTTTACTTTGGCGGTGGCAGCCAATGTAATTTATGTCGAAATAAGGGCAAATCAGTAATTTCGTGTTGGACGAAAATTTTGGCAGAAACCTTAATGCCTTTATTAGTAGGTATAGATTAGCAAAGTTTTGCTTCATATGAAAATTGTTCTGTTAACAAGACTTGATCACCCTCGTTAACAAAATGATTTTGAATGAAGAGGGCAATGTTTTCACTATGTTTACACCTTCCCCATTATGTTTTCACCATGTTTACTTCTGTTATCACCTTGCTACTTTAGTACAATCATGTTTTCCATCATCCATATTCATGTTTTCACCCCGATTACTGTGGTTATGCATGTTTTCACCACCCATACTTTTGTTTTCACCACTACCACCTTTGTTTTGTTTGGATATTTTTCCATTAGAGTGTCATAGAACCTCTGTAGTTCTGGTTTTGGTTTTGTTTTCCACCTTTTCACTTTTGTTTTTCTGGTTTTTATTAATTATAAAAATTCTAAAAATACCTCAAAAATAAAGTTTCTCGAAAAATTATAATAAATTTGTACGTCAAAAATGAGGCAGAGAGCCACCTCGGAGGCCCCAGGGGGACCCACCAGTCAGGCACACCATGGGGTGGAGCGGACTAGACCCCACTAAGTCTCTCCCCTACCAAAGTTCACTCTCTCACCTCCCAAACTCAACACATTTCCTGAAACCCGAGTTCTTACTTTTTTTCCTCGAGATTTTTAGATCTCTTTGCTCACCCCATCATTTGTGCTGAAATTTGGTGCATTTGCTCTCCGGTATGTGACTCCTCCGATTATCCAAGTAGAATATTGTTTAGTGGAGTATTTCTTGAGTATTTTGGTATCGTAGGTGACAGCTTATGTGAGTTTGCATGCTTGATTTGAGTATAAATAATGTAGTTTTGATACATGTTTAGCTCTCCTATAAGTCCCTATGATAGTTTCCACCTTATAGTTGCTTGAAAATAATTTTTGTGATGATTGTTGAAAAATTTCAGAGATGGATAGTCATAATTTTGGAGAGATATTTAGGAGTGATTCTCCTAAGAGGACAAGGCCCTCACGTTCATCCACTTTAGTGAGGCCATCGTATAATGAAGACCTTATTGCACCTAGTATCGACGATGCGGGAGGTGATGGTATCGCTAATCCCTCTAACTTTCCTTGTATTACATTTCTAAGAAGTGCAGGTCTATTAGATGACTTCCTGATGCTTATTGAAAGAGTTGGTCTAACCAGCTATATGGAGGATGAAAGCCTTCAGTATGCCGCTCTCACAAAAACTTTTGTTGAGAGTTTTAAATTTCTGAACACACAATTTGATCAATATGTTGCCTTCAAGTTATATAGTAGTTCTTTTTCTTTGCCCTTGGAGACTTTTTGTGCCATTGTAGGTATCAACACTTCTGGGACAGCGTGTAGGATTTAGGATAAACCTGCAGATCTTGTGGTGCTTTACCGAGAAATCACCAACGATGATGGTCGCTCACCCCAGCGTGGGAAGATAAGGAACATTCAACTTCCTGCTCTTAGATATTTTACTTACTACATTGCTACTAGTATCCTTGGTAGGGAGAACACTAGCAACATTTCAATTACCACCTTGCTTTCATTGATGATGTGCTTAACCGTAGCAAGAAGTACAACCTTGGTGCACTTGTTGCACGCCGCCTTGCTGCTAAGGAGCCCATTTTGGGGGGCATTATTGCTACACGTATAGCAAGTGCTCTAGAATTTTCTATTGCTCCTGATGATGAATTGATTGCTCCCTATAGACTCAACCTTGCTGCCACGAAGTCTCATCAGTTTGTCACTTCTAACTCTACTGTTGATCGCTTAGTATATAGAGTTTTATATGTGGATGGAGATGAGCGGAAAGTTATTTTGCCGCACCCTGTTTTGTTCAAGATTGACAGGTCACCATGGTCGTGCTCCAAGGAGGAGGTAGACGAGCATCTGAGCACTACAGAGTTTCAAAGGCAGCAGGAGAGGCGAGACGCGCCTCCCGAGGACCACAACACACAGTACACCGGCGCGTCCTCGAGCACATATCAGGAGGAGGGTTCCTCCTCAGCATACTACGGGGGCACTACCTCATGGTCCCCTTGGGGATGATCTCCACTTAGGCCAAAATCCTAAGCTTGGGAGGAGGTCTACTAACAACGTAGAGCATCCAAGATCATAAATAACATACACATGAAGATAACATGGTAGATTGATAATCAAAAGACATAGCATTCAATAATCATCGGATCCCAGCAAACACGACATGTAGCATTACAATAAGCAGCCCACGAGATATAAACATGAGGCATAAAGTGGAGAGGACAACCATCTAGCTACTGCTATGGACCCGTAGTCCATGGATGAATTACTCACGCATCACTCCGGCGGCGGGCATGGTGGTGTAGACCCCTCCCGTGATGAATTCCCCTCCCGGCAGGGTGCCGGGGAGAGCTCCAAAACCCTCCCGATCTCGGGTTGATGATGACGGCGACCTCGGGTGTTTCTCGGGAAAAAGTGGTACATTTTTAGGGTTGACGTATTGGGGGGAATAAATAGGCGAAAGGGCGATGCCGGTTGATGTCTACGCACGCTTCTATTCTTGTAGACAGTGTTGGGCCTCCAAGTGCAGAGGTTTGTAGAACAGCAACAAGTTTCCCTTAAGTGGATCACCCAAGGTTTATCGAACTCAGGCAGGTAGAGGTCAAAGATATCCCTCTCAAGCAACCCTGCAATTAAGATACAAGAAGTCCCTTGTGTCCCCAACACACCCAATATACTTGTCAGGTATATAGGTGCACTAGTTCGGCGAAGATATAGTGAAATGCGAGTAATATGGATGGCTATAAGTAATAATAGCCATCTGAAATAAATATAGCAGCAAGCAAACATGTAGAAGAACAGGCGGAAACGGTGTTTCAATGCTTGGAAACAAGGCCTAGGGATCCTACTTTCACTAGTGGACACTCTCAACAATGATCACATAATTGAATAACAAAATATCTTCTCTTCACTATGCTACTCTTAACCCTCTCCGGTTGGATAACGAATACTAATCATTGCGCAGGGCTGCAAAAAGAATTCCTTAAAGTAAGCATTCCCATGTCTAGTTAGCCCCACGCTTTCACTATGAGCGCCCTAGAAGGTACTAGACAAACACCACAATTCATAGTGGAGACACACACGATGTGTACACTGTCACCTTCACACCGCGGGACAAGGTGACTCCAAAGTTCATATTAATAAAACACTTGAGTAGCACAAGATGAAGAGTAACATCTACTTATTCAACTATATTACAAAGCTCACGATCACATATAGATCACACCATGGGATAGAGAGATGAACCACATAGCTACCGGTAGAGCCCTCAGCCTCGCAGGAGAACTACTCCCTTCTCATCATAGGAGATAGCAACGACGATGGAGATGGCGGAGGAGTCGATGGAGATGGCTTCTGGGGGCAATTCCCCGTCCCGGCAGGGTGCCAGAACAGAGATCTGTCCCCCAAAACTTGTCGGCGGCGGCGGAGCTACAGATGTATTTTGTAGAAAAGGTCGATTCTTTTAGGGTTTTCCCTCGCGGGAGTAAATATAGGCGAAAAGGCAATAGCGGTGGGCGCCCGAGGGGCCCACACCACCTCCCGATGCGGCAAGGGGCCCACCTGCGCCCAGGCATGATGTGGGGGCTCCGGGGCCCCCTCCGGGTCTCCTTTGGACTTCTGGAAGCCTCCGGGGAAAATAGGAACTTCAAGATTCGTGGGGTCCGATTCCGAGAATATTTCTAGAACAACTTTTCTGAAATAAAAAACATCAGAAAACTGGGAACTGACACTTGGCATCTTGTTAATAGGTTAGTCCCGGAAAACGTAAGAAAACGTAGGAAAACATGTAGCAATTGGCATAATATCAACATGGAACATCAGAAATTATAGATGCGTTGGAGACGTATCAAGCATCCCCAAGCTTAGTTCCTACTCGTCCTCGAGTAGGTAAACGATAAAACAAAATAATTTCTGAGGTGACATGCTACCACACAATCTTGATCATAATATGTAAAGTAGAGCATGTAAACAAGGATCAAATGAACTAAAGTTGTGATCTATATTTGATATCAACAAGTAATGCATAAATAAATAAGAAGAAAGAAGCAAAACTTTTAATGAATCAATACTAAAAGACTATCAACCGTGCAAAGTTTATTAGAGATGATTTAAGCTTTCAAGAACAACAATATCATGCACGTGAAACGATCTTCACAACCCCTGTTAGGATCAAGTCAAGCTTTCCACACGATGCAATGCTTGAATCTTAAACTATTTGCGCACTAAAAACAAGCAAGTGTTCTGCGTTGGTCCCTGGCACCAGGATGTTATGGCAAAGAGAACATTATGGGGGGTTTGGAAGGTCAATGGAAGAAAGGCTCACAACGCTGAAAGTGATCATTAGACAAGAGAAAGTCTTACAACCGAAGCTATGCAAGGAGTAGGGATTTCCACACAACGGATGCGCATAGAGCTATAAGTGTATGAAAGCTCTCCAATGGAACTAGTGGGGGTGCATCCAACTTGCTTGCTCACGAAGACCTAGAGCTCATTTGAGGAGGCTCATCATTGGAATATACAAGCCAAGTTCTATAATGTAAAGTTCCCCACATAGTTATGAATGAATGATAATATGAAAACTTTCTCCAAACTGAAGTATTGGTGCTAAAAATGAAGCACAAGTGTGGTATATAAAGGATATTGATGCGCCCCCCTCTCTCTTTATTCTCTCTTTGGCCCTTTTTCTTTTCTTTTTGGGATTTTTATTTTTTTATTTTTTTATTTTATATATGCTCACCGGTAGGGCAACATCCTATATTAAAATGAATCGTCACACTTTTAGTACTCATAACTCATAATGGAATATCTCTGATGTATCCAACTGCATGCTCCTGCTAGTGTAGCAATATGCATAAATAACCATGAAGCTCATCATCAAGTAACATAATGGAGGTGGATGTTGTGCAGCAATATATCTCGGAATGGCTATGGAAATGCCATGATAGGTAGGTATGGTGGCTGTTTTGAGGAAGAATATATGGGCTTATGTGTAGGAGAACAAAGTCCTCCCACGGGATTTGGATGCACTGGCAAAGTTTGCACCAACTCTCAATGTGAGAAAGGGCAATGCACAGTACCGAAGATGCTAGCAAGTATGGATGGTGGAAGTGCCAGGAACCGCAACATAGACTCACAAGTTAAAAGATTGCAGAAATAAAATCATCTTACAAGGCAAAGTGCAAATCACTCGAAGAGGGTCCGTGGCATTGACAAGTCACTGTTAGCTACCCCGACCGTAGCGCGTAACAAAAGGCCGATCAGAAATGTATCACTCGCAGCAATCATATACCATTGTTTCTATCAGCTGGTAATTTTAAGTGTGGCATAGTTTCAAATTTCTTAGACCAACCATTAAAAGTTTATACTTACTAGTCCTTCCCGTTTATGCATTAAGCAAATTAATATCTCAAAACAATAGCAGTGATTCAAGTGAAGCAGTTTAGTGATCTACAAGACCATGCGAAGTTTTCCACTATACCAACTACCACATAGGCATTTCTGTTCTCAACCAAGCACATATATATATATGACAACAAAAAATCTCTCTAAACATATAGCAATGAAAACTAGAGAGTACTAACAGCTCTAAATAAGAGATGCATGAAAACAAAGGCTAAACGCAGTACTAGAAAAAAGTGAACACTCACAGAACAATAAGAATAAAAACTAGAGTGTTCTAAGCAATGAAAACCGAGCGTGTCTCTCTCCCACACAAGTATGATAAGATCCAACCATAAACTACAGAAAATAAAAGTAAACAAACTGAAAACAAAAATAAAAGACGCTCCAAGTAAAGCACATAAGATGTGACCGAATAAAAATATAGTTTCACTAGAAGTGACCTGATAATTTGTCGATGAAGAAGGGGATGCCTTGGGCATCCCCAAGCTTAGACGCTTGAGTATTCTTGGAATTTTCTGGGATGTACCACCGGGTCATCCCCAAGCTTAGGCTTTTCACTCTTCTTGATCACATCATATCATCCTCTTCTCCTGACCCTTGAAAACTTCCTTCACACCAAACTTCTCACAATCTTCATTAGCAACATTAGTGCAAATCGAAATAATATATTCACATGGTTCAGTTTCAATACAAGCCTAACAATCAAAAACACATTAGCTACTGTCACAACTTCTTTTAAAACTCTTTTTCTCAAAAGAACACCAAAACAAAGAGATTAAGATGCAAATGTAATTATTGGCAGAAATCTGTCAAAACAGGACAACAGGTAAAGATGATTTTTTTAGAAAATCATCTGTTTATCAAATCAAAACGTGTTCAACTCAGTAAAGTTGCGTATATATCCCAGGATTACGCACAAAAAAACTCTGGTCATTTTGAATTTTTTGTGATTTTATACGAATTTAACAATGGACAGCAGAAATCTGTTTCCTGCGCAGAAATCTGAAATATAGTCTCAACTTTCCACTAGAGGCTTTACTTGGCTCAGCTAATACATGAAAATAAATATACAAAGGAGTTGCTACAGAAGTATACAAACCCTTGACTCAAAGAAAACAGAGAAAAACAATGCAAATAAAAACATGGGTTATCTCCCAAGAAGTGCTTTTCTTTAAAGCCTTTTAGCTAGGCATGATAATTTGAGAAGATGCTCACATGAGAAATATGAATTGAAGCAAAATAGAGCATCAAGAAGCAAATGTAAAATAAATTTAAGTCTAACCCACTTCCTATGAAAACGAATCTTGTAGAAAACCAAGTTAATAAAGCACAAAGTGGCTAGCGTAGGAACACAAAATAAGTGCAACTTCAAAATTTTCAACATAAAGAGGGGAAACTTAATATTGTTGAGATGCATAAAACCATGTTTCCCTCTCTCATAATAACTTTCAGTAGCATCATGAATAATATTAACAATATAACTATCACATAAAACATTCTTATTATGAGCCACATTCATAAAAGAATTAATACTCTCCACATAAGCATAGCCATTCTTATTAATAGCAGTGGGAGCAAATTCAACAAAATAGCTATCATTATCATTCTCATCACCATAATCATCAAATATAGGATCCATATCGTAATCATAATTAATATTTTCCTCAATAGTAGGTGGACTAAAAATAACATATTCATCATTGTAAACAGGTGGAACTAGAATACCACAATCCTTGTAATCATCATATATTGGAGGCAAAGTATCATCAAAGAAAATTTCCTCCTCAAAACTTGGGGGACTAAAAATATCATATTTATCAAAACTAGCTTCCCCAAGATTAGACTTTTCTATAGCATTAGCAATAATGGTGTTCAAATAATTCATACTAATAACATTGCTACTAGCATGCAAATAAAGCTCCATAGGTTTTTAGTTTTTCTCTTCAAACACTTCATGTCCTAACTCAAGATAAATATTATAAACCTCTCTCATTTTGTTATTGTTTTCCATTAATCCTAACTAGTGAAAACAAGAAACAAAAAAGATTTAATTGCAGAATCTAAAGGAAATAACTCCGAGCACTCACACCTGAGGATGTGAGTACCTTTTACCTTACCTCCCCGACAACGGCGCCACAAAAGAGCTTGATGTCTATGCACTCTTCTATTCTTGTAGACAGTGTTGGGCCTCCAAGTGCAGAGGTTTGTAGAACAGCAGCAAGTTTTCCTTAAGTGGATCACCCAAGGTTTATCGAACTCAGAGAGGTAGAGGTCAAAGATATATCCCTCTCAAGCAACCCTGCAACTAAGATACAAGAAGTCTCTTGTGTCCCCAACACACCCAATATACTTGTCAGGTATATAGGTGCACTAGTTCGGCGAAGAGATAGTGAAATGCGAGTAATATGGATGGTTATAAGTAATAATAGCAATCTGAAATAAATATGGCAGCAAGCAAACATGTAGCAGAACATGCGGAAAATGGTGTTTCAATGCTTGGAAACAAGGCCTAGGGATCCTATTTTCACTAGTGGACACTCTCAACAATGATCACATAATTGAATAACTAAATATCTTCTCTTCACTATGCTACTCTTAACCCTCTCCGGTTGGATAACGAACACTAATCATTGCGTAGGGCTGCAAAAAGCATTCCTTAAAGTAAGCATTCCCATGTTTAGTTAGCCCCACGCTGTCACTATGAGCGCCCTAGAAGGTACTAGACAAACACCACAATTCATAGAGGAGACCCACACGATGTGCACACTGTCACCTTCACACCGCGGGACAAGGTGACTCCAAAGTTCATATTAATAAAACACTTGAGTAGCACAAGATGAAGAGTAACATCTACTTGTTCAACTAGATTACAAATCTCACGATCACATATAGATCACACCATGGGATAGAGAGATGAACCACATAGCTACCAGTAGATCCCTCGGCCTCGGGGGAGAACTACTCCCTCCTCATCATAGAAGACAACAACGGCAATGGAGATGGCGATGGAGTCGATGGAGATGGCTTTCGGGGGCACTTCACTGTCCCGGCAGGGTGCCAGAATAGAGATATGTCCCCCGAAACTTGCCGGCAGCGGCGGAGCTACAAATGTATTTTGTGGAAAAGGTCGATTATTTTAGAGTTTTCCCTCTGGGGAGTATATATAGGCGAAAAGGCGATGGCGGTGAGCGCCCGAGGGGCCCGCACCACTTTCCCGTGCAGCCAGGGGCCCACCCGCGCCCAGGCATGTTGTGGGGGCTCCGGGGCCCCCCCTCCGGGTCTCCTTTGAACTTTTGGAAGCCTCTGGGGAAAATAGGAACTTCGGATTCATGGGGTCCAATTCCGAGAATATTTCCAGAACAACTTTTCTGAAATAAAAAACAACAAAAAACAGGGAACTGGCACTTGGCATCTTGTTAATAGGTTAATCCCGGAAAACGTAAGAAAACATACAGAAAACATGTAGCAATTGGCATAATATCAACATGGAACATCAGAAATTATAGATACGTTGGAGACGTATCAGCGGTGAATGCCCGAGGGGCCCACACCACCCCCAGGCGCGGCCAGGGGGCGCGCCGCCCTATGGTGTGGCCCCCCTCCGGGCCTCTTCGGGACTCCGTGGAACTTTCGGGAATTCTAAGATTTCCGGGCTTCAAATTTTCCAATTTCGGGAATATTTCCAGAACAAATTTTCTGAAACTAAAAACAGTAGAAAACAGGGAACTGGCTCTATGGCATCTTGTCAATAGGTTATTCCCGGGAAATCTATAAAAATGACATAAAGTGTAAGTAAAACATGTATCATAAGGCATGAAAACAACATGGAACATCAGAAATTATAGATACGTTTATGACGTATCAACATCCCCAAGCTTAGTTTCTACTCGTCCTCGATTAGGTAAACGACAAAACAAATAATTTCTGAGGTGACATTCTACCAACATAAACTTGATCATCATTGCAATGTAAAGCATGTAAACTAGGATCAAATGAATAAAGGTTGTGGTTTATAGTTGATATCAAACAGTAATGTATAAACCATTAGGAAAAACAAAGTAAAACCTTTCAATGAATCAATACTAAAAGACAATCCATTGTGCAAAGTATATTAAATATGATTTAAGCTTCAAGGACAACAATATAATCATCCAAGTCATCAAACTCTCACAACAACTCCTGTTAGGATCAAGTCAAGTGACAACAATATGCACATAGGAAAATCATTCAAATAATTGTGCACTCAAAACAAGCAAGCGTTCTGTATTGGTTCCTGGCACCAGGATGTTGTGGATAAAAGAACATTATGGGGGGTTTGGATGGTCAATGGAAGAAAGTCTCACACAACTGAAAGTGATCATTAGACAAGAGGAAGTCTTATAATCGAAGTTATGCAAGGAGTAGTGATTGCCACACGACGGATGCACATAGACCTATAAGTGTATGAAAGCTCTCCAATGGAACTAGTGGGGGTTCATCCAACCTGCTTTCTCACGAAGACCTAGAGCTCTTTTGAGGAGGCTCATCGTTGGAATATACAAGCCAAGTTCTACCATTTAAGTTCCCCACATAGTTATGCAAGTAATAATATGAAAACTCTCTCCAAACTGAAGTAATGATGCTAAACAAAGCACAAGTGTGGAATAAATGATAGTAGTGCTGCCCCTTCTCTCTTTATTTTCTCTCTTTTGCTTTTTTTTCTCTTTTGTTTTTTTTTTGATATATAACCTCACTGGTAGGGGCAACACTCTATTTTACAATGAATCAACACACTTTTAGTACTCATAACTCAAATTGAAATATCTCCGATGTAAATAAAACTTCCTGCCAGTGTAGCAGTATGCAAAATAACAACGAAGCATGACAAGTAACATAATGATGATGGATGTTGTATGGCAATATATCTCGGAATGGCTATGGAAATGCCATGGTAGGCAGGTATGGTGGCTGTTTTGAGGAAGATAAATTTTGGTTTATGTGTAGAAGAAAAAAGTTCTCCCATGGGGTTTGGATGCACTGGCAAAGTTTGCACCAACTCTCAATGTGAGAATGAGCAATGCACAGTACCAAAGAGGCTAGCAAATATGGATGGTGGAAGTGCCAGAAAACCGCAACATAGAACTCACAAGTTAAAAGATTCCAAATAAAATCATGGTCTCACAAGGCATAATGAAAATCACCCCAAGAGGGCCCGTGGCAATGACAAGTCACTGTTAGCTACCCCGACCGTAGCGTGTAACAAAAAGTCATTATGATTGCTATCAGGAAAGGAAGTCATATACCATTATCCTATCAACTGGTTATTTGAGTGTGGCGCAGTTTCAAGCTTCTAGACCAACCATTAATTGTTTTTACTCTACTAGACTAGAAAGTTTACCATTAAGCATATTGAAATCTCAAAACAACATCAAATAATCAAGTGAAATAGTTTAATGATCTACAAGAATATGCAAGCTTTTTCGTTATACCATCTACCACACGTAGCATTTTCTAACAAGAGTCAAATAACAAAAACTCTCCAAGAGATATAGAAATGAAACAAGAGAGTACTAACACAACTCTACTAAAACTAACAGCTCTGGATAAGAGATGCAAGAAAAATATGAGCTAAACAAGAATTTTGCAGCAGCTAGAAGAAAAACTAAGAATACGAGCATAACGAGTATTCAAATAAAAAGCCGGAGCATGTATCTCTCCCGCACAAAGAATTCTAGGGTACAACTATATTATTTCAGCAAGGAAAACAAAATGAAACAAAAGAAAAAACAGACGCTTCAAGTAAACTTCATATGATGTGACCGAATAAAAATGTAGTTTCACTAGAAGTGACGTGATAAATTGTTGATGAAGAAGGGGATGCCTTGGGCATCCCCAAGATTAGATGCTTGAGTCTTATTAGAATTTTCTGGGGTGAACCACGGGGGCATCCCTAATCTGTGACCTTGCACTCTTCTTGATCACATTATATCACCCTCTTCTCTTGACCCTTGAAAACTTCCTTCACACCACACTCAAACAGTAATTCACATTAGAGGGTTAGTGCAACAATAAAAAATTCATGGGTTTTGCATGGTCACAAGTTATATTGATACTTTTAAACATTAGCTACACCAACTAATGTTCCGTGAAGCAAAATCCACTTGACATCGTAAAAGAGAAAATGCAAGAAAAATGGCAGAATCTGGCAAAACCTGAACAGTCTGTAAAGACGAATTTTTTCGGGGCACTTGTGTTGCTCAGATCGAAAAACTTAAAGAACGAAAAAGTTTTGGAATTAGCTGAGTAATAAGCTCAAAAAATTTCAAATCATTCTGATCTTTCTGGATTTTGTACGATGTTTTACGGTGCACAGCAGAAATCTGTTTCCTGCGCAGAAATCTAAAACCAACTCCAACTTTCGTCAGAAATTTCACTTGGCACAACTAAAACGTGAAAATAAAGATACAAAGGAGTTGCTACAGAAGTATACAAACCCTTTACTGAAAGAAAACAGAGAAAAACAAAGCAAAAAATAAAACCATGGGTTATCTCCCAAGAAGTGTTTTTCTTTAACGCCTTTTAGCTAGGCCCAGAAAAGTGGATTCACGTGTTTTCAAGTGAAGAAGCATCCAAATAAATAATTTCCTCCAAAACACCAATTGTAGTAATGGGTACCTTAGACACCCTTGAATATGATTCAACATGCAAATCACTTTTAGTTTCACTAAAAAATTTATTAATTTTAAGCATTTTAGGGGATTCTGGTTTAGGCACCTTGGGGACATACATAATTTTTTTCTATTTTCCCATAGAAGGTTTCTCCCTCTTAAACTTAAGAGAAGAAAAAGTTGAGCTTAAAGTTTCCATAGCCTCCTCTAATTTACCAATCCTCATATTTTGACTATCATGGATATTGCTAGCTTCTAAAACAATAATTCTCTTGTTGATACTTACTATTGATTCAAACTTTGCTAGCATTATCAAGAAAATTTGGCAATTTTTTCTCCATAGAGTTTAGCTTCTTAAAAACATCATCTAAAGTGATCTCAGTTTTAACAACCTTAGTAGGTGGTGTTCCAACTAAACTTTCAATTAAATTACAGGCTTCCAAAGCAGGTGTTCCCATAAAATTTCCGCCTATAAGAGTGTCTAGAACATACCTATACCAGCTAGGAATGCCAACATAAAAATTACTAAGAAGGATTAAAGTGGAATATTTCTTAGTGCATCTATGATGAGCACCGCTTATTCTATACCAAGCATCTTTCAAACTTTCTCCACCTTGTTGTTTAAAATAACAACCTTCAGCTTCAGGAACACTCAGTTTAGCAAGAGTAAAAACAAGATAAAAACTACAATTAGAATAAGAACTTTTTTTTTTGTTTTTTATAAAGAGAAGCAAACAAGACAAAATAAAATAAACTAGGCAAAACAAAAACAAAGTAAAGAGAATGGAAGTGAGAGACTCCCCTTGCAGAAATTCTCTTCCTCCCGGCAACGGCGCCCGAAAAGTGCTTGATGCGTATGAACACACGTTCGTTGGGAGACCCCAAGAGGAAGGTATAAAAGAGTGCAGCAGAAAGTTTCCCTCAGAAAGAAACTAAGGTTGAATCGACCAGTAGGAGGAAGGAGTAACTTCAGAAGGTTGATGCAGCTAAGATGGTAGGGCGCACTATAGAATTGATGCACTAGCCAATTATCCCAAAAGTACGAACTGATGGAAGGGGGCTAGACGTGTATTTATATTTCAATACTCCCCCTCACGTCTAGGCTATTTTAGTACTTAGCGTGGGTTTGGTGCGGGCCGCAGAATCTTTTTTCTTTTGTTTTTAATACTGCGTGAGTAGGGTCTCGAACTCGAGACCTCGTGGCTCTGATACCATATAGAATTTATGCACTAGCCAATTATCTAAAAGTCCGAACTGATGGAAAGGGGATAGACGTGTATTTATATTTCAACACGTACTACCGGTTCAGCAGCAACGTGGAACCTACACAACACAAACAATTCACATTGCCCCAACGAAGCAGTGAGGTTGTCAATCTCACCATTTTGCTGATAAAAAAGTGGTTAAATGTATGGTGTAGAAAACACTATGAGAACAGTATGAAAACTGTAGCAGCGGTGTGAAAGCAGTGGAAACAGTGTGTGTATTATCAGAATGAGAAAATAGACCGGGGTCCACAGTTCACTAGAGGTGTCTCTCCATAAAACATAGCTAACATGCGTGGTGAACAAATTACAGCTGGGCAATTGACAGATAAAGAACATGCATGACATAAAGATTACTATGAGATTCATGCGGGCATTACAACAAAATACATATATCCTCATCCAACTGCTTCTATAACTAATAATCCACCCTTCAAATATCATCCGAACAAACGTTTGGTATTAAGTTGCAAGAAACGGATAATCGCAGTAAGCAAAGTGTGTAATGTAAACAATGTAAACAAAGTAAACATCGTTGTTTTCTCCCTAATGGCAACAACACATCCTCCATCTATCACGTTTCTGTCATTCGAGCACAGATGCAAAGGAGGCATGACGAAGGAATGGATATTAGACCTTGCGGGAAAGGACACCCCCATCTCCGGCCCGAGGTTAAGGCCCAAGAGGAGGAGACCTTGGAACACCGAAAGGCCCACGCGAAGCCCACCTGCAATATCTTGCGGGCTAAGTTAGGAAACTTGTAACCGACGTAGGGTTAGAGTCCGAGTCCTCTCCGGGTAGGGTTTGAGACCTGGCCACCTTTATAAGGCCAGGAGAGCCACCGGTAGAGGACCAAGCAATACTGCAATCCCAAAGCCTTGAGCTCGAGATCATACTCTCGACTTGAGCCACCATCATTGTAACCGATCTACTCGAGTAATACAGATCGACAGAGGCAGGAGTAAGGGTTTTACCTCTACGAGGGCCCCGAACCTGGGTAAATCTTGCCCCCTGTTTAGCCGACGATCGCCACCAGCGCTCATGGGTTCTCCTACTCGAAACCCGATAGGGTCACCTGAGGGATTTGCCGAACAGCGGATTCGACAATTGGCGCCGTCTGTGGGAACGGCGGGCGCTGGATCACCGGCGTCTTCGGCTTCATCGACAACAAATTCCCGTTGGAAACCTTCGATCGCGGCTCCGTACAATCCTATACGGATCGGATCTGTCGTGGTCACCCCTCACTCGTCGGAATCTCGCCTGGTATTCGACGATCTGGAAAAGAGCGTCACTTTGACGTTCGGGAGCCTGAAGTTCGTGACCGACAGGGATGGAATCTTCCACTTCCCGGAAGAATCAGGGTCTGAATCAGGAGCCGTCGACTCGCGCCTTCGTCTGGAGAAAAGCGGCGAGTCCGTCCGCCTCAACGCCAACGACTACCATACCCTCTCGACAGAGGAACCTTCACGAGACAGACCATAGCGCAGCAGAACGCGCCATAATCGACGTCTCGCGGGAAGCTTGGGATCGCGCCAAGGAGGCTATGCGAACGAGCAAGCCACCCGCAGCAGATTCACCACACGAGGATATGGTTGCCTACCATTATCATCCCGTGAGAGCAGCCGCAAACATCAAGGATGCGCGGATAGATCTGGCCCGTCGAAGAAGAGTGGCGGATGAATCAAGTCAACGACGAGCTGAGCTGTCCCTAGCACCCTCGGTCGGTACCCGACCCGCGAGGAAGGGATACGCATCAACATCCAGGGATATCGAGTCCTTAGGCGGGACCAGCAGGTCGATCACGCCCTCCCTCATGCGAGTCGATGCTGACGGGAACGTCTACCCGCAAACTCCTGCCGCCGCGGTCCTGGCCGCAGCAACTTACATGGAAATGAACCATCCGACATAAAGCGACCCTCGGGCAGTGCAGTACAAACAAGTGCGCAAAGGGCTAGGACTGGAGGCCGCAAGGCTCGCCTCCTATGACCGCAAGAAGGCCGCGGAGCAGCTGGAGAAAGAAAAGGAGAAGGAGAAAGAAAAAGAGGCGTCTCACAAGCATAGGAGCCCTTCGCCAAGAAGAGACAGGTCACCACGCCGTGGTCGAGGAAAAGAGGCTCGACGCCGTGGTGACAGTCGAAGCAGCAGCGAGGACAGCCCGAGAGACAAAAGCTCGCAACATCACAGCAGCCGCTCGCGAAAATGAAGCAAGGAGCCAAGAAAGGACACTGACCGCGACAAGTCAGGATACGACGCGCGATCGGATCTCGCACAAAATAAGGTGGATAGGGCGAGAGCAGCGCGATATCGCGAACGCTCTTCGTCCGGCTCTTCAGATGACGAAACCTGCGGTGCACTTTGCTTCGCCCGTAGCATCCGAGAAGCACCCCTGCCCAAAAGATTCAAGCTCACCACGGAAGTAACGAAGTACGACGGCTCACTCGAGCCCTCTTCGTGGCTAAACGATTACCTCACGGCAGTGAAATGCCAACGTGGGAACAAGAACACGGCTATGCAATACCTCAATCTAGATCTCATTGGCGCGGCCCGTAGCTGGTTAGAAGCGAGGCCAAGGTCCTGTTACGCATCGTGGGACGACCTGCACCGCGACTTCTGCAAAAACTTCCAATCGACCTACAAGAGACCAGCCACCATTGAAGAACTGCGAGCATGCAAGCAGAAAAGCGGCGAGTCCACCCGTGAGTATATCCAACGATGGACCACACTCAGGAACACCGCAAGAAACATCTCGGAAGAAGTAGCGGTTGAAGCCTTTGCAAAGGGCGCCCGACGAACTGCTTTCAGAGAAGAGCTAGGCATAGCCGCACCCAAAACTATTGGGGAGCTGATGAACATAGCCGACAAATGGGCCAACGGAGAAGACGCAGTGCGCAATGAGAGAGCGTCATCGCCCGAACCCGATGAAGATCTCCATGGCCGAAGAAAGAGAAGGAAATACTACGATCACGAAGATCGAGAGGAAATGGTAGCAGCGGAATTCACACGAAGTCGCGATACTGGACGACGCGGAAGTCGCGAATGGAAACCAAAGGTTGAAGAAAAAAGTCCCGAGGAAGACCTTGATGCTTACTGCTCGCTACATCTGTTTACAGATAATCGTACGGGCAAAACCAAGGTGACACACCTCCTCAAGGATTGTCGGAAGTTCCATGACATTCATGAGGCTTTCTCGAAGAAAAACAGATCAGCAGCCATTCCAAATTACCCGCCACTTCCAGGAGAGGCCACCAAGGATTCCAGCCGCCACAACCCCTACCTCCACCAGCAAATCCAAACATGGCGTTGGCTGCACTGCCAGCACCACCTGCTCAAAACTCCGAAGCCAATGTGTACCCGAATCCGGCAGGGCAACTGGCAATGATCCAGAAGGTATGTCCATCCCGCAGAGCTCAAAAGACTAACACAAGACAGTGGTGCATGGCTGTGCAGACTCCGCCAACAAATCCCGAATACTTGAAGATGGCAGATCAACCGATCACATTCTCAATGAAAGACCACCCACCACGAGTCTATCGACCAGGACACGCCGCCCTCGTAATCCAAGCACAAATTGGCAACTATGATCTGGCCCACGTATTCATGGACGGAGGCAGCAGTATCAACATTATCTACGCGGACATACTCCGTCGGATGAACAAGAACCTGGATGGCCTTGCGGAATCAGAAACATCCTTCCACGGGATAGTTCCGGGAAAGCCAATCCGTCCACTCGGAACAATTAATCTACAAGTTGTGTTGGGCAATAAAAGCAATTATAGAAGAGAATTCCTTGACTTCGAAGTCGTCGACTGGCCCTCACAGTACCACGCCATTCTTGGTCGAACAGCGTTCGCCAGATTCATGGCAGTACCACATTATGCGTACCTGAAGCTCAAGTTACCCGGAGAATACGGTGTTATCACCATCGACGGAGATTTTCAGAAATCCAACAAGTGCGACATTGAGTTCAACGAGATCGCAAAGTCCTTCGGGATGCAAGAAGAATTGCAAGAGCTGGCAAAAACCACGGATCACTCCGTGATGCCCCTCACGAAGAAAAACGCGCCCGAATTGGAGTCCAGCGCCAACAGCGACACCCGAAAACATCAGGTGCACCCGACAGATTCTGCAAAGACAGCGATGGTTTCAACTACCCTCTCGCAAGCATAGGAAAGCGCGCTCGTCGAGCTCCTCCGTGAGTACTGGGAAATTTTTGCCTGGCAGCCCTCAGATATGCCAGGAATACCCAGGGAGTTCGCCGAGCACTTACTCGAAGTCTTCAAGGATGCTAAACCCATCAAGCAGACCACTCGACGGTTCTTAGAGCCCAAGCAGAAAGCGCTTGGAGAAGAAGTTAATAGATTGCTAGCTGCAAAATTCATCAGGGAGATCAAGATATACACCTGGTTAGCAAACCCGGTGCTGGTCCCCAAAAAGAACACTGACATCCTTCGAGTGTGCATCGACTACACGTCATTGAATAAGCACTGCCCCAAGGATAACTTTCCCCTCCCGCGAATCGACCAGATCGTGGACTCTACGGCGGGCTGTCAGCGCCTATCCTTCCTGGACGCTTATTCGGGATATAATCAGATCCGGATGAAGAAGGAAGACGAAGAAAAGACATCATTCATCACTCCACACGGTGTATACTGCTACATGACAATGCCCTTCGGGCTCAAGAACGCAGGCGCAACATATCAGCGCTGCATGCAAAAATGCCTCGCCAAGCTCATTGGCAAGAACGTACAAGTATACGTTGACGACATCGTCATCAAGACCCGAGTAGAGGACACACTCCTCGAAGACATCAGAGAAACATTCGACGCCCTCAACGCATACAGGATCAAGCTTAATCCAACAAAATGTGTTTTCGGCGTCCCAGCGGGAAAACTTCTCGGGTACCTGGTATCCGCCAGAGGCATCGAAGCCAACCCAGAGAAAATACAAGCAATTTTGACGATGAAGGAGCCAACCAATCTACACGGAGTCCAGCAGCTCGCGGGGCGACTAGCCGCCTTAAGCAGGTTTATCGCGCGATTGGGAGAGCAAGCACTGCCTTTTTACAAGCTGCTGAAGAAGATGGACAAATTCGAGTGGACACCAGAAGCTAAACAAGCGTTCGCAGACTTGAAACGATCGTTGCAAAGCAGACGCGTCCTTGCAACACCGCAAGAGAGGGAGCCACTTTACCTATACCTAGCCGCAACAAACCAGGTCATCAGCACAGCAATCGTAGTCGAACGACCTGAGGAGGGCAAGGCATATGGAGTCCAACGACCGATCTATTACATAAGCGAAGTGCTTTCGCCATGCAAACAACGATATCCTCACTACCAGAAGCTTGCCTATGGAGTCGTTCTTACAGCTCGAAAACTCAAGCACTACTTCCAGGAACACGCCATCACAGTGGTTAATGATGCATCACTCGGTACAATCATGAACAACCCTATGGCATCCGGAAGAATAGCAAAATGGAGCATCGAGTTGGGCGCTTGGGATATCACCTATACAGGACGCAATGCAGTAAAATCCCAGGTACTAGTGGAATTCTTAAGCGAGTGGATAGAGCTACAAACACCAGGACCGCCCGAGTACAGGAGCAACTGTGTCGTGGGATAATCACGGCAGATGTTACCGGGGGTAACTGATCTTGGGGCAAGTCGACACAGGTATTCGGGAGAGGGTTTAGCTCGAAGGAAGACATGGCGGAAAGCAATCTAAGAACCGGAAAATAACTCGCCGGATCTCAATATGAATTATGCTGGATACTCGATAACAGGTGTTACAACTATGACTTGAATCTCTGGCAAACTAAACCTAGGGGCCGGTTTATAAAGCACCCGTACACCCCTAACTTGCCCTTCAAGGCACATCTTGAGTCCTATTCGAACTCTGCTTACAAACCCTAGCTTTCCTTACCGCAACCCACAATCCGGGTTACGAGGCCTACAAACTTTGGGCCTTCCAGAAGTCTCTTTATTCTTAGCCGGATCCTGCGCAACATCCTTTGGGCCGGGTCACACCTTGGAGTTGGCCTACCGGGTTACTATCCCCCCATCAGTAGTCCCCAGAATAGCCTGGGCTTCCAAGATTTACTCTTCGAAGTGCTGGCTATTCCCTGCAGAAATATTGGATACAAAAACACATGAAGATCAAGATACAATATGTTGACGAATGGCTGGGATTAGCACCAAGGGGATCAGGTAGCAACCCGGCTCTCCCTCAAAGGCTCTCCCTCAATCTTCCAGACTTGAGTCTTAATAGGAAACTCGATGATTTCACATCTTCCTCGATAACTATCGTTGATACCAGGAAAGAGATTTCCCCTTCCTTTTTCTCTGGATTATATCGATCTATGCATAAGGCGCGTCTTTCAAATTTCAAAATAGCCAACTATTACTCCGCACCTCCCGGGTTTCGCCCGTTAGGTTAGGCTTTTCCACCCGGGCTATTATAAATAGACCCCAGGGAGCAACCTCAACTCCAACGACTCATTTCCCCATCCCTCTTCTTCTCAAGCTCGAGTTCACAGAGTGCCACCACGGAAGCCCTGCGCACGTCGCCGGAGCCCATCCGCCGTCGTTTGCGCTCCGCCACCGTGCAACCCACTCCAGCTCCCAAATCCGCCACTAAGCCCCCGATTCGCCGGCCAGAAATCGCGAAAGGGCATCAATCTTGCGCCATCTGTCTCCGCAAATCCCTACTTCAACCTCCTCCGGTAAGTTCTTGATATCCTCCAGCCTAACCTTGCAATCTCTTAGCTTTTCCTTAGATCAGATCTGAATCGAGTCGCTTGCAATTTCTCGGGCCCTGCCGAATTGACTCACTAGTGTTTACCATAACCACTCCCATAGATAGGATGCGCAGCTTATCTTACTCCCCTACCACTAAGTATCATTAGCTTGGCCTTAAATACAGAAATTGGATTTCCCATCTGGGCTCGGACCACCAAAAATTTCCGCCCTTGTTCTTATCATCCGGAAAATCTCGCTTCTCCGGCTCACTTGCTGATAATAGACATAAGGGTATCCTTCTACCTTCCCCAGACACTTGCTTTACGGAAAAACTTCACAGCTTCCGTAACGACATGCGATACCCGGACAGATCGTACTTGATCCAGCAAGGCAATACCCGGATCATGTTTAAGTTACCAGTAACTGATTATTCATTAATTTCCGAGTTTTCGCTTCTCACCTCCTTTCCTTTGATGTTTTACCAGGTCAACCCCATGGCACCCAAGAGGCAGGGGAAACAGCCGGCTAAAGCTAAATCCACTAACTCCATTTCAGCCAATTGGGGGAGATCCTCCGTTACCAAGGCCAAACTGGAGGAGTTGGTCGAGCTTGGAATCCTTCCTCCCCAGGAATCTATCCGCTGGAGAGTACCAAGCAACGAAACCCGGCCTTCTCCAGCAACGGATGAGGTAATATGTTTCGTCGAACACGTGACCCGGGGCTTCAGGCCTCCGGGTCACCCTTTCTTTCGTGACGTCCTAGATCACTACAACCTCCGTATTTTCGATATAGGCCCAAACTCCGTTCTGAACATCACCCACTTTATCGTTCTTTCCGAGTCTTACTTGTGCACTCCGCCAAGTCTGGCTCTCTTTGTTGAACTCTTTCAGTGCAAGCCGTGCCGCGAAAGCGGTGACGGCGCACTTCTTACTTGCGGCGGGGTTTCTATCCGGCGCCGCAAGAATTCCTTGATGCCTCCCCTCACTCTCAACTCTCATGTAAAGCGCTGGCAGCTCTCATACTTCTACTGCCAGGATACCTCCCCACCCGGCGAGAAGAAGTTGCCGGGTTACTCGGAGGGTCAGCTTGACATTTCCGAGTCTTTCAATGCCTTCGCCCCTGACTCGGACAGGGAGGCGATCTTGCCTTCGTTGGCTAAGATCTCCATCTTATCAGCCCGAGGCCTCATCGGGCTAAACTTGGTGAAGACCTGGGTTAGCTTCCGCATCCAGCCCAACTCTATTCGTGAAAAACTGATGTGTGAATATTCGGGCCAAACCACGGACTCGATCCGATACTCCACCAGCACCTTCGCTCCTAACGATACAAACAAGACGATTAAAGGTTTCTTAACAGAGAAGCTCGAGGTAATCCGGAACATAGCCGGATTAGAGCCTTTTACCCTCGAGAACCCGGCCCCTGCAGTAAGTTTTCTACCCTTTGATTTTGGATTCTAACAAGCCATCTTTTATCCGCTTCTCTTGACTCAATATTGGCCCTTACCCTGGCATTTTCACCTCAGGCTGATAATGACTTTTGGATAATCGACACTCCTCCCAATTCTGGAGACGCGGAGGAGGAAGATGACGCCGTTAATTCGGACGAAGGTGCATACTTAACCCCCTTGCACACATTATATCCTGCCTCCTCTTTTTCCTTATGCTATAACTTTAATACCTTTCAGAACGAGAGGACCAAGACGAGGAAGAAGAGACAGATGGCAGGGAAGAGTCCGCCAGCGAGGAGGACGAGCCGGAGCCGGCCACCAAAGCTGGATCCAAAAGGAAATCCCAGAGGATCGCCCTCCAGGTTTTTATTTCGTTCCCTTGCACTTTAATTTTTTGTTCCCATAACGTCATTTCGGGGCTAACCCCACCTTCACCCCTTTTGATCATAAATGAAGGAGCCACCCGCAACTAGGCGCCGAGTAACTCGGAACCATCCGGGCAACGAGGCCCTTAACCCGGGCACTTCATCGCCCCCGGCTCGACTCTCTGGTATTTATATCGTAAATAAAAACTCTTTCCGGACATTCCTTTGCAACATAATCTCAAACCTTGCTTGGCATTTTTCAGTATCTTCCGGATCTAGCAACGGCTTTCCTTCGGACTTCCCGGTGAACACCGGGTAAACGCCTTTTCCTGACATTATACCGAGCTTTTATCGCCTTTTTCATAACCAAAGATTAATTGTGCCTTCGCACCTTCTACAGAGCCACGGTTGTTATTAGCGACCAGGAGGACACTGAGGCTAAGGTCCGGGTCGAGAACGAGCCGGCTGATGGTGCCTTCACCACAACTGGCGACGAGCAAGCGTCGCCACCGGAGCTAGCTAGGCATGACACCGGGTATCCAATCGCTTCGCACGCAGGCGAGAAGGAGAAGGGAGCAGCTTCGAACGCGGGAGGGGGACCAGACTCCGACATTCGGATGACCCGGGTGCCACCTCCTGTTACAAGAAAAGCTCCTTTTCCCACTTTCCAGGTACCCGAGTCATCTAACTCGGATAACGCTGATTTTAACCAGCTGATGAGCGCTCTTCTCGCCATGAAAGCTTCAGAAGGAAAAATCCTAGAGCGCATGGCCGCAGCGCATCAGGTAACTTTACTTGATACTTCTTACTATACATCCAGTCCCCAAGTTCCGAGCGTAATTTTCTGTAATTACTCTCGGTACTTCGCATAATACTTGGCCTGTCGTGATATCCGGCTTACAGTTTCACTCGTTCCTTACAGGCGGAGATTACTCAGTCAGATGAAACATTACTTAGGACTGAGCAGCTCCTGCTTGCTGAAGTAAAACGTAGAGAAGCCCTTGAAGCGGAGGTAAAGGCTTTGAAAAAGGACGTCTCCAAATACAAGAACAAATACAATGCTGCCCAATCCTCGCTGAAGAACCTGTCGACTCAAATTACGGACACTTACCGTATCTTGCTAAGTAAGTTTGTTATTTGCAATTAACTTGCATATCTCTATCTTGCTGTTGTAATAATCAAGATTACTGATATGCTTTTGTGTGTTTCGATTGCAGGTGCTAACCTTGCTGCTCCAGAGGAGAACACCGTTACTCAGGCTAAAACTCTGAAGACTGTGCTCCGGACATTTTTTGCCGGCACGAAACTTTTGCTGGATGCTATAAAGTGGCCTTCGGAGGTATACCCGGGCGAAGAAAATCTCATGCAGGCCTTGTCCACAGCGCCTGGATGGATTGAAATATTGAAGCGTTCGTCTTGCCGGATTGGGATGACCCGGGCTTTGACGCTGGCGAAGGCTTATTTTCCTAAGCTTGACCCGGCCAAGGTAGTATCCGGGTTCCCAGAATTCAAGGCTGACGGGTCTAAGTTTAAACCCCAGGACTTCAAAGCTATACAATCTTCGGTACGTCACTCGGCCACAACTTTGGCAGATAAAATGGATCTAAACACAATTATGAGCTCATATGACTCTGAGGGCAAGGTTATTCTGGTGGAGGCACCCCCTCCTTTTGATATGCTGGAAAAGTGGTCGACTGACCTGGCCAGGAGGAAAGAAGAGGCTGCGAAGAGAGAAACCGAACTAGGCGTAAAGCCGTCTACCTCAACACCAGCCGTTCCTCCTCCTGTCCGTCCTGACGTGAAGAGTCCGGGTAAAACTGCTGGCAAAGCCAAGGAGCAAGTCCAAGACGAAGACCCGGAGGACCACTCCCAGGATGCCGAGTAGGATGATACCTAGTGCTTTGCGTTTCTCGAGACTGATATGATTTTTAGCGGTGCGCCTGTGCAACATAGATACTGATATTATGACTTTGCGCTTGTTAATTTATGATAACTCTTTGCCTCTCCCGGCTTTTGATAATCTCGATCCTTGTGTTACATGTAAGCTTATTCTCGATACTTTGAACTCTTGCTTTTGATTCCCTTTTGAGACTCGGCTAACCGAGTATCGTAGGTTTTGATAGACGGACTTTTCTTTAAGTCCCCAAGACTCGGAAACTAAGGTTTACGAGCTTTAGTAGTTAAGCAGTTGTTTCTGTCTCGAAGTCCCCAGTCCCCATGACCCAAAGTACGAGCTAAGGGGGCGTGGCCTTTCTCAGATGACAAACTGCTCTTTACCAAGCTGAAGACCAATAGCTTATTCACATAAATACTGAAGTCATGCTTAATACTTGTTGAGTTTCCGGCTATTTGAGCCTTATACTCTGCATGGACTTGTGGTTTAGATGACCCTTTTGATTATCTTGTACTGTAAGCCGGCTTTCGCGTGGATACCATGCTGTTACATCTATACGAAAAACAGGGTCAAGCAAGTCCCATTGGGCTGCATAGTTTGATTGTAATCGTAAGTGAACAGATCATGCCACTTTAGCGCGAGTCACATCGAGCTTAAGTAAGAATAATCAAGAAATTTGGCTCCTTTGTCCGGTTATAAGATTGCAGCCGTACCCGTTTTTTCGAGTAATCAGCCCTCATAACTCATAGGCATCAAGGCCGGGTCTCCGGGTTTGTGATTACTTATTTAAGCACACCAATCCCCGAAGACCTATATGCACGTGACGTATTTCGATGATATTGACGTATTGATAATAACAAGCATTACTTACTTGTAACTGAAGCAAAGACCATGATAAGACTCGAGACCATCTTCTTTTATTGATAAAAATTTCTTTTTTGAATCAGCAGGCCGCCTCATTAAAAACCTTCCAGTCCCCTTAGGTACCCTGGGTAGGAAAAGAGTGCGTATGAAACCTGCCGTCCATTACACTGCTTTAGTTATTCTCGAGAATCGGCCTCGCGTTGGTACGGCCGATGCACATTCTCCATTTGCTAGGCCCTTTCATAATGAGTACCGGATTTGCTAGCCAACCCGGGTATATCGTCCTTGAAGCGTGATCAGCTGCGGATGGCGGTACGCCTTCTTCTTCCCTGCTAGGAGTTTTGAAAGGATCGCTCCTGATGAAGCCTACCATCTTAGGGTTTTGTTCTGCCCTAACTTTTGCTTTGTCCCCCTCAGGAGTTGGCTTTTTTGACGTTGTCCTCTCTTCTAGGTCCACCTGAGAACGGTAATGTTTGAGCTCTTCCTTCCTGCAGGCTTGCTCGGCCATTGCCGCATCTCCCTCATCACATTCAGCTGCTATATCTCGATTTCCGTGTATTGTAATGGTCTTCTTAGGACCCGGGATTTTCAGCTGTAGGTACACATAACACGGTCTTGCCATGAACTTGGCATAAGCCGGCCTTCCAAACAATGCGTGATAAGGACTGCGCAACTTTACTACCTCAAAGGTAAGCCACTCGACTCGGTAATTGTCCTTTGACTCTCCAAAAGCTACTTCCAGTGCCACCTTTCCTTCGGGGCATGCCGAATGACCCGGCACTATCCCGTGAAAAACTGTTGTACTCTTTTGCAGCTGCGATTCCTTTAAGCCCATACGCAGAAAAGTTTCCCAGTACAGGATATTGATACTACTTCCTCCATCCATCAAGACTTTTTTCAGTTCGTAGCCGTTGACCTGTGGTGCCACTACCAAAGCTAAGACTCCCGGGTGATCAACTCTGTCCGGGTGATCCTTCCTGCTCCATGTTACCTCTTGTTCTGACCACCTCAAATATCTTGGAACAGCGGAAGAGACCGAATTAACTGCTTGTTTCAGTATCTTCTTATCCTTGTTAGAGCCTCCCGTAGTGTGCACATGATATTGACCCAGCTGCTTGGGGTTAGCTTGAAAACCTCCCGCTCCCCCTTGATTGTTACCTTGATTTCCAGCTGGCGGGTTGCCGGCTGGGGGCGGTCCGTTGCCCAAATTTCCACCTAGGCCCGGGCCTCCTCCTCGGCCTGCACCTCGCATGGCTCTGTTCACTTCCTCGTTCTTCCACCTTTGTAAGTCGGCACATTGCTCCAATGAATGATTGGTCGGCTTGCCGTTCCTGCTATGCTTCGGGCATGCCATCCTAAATATGTCCCAACTGTTGCTTGGTCTTGGAGGTCCTTGGTAGTGTCCCCCATTGTGATTTCCAGTATTAAAATTTCCTTCGGATCTAGGTCTTGAAGACCCGGCCTCCGTGTTGGCTACAAACTCGGAATTCCCTTCAAACGGGCGTTTGTTTTGGCTATTTCCATTATTGTTTGGCGCCGATCCATTGCCGATTTTCCCACTGCTACTTGTGTTTGCTTTTGCTTTCTTGTCATCAACTTCCTCCTCTGTGGTATCCGTTGCAGCGTGTTTGTTGCACGCATCCATTAACTCTCCCATCGTAACCTCCGCTGCATTCCTACTAGATTTCATGCGAGTTAGCTTTTGCACTAAAGGAACATACTTACATGTTTTTGCCATAGCTTGTAGCGCGTCCTTAGGCTGGATATCTGTAGACGAGTGGAGTATCTCCATAACCCGGCGTACCCAGCTGCGTGCTGACTCTCCTTTCTTCTGAACGCATCTTTCTAAATCATCAATAGTAAATAACTTTCTGCATGTCCCATGAAAGTGCTTGATAAATGCGGTCTTTAGCTCCTCCCACGATTTGATCGACTTTTCCGGTAAATTGGTGAACCATAACTTTGCTGCTCCCTCTGACATCATTAAGTACATGAATTTGGCTTGGAGATTCTCGGATGCGTTGCGAATTGACATTGCCATCTCGTAGCTGCTCAGCCACGTTTCTGGATCCATTGTTGGCTCATAATTTACTACTTTCCCCGGTTCTTTGAACTTCTCCGGGTAAGGTTCTGATCTGATATCGTCCGAGAGGCACTTGGGTCCCGCCAGGGTGGTTGGGGCTGGTCTTACTCGGGAAACACGTGACCCGGCTGGGGGTGCCACGAGGCGCGGCGCCACCAGCAACTCGTGCCCTGCAGACCCGGCCCCGGCTCTTCTGGCCCTGGAACTGTCCACCACCGCCTGCGCTGCTGATACTACTGGTACTGTCTGGATACGCGGTGGAGGCGGCATTTGCTGTTGCTCTTCCCTTCGTCGTGCCGCACTTGCTTGGACATTGCCCTGCTGCTGACTGACGTACGGCGTCCCATGCATTCCGCTTCTATGATCCGGATAATTGGCTTGTTGTGCTACCGCGGTGTGTAGCAGATCGATCGCTCGTCGGGTTCCTTCTGCATGAGGCGAATCTCCTACAGGAATCTGGTTTAGTGCGAGCGTTGCTGCGTACACGTTGTCCATGGGATTGTTGTAATGGCCTGCTGGTGTGTGGAATCGTGATGGTGGTGGTGGCATGGTATTGCCGGCTGTCACCCCCGTCTGTGGCAAAGGTAACCCGGCTGGCGCGTTTACCGGCTGTGCTCCTGTTGACGGTCGCGGTATGGTCCCTTGGTTCACCGGTGGAATCGGCTGATCTTGAGGCGTGAACACCAGGGCAGTCGGGTTAATAACCCCTCCTGTTGCCGGCAGCATAGTTCGGTGCCTTTGGTGCATCCTTGTCGTTTCCTCCCGGAGCCGGGTCTCTCGATCATCCAATTCGCGCTACCGCGCGGCCATCCACTGCCTTTCTGCTTCTACTTGCCTTCTTTGCTGCTCCAATGCACGACGAGCCACGTCCAGGTCTCTTGCGCGCTCTGCCGCGTTTTCTGGGGTAATAACTGTGGCCAGGACTGTGGGGTCCAAGATCAAATTATTATCGAACAGAGCCGGGTGGCGCGGATTCGAGGGGCCCGCCCCCGGTGTCCGGTTTGCTTGGAATCCGAACATATTTGCGTGTTGCTCCTCGTCTGCTGGGCGACTGGTGACTGACGCCGACTCTCCATCGACCTGGACCAGGACCGGGTTAACCGTTCCTTGCTGCTGGGCCACTGCCTGGGCCGCCCCGGCTGGCGCCGCGGCTGCATCTTCTTGATTGAGATTGGTCGCGGGAGCCGCATAAACTGCAACCCGGCACATGATACCCGGGGTAGACTCGTGCTGTTCTTCCTCGCCGTTTTCCTCCCTATACCGATCCTCCAGCAAGTCCTTAATGGATGCAGTGTCATCCTTTCCATTGCTTGGGTCGCGCGGAGTCCATGCCGGCTCCTCCGGCTGTTCCCAACGTGTAATAGACCCCTCTGCCTGGTATGTTGTTCCGACTGACTCTTCTCTATCGGGTTGGGCGTACGCAGCCTCCCCTGATACAGGATCAGAAAAATTGTCAGGAATCGAACCAGAGGTACATACCATGCCGACGAAGACGTTGATTCGGCCGATCGTCACGACCGATCCGGATTCGAGGCGATCCGACTCTGGCCCCCAGCCGGAATCGTCCACCATCTTCTTTCCTTCGTGGTCGTCGTAGATCTCACCGACGACGAGGTTCTCCATGCTTTTCCGAGCTTCTCCCGTGATGCAAACACCTTTGGACGCAGGCCCCACGGTGGGCGCCAACTGTCGTGGGATAATCACGGCAGATGTTACCGGGGGTAACTGATCTTGGGGCAAGTCGACACAGGTATTCGGGAGAGGGTTTAGCTCGAAGGAAGACATGGCGGAAAGCAATCTAAGAACCGGAAAATAACTCGCCGGATCTCAATATGAATTATGCTGGATACTCGATAACAGGTGTTACAACTATGACTTGAATCTCTGGCAAACTAAACCTAGGGGCCGGTTTATAAAGCACCCGTACACCCCTAACTTGCCCTTCAAGGCACATCTTGAGTCCTATTCGAACTCTGCTTACAAACCCTAGCTTTCCTTACCGCAACCCACAATCCGGGTTACGAGGCCTACAAACTTTGGGCCTTCCAGAAGTCTCTTTATTCTTAGCCGGATCCTGCGCAACATCCTTTGGGCCGGGTCACACCTTGGAGTTGGCCTACCGGGTTACTATCCCCCCATCAAACTGGATAATGTACTTTGACGGGTCCAAAAGAAACGAAGGAGCGGGAGCCGGAATCGTTCTAATATCACCTAGGGGAGACAAGCTGCAGTATATCCTACGATTGGACTTTCCACCCGACGATCCGGCATCAAACAATGACGCAGAATATGAGGCCCTGTTGCATGGGATGAAGATGGCAGTCGCGTGTGGAGCCACCCGACTAATGATCTACGGCGACTCAAACCTCATCGTGCAACAGACAATGAAAGAATGTGACGCTCTCGTCGAAAACATGGTTGCCTACCGTGACATGTACAACCTACTCGAGGGAAGTTTCAAAGGATGCGAGCTCAAGCACATCGCGAGATCCAGTAACAAAGAAGCAGACAGGCTGGCCAACATGGGTTCCACAAATACACCCGTACCGCCAGGAATATATTTCGAGCGAATAACTAAGCGATCAGTCAAAGTCAAGAAAGCTGCCGGGGCACCTGCAGCACCGGAAACAGAGGTTAGCCCGCAAGTTGCCATTATCGAGCTTATTCATAATATTTCGCGACAAGTATTTCTGGTCGAGCCAGTTTGGACACAGAAGTACCTCGATTACTTGTCCGCCAAACAGCTCCCAGCAAATCTTCGCGAGGCTCGACAGATAATCAGGCGCAGTAAATCTTTTCGGGTGATCAACGGAGAATTATATAAGAAAAGCATTTCGGGTATACTCCAGCGATGTATAGCACCCGAAGACGGCAAGGAACTACTCCAAGACATCCACCAAGGAGACCGTGGACATCACGCGAGCTGGAAAACAATCATGGGAAAAGCTTTTCGAGCAGGATTCTACTGGCTTACAGCAGCCAGAGACGCAAAGGAGCTAGTCGACCGGTGTAACGCCTGCCAGCGATTCGCACCAAAGCCGCACGCACCCGCTACGGAACTGCATATGATACCTATCGCATGGCCCTTTGCACAATGGGGGCTGGATATGGTAGGACCGCTACGCAAGTCCACGCCGGGTGGATATACACACTTGCTGGTCGCAGTCGACAAATTTACCAAATGGATTGAAGGCATGCCAGTAACCTCGGCTAGCGCTCAATGCGCCGTCAAATTCCTCGACTCCATTGTATGCAGATTTGGAGTGCCACATGACATCATTACAGACAATGGTACTAATTTCACAGCCAAGGAAACACAGCAGTTCTGCGAAGAAAAGGGAATCAACTTCAAATTTGCCTCAGTCGGACATCCGCAAACAAACGGACAAGTCGAAAGATCCAACGGCTTAGTTTCAGCTGGCATCAAGAAGCGCCTACTCAATCGTCTACACCCAGCAGCAGGACATTGGGCCGAAGAGCTACCCTCTGTGCTATGGAGCCTCCGCACAACTCCAAACCGATCCACCAACTACACACCATTTTTCATGGTATACGGGGCAGAAGCAGTCCTTCCCGAGGACGTCAGGTTCAGCGCCCCACGAGTTGTCGCCTACAGCGAAGAAACCTCTAACAGGGCACTCGCGGAAGATATGGACGCACTAGATGAAATGCGCGATATTGCACTCGCAAGATCAGCAGTATATCAACAATCATTGCAAAACTAGCACAGTCGTCGCACACGACATAGAGCATTCGCGGTAGGAGATCTGGTGTTACGGCTCAAGCAGAAGGAAGGACACAAGCTCGAGCCACCATGGGAAGGACCCTTCATAATACACGAAGTTATCCCAGGAGGAGCGTATAGACTGAAGAACCCGGCGACTGGAGGCATCTATTCCAATCCTTGGAATATCGCACACCTCCGCAAATTTTATCCCTAGATCTATCTTTCTCGCAGCAATAAGGCTATATTAGCCACTCATGTAGCTCGAATACATGACTTCTCAGTCATCGCAATAAAATACATGGTTTCTCAACCATACATACCCGAAGATTATTCATCCTTACATGCTAAAAGTTACAGGTATACACCCAAAAAACACATGGGGGCTACGCCTAAATTCAGCATCACAGGAAAATTCATATATATACAAGGCTACACACCTTACAACAGTTTTTACAAACTACATAATGCAACAGGATATATACATCCTACACTTATACATGGCGATGAGTATTCTCAGCCGCCAAAACCCGATCTACCTCATTCGAGGTCAATCGAATGATTTCCTCTGCCGCAGGTCGAACAACCCTATAATGAGGAGACATATCATCGATTGGACCATCAGGAAGTCTAGCTATGGAGTTGAAGTTCACCTCAGGATGCCATAAACGGACAAAAGAGAGAGCCACCACCGAGCCGCAAGTCATCTGATTGCGAACACACTCGCGAATCTCTCCTTCTCGTCCGAACACCCTGAGTAGATGGCTCCAATCTTCTGGACCCCTTTGCAGCGGATAAAAAGCAGCGTTCATTGCAATCAAAACCTCGTGAAAAGAACTCACGAGTATCTTCGCCTGATTGACTCTGAACTTCAAGATGGCAAGCACAAACCCTCGACTACGATCAGACCAAAAATTATTCGCGTGAGGCCTTGAGCTACTAGCTTCTTGATAGATGTGGTTCTCCACCCACTGTTTCTCATTCCTGTCATCTGGTCGAACAACTGAAAAGCAAGGGTACATGATCAAAAGAAGAGCACAAGATTAGAAAGACTTGGGGGCTGAACTACTTACAGAGCAAATCATTGGCAACAGAAGCCAATTTATCCATCACAAATTGCTCACGTTCAGTCGCCAGCTTTTGTTTGGATTTAGCCACATCGGCTACCCCACGCAACGCCTTTAACTTGTGTTCACCATCAGCTACACGATCACGGAGACCCGCCAAGGTCCCAACAGCGGTAACAAGAGGATCGGCTGGAGTAGCAGGTCCACCCGAAGGCTATGCAGTCGCCCCGGTCACCTGAAAAATACAAGGAAGAATAAGGAGTAAGATTCCCTACTCGAGATATATTAACCACCTATTCGACAGGTGCTCGGGGGCTACTCCCATCGGGAGCACACACACAATCACAGGAAGCATTTCAGCAAAACATCTCGATTCAACTATTGAAAATACGGGAGCACATCCCAGGGTTCATTACAATCGAAGCTGCGAAGTACAACAAAAATAATCTAAGAAGCTACAGTGGTGCTATCACTCGCGGCAGTGGTCCCTCCCTTAGCACGGGCAAATAACTCGGATAACTTCCGAGCAAGGACTCCGGCGGCATCGCTAAAACGACGAAGCCCTACCTTTTTGCCCGTAACAGGATCGACGGGAAGCTCCGAGTAGGCCTCCTCCAAGCCAGTGACTCCATGCGCCAGTGCGAACTGGATGGCGGTCTTCGCCCCAGATTCTGACTGGGCAACCGCGTAAGCTTCAAGGAGATTGTCCTCCGAGAAAACCTTTAGCAGATCGCCCAACGCGGGTGGAGACACGGCGTTGACGAGAAGGCGGCCGTGCAGTTGCGTCAGCACCCGAATGGCATCACCAATCAAGGCGCAAACCCCTGCAGCATGCCTCCTAAGCTGGGCGCAAGAATCTGTCAATGCGTCCACTCGAGGAACACCCGCAAGCTCGAGGGGGACACCCAGGAGACCTAAGAAAAGAAAGTGTTAGTCCAAAGGATCCACCAAGACAAAAAGCAGATTGTAGACAAATACAACTTACCCGCGAAGCGCTCAGCAAGGGGGCGAAGAAAATTGACGAGATTGGCATCCGCCTTGGCGCCAGCATCCTCCAAGCTCTTCAGAGCATCCTAGGCAGCCGCAAGTTTTCCCTCGTAATCAGCAGATAGCATGCGGGAAGACTCGAGCTCCCGTCGGGCAGTCACCAATTCTGCTTCTAGAGCTGTCGCCTGAGTGGAGGCACTCTCCTTCTCGGTCTTCAAAAATTCAAGTTGAGCTGCACAGCAACAATCATCAGAGTCAAAGAATTAGGTGGAAAACGAATACAAGAAAAGAAGGTAAACTTACCTCGAAGAAGCTCGTTCTCAGTGGTGAGTCGACTGCGGTCCGCTCGAAGGAACCCGCATTCAGACTAAGCAAAAACAACACGGCGACCAATCGCCGCAAGGGAGTCAATAAGCGATTGCAAGGAACATGAAAATAGAAGAATCAGAAGAGTAAAATTTGAGCCTATACTCGATTGCGAACATTCGAGTATAGCCTTGGGGGCTACTCCCATCAGGAGCACTGCCGTGCACCCGATAAAAAGAAGAAGAAGAAGATGTTTATCTCTGAGCCTGTAGCCGATCGCATGCGATCGACTACAGCCTCGGGGGCTACTCCCATCGGGAGCACTGACGTGCACCCGATAACAAATCCAAAGACAGCAGAACATTTAAAAAACAGGCAGCAAAATTTACCTGGCCTTGGGCGAGTGAGAGGGGATCCGCCGAGCTGCCCGACACCTCTTTTGGAGCCTTTGGAGTCGTCGCGTCAGGAGCGACATTCGGAGAATTTCGGACCGTGCCGGCGGTAGGAGTTTCGCCTGCAGCTCCCGTTTTATTCCTCTTTTTGGGAGGAGTGGAAGAGGCGTACCTGCGAGGGCTGATAGCTTGCAGGCTGCGATAAAGACAAAGCGTCAACGAGACGCCAAAGGAAAACGTTCGACTAAAGAACAGGGAAAGAAAATTACTCATCTTCGTCGTCCTCCTCGTCCAGCATATCCGCATTCCAGGCGGTTTGGATAACTGGGAATGAGGAAGAAGGGGCGCACGTACGCAGAGGAGTAGCGTTGATGGGCTCCTTCCCGGGCGATTCCTCCAAGGAATTGTCCTTAGAGGTGGCCTCGTCACCTTCCACTCGACGGCGTTTACGATGGCCGCCATCCGAGTCCCCTGCATCATCCGAAGAATCTTGCTCGGAACTCGAAGAAGCATTAGCAACACTGGTATCGGCTGGGCCGTCCAGGTTACTCGCCAATAATTCCGAGGCCTCCGCCCCAGATACTGGAGGGTAGCAGGTGGCCATGGATAAGCTCTACAGAAGACGGAAGAAATTCAGTCGACCAAAATTCAGAACAAGAAGAATTAAAGAGAAAAGAAAGGCAAACTCACTTCGGATGGTGGAGGCCTTGACGCATCAAAGGCTGCGACTGTGCAGTCGGGGAATTTTTCTCCCACCTTCAAGCTGGTGATGGCCGCAATCTTTTTCTCGAACTCGACGTTCGAGAGCTCTTCACGGCTCACACGACTGGGATCCTCAGAGCCTTGGTATTCCCACATCGTGGAGGGTCTGTGCTGCAGAGGTTGGATTCTGCGCTTGAGAAAGATACCCGCCAGGTGTAGCCCGTTGAGCACGACTCCAGCAGCTTGATCACAGAGGGCTGCCACCCTTGCGAGTAGTGGCGTGACGACCTGGGTTTCTTCAGCCGACAATTTGTGCGCCCAGGATTTCCGCCTCTTCAAGACAGCGAACGGGTGGAATTCCTCGATCCCACCCGAGCTGTTGTCGATGACGTAAAACCACTTTTTTCTCCAACCCTGGGCGGAGTCGATGAAGTACATGCTGAAGTAGCCATTCTCCAATTTTGCTTGAATCCCAAAGCCACCCGTGCGAAGTGGCTCGCCAAGCTCAGATTCCACCCGCGACTTCTCGCGGAAGATCCGGACTTTGAAGAGGGCCTTCCAGAGGCCCCAGTGTGGGCGAATGCCCAAAAAGCATTCGCAGAATACAATGAAGCATGATATGTGCTGCACTGCATTCGGAGGAAGATCGTGGAGCTGTATGCCATAAACATACAGCAATGCCACGAGGAATGGATGGAGGGGAAGAGAAAGACCGCGCGACACGTGGTCCGCGAAGACCACGCGTTCGTTCGCGTGCGGGTTGGGTACCTCCTCCTTCTTGCCGAGGCGCACCCGCTTCTCGGACTCCGCCGGCAGCAGCCCTTCCCGCTGCATCTCCTTGATGCTTTTCGCCGTGGTGTTGGGCGAACGCCAGTCGCCCGAGCGCGGTGCAGGTTGTGCCGAAACTTCTCCTGACGCCGAAACGGCAGCGCCACGTTTCTTGCCTCCCGCCATCACCGCTAAGCACGAGCTTGAGGGGAGAAGGAAGACGAGCGCGAGGAAGAATATGAACTGGAAGACGAAGGCTGGGAAAGTTTCACCGCTCCACCAAGACCCATATTTATACACGGGGCTACTCGATCCTGGCCACTCGATGCGCCACGTGGCGTCCATCGCTGCCACCACGTGCGAAGACGAAACGAGGAGGCGGTGGATGCTGTTTCCTGCCACGATCTTAACGGAGGATCGTGGGCATTTACTGCGCAGTTCGCGTAAAAACCGGAAACGACGCCTCGTTTCCGGTCAAAAAGCTGACAAAGTGGGCCAGCTCTTCGGCTCTCACTCTGTCACGTCCCATCGGGAGGATAAAAGTGCGCCATGATGTCATAGCGTGCATCATCAAGCTGAAAAATCTTTCGAAAGAAAATTTCAAACGCGAAAATAACTTCACATGAACAAAAATCCTTCGAATAAAAGTCCAAACACGAAAAATAACTTCGTAAGGACAAATCATGAAGTGAAATCTCACAGGAAAAAATACCCTACACACGGAAATTCTTTCGTATGGGCACAATATCCCAGACATGAAAACTCTTTCATATGGGCGTAAAACTCCTAACACAAAAACTCTTTCGTATAGACAAGGAACTACAAACCCAAAACTACGCGAGTAGGCAGATCCTGCCACTCATTCACACGATGTTTGCACATCATAAACGTGGATTGTTCAGCCGACTAGGTACATCTGGATGCCATATTATTTCGAATATGAAGATAAGACCTGAAGGATCTCTCTTGAGGGCTTGGAATTGCACTCAAGCTGCGTCCTCCGGTATGATACCATGTCAACAACATGAAGAAAAATCCTAGCGTACGCGCCGGGTACCCCCATAGGTTAAGTTCGACTCGGTAAGACCATTACGGCCCAGTCGCAACAATCACCTCGTCGGGTTCGAGTCGGAGGTCTCGAATCTGTGTAGACCAGAACTGTTTTTGCCCTAGTCGCAATTAATTGGCCCTGAACTTTCGGGAGAGCCAAGCTACTGCGCCATATCCTTCTGCGAAAAACAACCATACAAACAGGCACTTTTCATTACTCGATGCTCGGGTACAAAATTCATCACACAGGGTACACGCCCTCCAAAACAAGAAACCACCAATACTGGTTATCCAAGGGTGATAGAAGCAAAAAGTTTGACCGTCTACTCGACTGGAAAATCCCAATCGAGCAAACGCTCGGGGGCTACTGACGAAGGAATGGATATTAGACCTTGTGGGAAAGGACACCCCCATCTCCGGCCCGAGGTTAAGGCCCAAGAGGAGGAGCCCTTGGAACACCGAAAGGCCCACGCGAAGCCCACGTGCAATATCTTGCGGGCTAAGTTAGGAAACTTGTAACCGACGTAGGGTTAGAGTTCGAGTCCTCTCCGGGTAGGGTTTGAGACCTGGCCACCTTTATAAGGCCAGGAGAGCCACCGGTAGAGGACCAAGCAATACCGCAATCCCAAAGCCTTGAGCTCGAGATCATACTCTCGACTTGAGCCACCATCATTGTAACCGATCTACTCGAGTAATACAGATCGACAGAGGCAGGAGTAAGGGTTTTACCTCTACGAGGGCCCCGAACCTGGGTAAATCTTGCCCCCTGTTTAGCCGACGATCGCCACCAGCGCTCATGGGTTCTCCTACTCGAAACCCGATAGGGTCACCTGAGGGATTTGCCGAACATCGGATTCGACAAGGCATGAACCCACTATCGAGCATAAATACTCCCTCTTGGAGTCACTAGCATCTACTTGGCCAGAGCATCCACTAACAACGGAGAGCATGCAAGATCATAAATAACATACACATGAAGATAACATGATAGATTGATAATCAAAATACATAGCATTCAATAATCATCGGATCCCAGCAAACACAACATGTAGCATTACAATGAGATGATCTCGATCATGTGAGGCAGCCCACGAGATCTAAACATGAGGTATAAAGTGGAGAGGACAACCATCTAGCTACTGCTATGGACCCGTAGTCCATAGATGAACTACTCACGCATCACTCTGGAGGCGGGCATGGTGGTGTAGACCCCTCCGGTGATGAATTCCCCTCCTGGTAGGGTGCCGGGGAGAGCTCCAGAACCCTCCCGATCTCGAGTTGACGATGAAGGCGGCCTCGGGTGTTTCTTGGAAAAAAAAGTGGTATATTTTTAGGGTTGACGTATCGGGGGGATAAATAGGCGAAATGGCAATGTCGGTGGATGCCCGAGGGGCCCACACCATCCTTAGGTGCGGCCAGGGGGGCGCGCCGCCCTCTGGTGTGGCCCCCCTCCGGGCCTCTTCGGGACTCCGTGGAACCTTCGGGAATTCTAAGGCTTTTGGGCTTCGAATTTTCCAATTCCAAGAATATTTCCAGAACAACTTTTCTGAAACTAAAAACAACAGAAAACAGGGAACTGGCTCTGTGGCATCTTGTCAATAGGTTAGTCCCGGAAAATCGACAAAAATGACATAAAGTGTAAGGAAAACATGTAGCATAAGGCATGAAAACAACATGGAACATCAGAAATTATAGATACATTTATGACGTATCACACCGCGCCTGTTCCGTCTTCTCGCCGGCCCGTACATCGAAGAAAAAAGGGGCACGCCCCGAGGGGGGATGTGACTAGACGCCAAGACAATAACTGCTTTGTGGCGTCCCACCAGAGCAGTCATTACGACGGGACGTTTTCGCCACGCGTGGGAGATCGTGGGATTCCCCATGAACCGTCGCGCCGTGTGTCGCGGCTGGCCCTGCAGCTTAAGTGCCCAAGATGCTTCGCCTCCTCCTGACGCGCGCGCGTCATTGGCTCAAGGGCTACTGTCGGACCCATGGATACCATGGTATATTGGGCCGTCCGCTGCTGGCCCAGCCCACGTAGTACGGAAGGAGTCCGTACTAGCTCACCACGGAAGCTGGGTGCCCTGGGCTTGTTTTCCCTAATGAAAATACCTTGGTGAGGAGCCATCCATGCCGGTATCATCGCTTGCCGTCGGAGAGAAGCCCTGGTTCAACCACGCTCCTTTTCGGGAGGACCCCCCGCCCGTTGGGAGACAACCCATGTGGAAGCGACTCCTGAGCCTCTGCGCAAGTGACGAAGGCATCGCAGGGCGACAAAGCGACTTTGGCCACAGTTGTCGTTCTGGTGTATAAAGCGCGGGGCATCACTGCACGCGCCCGAGCCTCACCCGAAGCTTCTCCTTCGGTGCAA